>MU226361.1:1456816-1508830 GCA_018584345.1 Thuja plicata | reverse complement strand
ATTTTGTATTATTGGCTTTCTCCTCCTGGGCTAGTACACTATCACCCCACTTTTGGAGAAGGTTTCTTGGAGACATTCTTTTTGTTAAACCTTGGGAGGGAATTTCTTGATGAATTATTGTTGGTTTTGATATTGTGAATACTTGTTTGTATGTATGTCTCCCGTTCATTTTTGGATCCCCTAGCTTGGGGGTGGCCTTGCAAAGGCCTAGGTTGGGAGGTGAGCCTCCATGGTCAACCGAAGATTTCTACGTAGGTTCATTTGAATCTTTTGGAAGGATTGTATTGGTGTTCTTTTGGGAAACCACATCTGGTGGTCTTGTGATCCATCCTTTAATGAGCTTGTTTTTAAGCCAAAAATGTTATTATGAAGTCTTGTAAACTTGTTTTGAGTAAGAGGGCTTTGTGTAAAAGTATTCCTATTTTTGTAAGTTGTAAATCAACTATTTTATTGAGAGATATTTATGTGAATACAAAAGAGAGATTTTTATCTATGTTGTTTAAATAATATTGATGGTTAAATTATTTTTCAATTATTATGTTGTTGCTTATCAAGTTTAAAGAGGGATTGAAATCTTAAGGTTTATAAATTTAAATGTTGTTGTTAAAATATATATATATCAAACCTTCATTTGTTTTAAATTTGTAAAATTTTCAAAGGCATATAAGGAAAGAAATGAATTCTTCTTCCATTGTTATTATAACATGTTTGAACAAAAAAAAAAATTATGTTCTTTTGACTAAGGTTAAAGTGCCCAGATTTACGGGGCATGACATTCAAATCTTCTTTGAAAATAAGTCAAGTCATAGACACACTATTAGAAATGATAGTAAAAGTGATAATTAGGATTAAGGACTTGATAAGATTGAAGCACTAATGGTAAGAAGATTGCAGAGAGGCAAAGGGAGATACAAAGGTAAACTACCACTTGTATATTTTAATTGTAAAGAGGTTGAACACTTTGTTGCAAGATACCCTAACAGAAGAAAATATGAGAGAAGTAATGACATAACATATGAAAAGAAGTTTGACCGAGGTGATAACAAAGATTAGAAAATAAACTGACAATCTGAAAGAAGAGATACCCTTGACTACAAGGAAAAAAGAAATAAAGCATGTTACCTAGCTGAGAACAGAGTTGATGATACTGACACTAAATCTGAAGAAGACATTGAGATGGTATTTGTAGCCATGAAGGATTATTCAGACAATGAAGAAGAAAGGTATGTAGAAACTACACTCATATCTAAGGTTAGTAAGAATTATGTCTAGATCATAGATAGTGGCTACACTCACCACATGACCGGTGATAAGCAAAATTTTGAAAGTTTTGAATACTACAATGGTGGTTTAGTAAGAATGGATAATGACACACCTTGTCTAGTTGAAGGTAAAGGAACCATAATGTTGAATAAATTGAACAAATGTGAAAATGTTTACTGGGTAAAAGGACTAAATTATAATCTGTTAATTATTTCATAGCTGACTAATATAGGTCACCGAGTAGCATTTGAGAATAAGAAGGCAAAGATCTTCAATGAATCAAGAAGGTCGATCGGAACTGGTGAGTAGACAAAAGCTAACCTTTTCTATCTTGATGACATTAACACCACTTGTTTAATGGCTAGAAAGGAAGACATGGTTGTGGCACAAAATATTGTTTCATGTGAATTTTGACAATGTGATAAAGATAAGAAATAAAAGAAAAGTCAGAGGCTTACCGAGCATGTCTAAGCCCAAGCATATCATGTGCTAGAATTGTCAAAAAGGTAAGATGACAAAGTCTAGTTTCAAGAGTAAAGCCCATACATCTAATGTCATTCTAGATTTAGTCCATACTGATCAATATGTGGACCTATGAGGACAAAGAGTTACTATAGAGATAGGTATTTCATTCTCTTTGTAGATGATTATTCTAGAATGATAACAATTGTGTTCTTAAAAGATAAATTAGAAGGATTCAATATGTTTAAATGGTATAAGGCTATGGTAGAAAAAAAAAGTGATAAGAAATTGAAATGATTAAGGTCAGATAGAGGAGGGGAATTTATTTAAGATGAATTCACTAATTTTTGTAATGAGCATGGAATCAAAAGACAGGTTTCTACACCGAGAATACCACAACAAAATGGAATTGCTGAAAGGAGAAAGAGATCAATTGTTGACTATGCAATAAAATTTATGATTGAGAAAAGCATCACTCAAAATTTCTAGAGGGAAGCTGTCAGTACTGCTGTCTACACATTGAACATAGTAGAATTGAAGAAGGACACAAAGAAGATACCCTATGAGCTTTCGTATGGTTACAAACCCAATGTAAGTTACTTTATAATCTTTGGTAGTCAATGTTATATTTTGAAAGATGATAGAAATATAAAACTTGATTTCAAAAGTGATGAAGGTATCTTTCTAGGGTATTCCACCAAAAGCAAGGCTTATAAATGTCTTAATAAGTCATCTAACAAGATCATTGAAAGTGCAAATGTAATAATAGATGAAATTATAGAAAAGAATGATAAGGAAAGTAGAAAAGAACCAAAAGAATACAACAAGTTTGTTTACACTAAAGAACCTGACACTCTACCTAAGCAACAGTGTATCACTCCCGAGCAATAGAACATTGCAACCGAACATCAGGTTACAATTACCAAAAATTAAGATAATACTCAAGATGATGTACCAAGCAATGTAGACTAGAATGAAGGTCAAGAAGATAATTAGAATGATGGAAAATGTTTTGAAACAAAACTTACCAAGTATGTCAGAAGACATCATCCACATAATCAAATCATAGGAGATAAGAACGCTTGAATGAGAACAAGAAGTAAGTCACTAAACACTAGATGATTACTTTGTGATTTTGAGCCTAAATCTATTAATACTGCACTTGAAAATGAGGAATGGGTCAGTGCTATGAATGAAGAAATAGAATAGGTTGAGAACAATAGCACATGGACACTAGTACCAAGACTAAATGACAAGAATGTCATCGGTACCAAATGGATATTCAGAAACAAGCTCAATGAGAATGGAGAAGTCACAAGAAATAAAGAAAGATTAGTATGCAAGGGGTATGCACAAGAAGAAGGTATTGATTATGGTGAAACCTTTGCACCCATTGCTAGACTAGAAGGAGTTAAAATTCTTCTTTCTTATGCTGCATTCAAAGGATTCAAGGTATACCAGATGGATGTCAAAATTGTATTCCTAAATGGAATACGAGAAGAAGAGGTATACATTGAACAACCAGAAGGGTTTGTTGATCCTTAAAAGAGAAACATGGTATGTAGAATACATAAATCCTTGTATGGATTGAAACAAGCATCGAGAGCCTGGTATGAAAGACTTCACTCCTATCTCATTAGCATTGAATTTATAAGAACAAGTGAAAATAGCAATCTATACGTAAAAGAAGATACCGGTGGTAATATTCTAATTGCTGAAATATTTGTTGATGATATCATTTTTAGGGGAAATAAAATGTTATGCCAATCCTTTGCTAATGAAATGAGAAAAGTGTTTGAAATGTCTATGTTTGGGGAGATCAAATTCTTTCTTGGTCTACAGATTCTTCAACAAGATGCAGGCATATATATCACTCAGTCCAAACACATCAAGGAAGTGTTGAAGATATTCAAGATGGAAGATTCCAAACCAGTTGGAACACCTATGGCTACCAAATATAAGCTGACAAAGGAAGATAAGTCAAATGAGGTAAATCAGACCTTGTATAGATCAATGATTAGCAAACTAATGTATGTTGTTCATATTATACCTAATATTACACATGCAGTTGGAAAATTTGCAAGATTATCTGCTAATCCCAAAGAATCACATATGACCGCTGTCAAGAGAATTTTGATATATCTAAAGAACACCCAGGACTATGGATTATGGTATAAAAGAGAAGCAAAATTTGAGCTACAAGTCTATACAGATGCTGATTGGGATGGAAACATTGATGACTGAAAGAGCACAACTGGGGGAGTAGTCTTCATGGGTGACAAACTTGTCACACAGATCAGAAAGAAGCAAGGATGCACCTCTCAGTCTACTGCAGAAGCAGAATATATGGCTGCTGCTGAAAATTTCTCCAATATTGCATGGATCAAACAATTGCTGGAAGGTATGAATATGAAGATTCTTGAACCAGTGATTATCTATTGTGATAATACCAGTTCAATTAACATTTTGAAGAATCCAGTCATGCATGCTAATACTAAGCATATAGAAATCAAGTATCACTATTTAATAGAACAAGTTCAAGAAAAAGAGGTGATATCAGAATATGTTCAATCAAAGGAACAATTAGCTAACATCTTTACCAAGCCATTATCAAAAGATACATTTGAGTACCTGAGACATAGACTAGGGGTACAACCCTTGTCTATCGGCTAGTAAGCTGACTAGGAGATTGCACCAGCCTGTACACAAAAAAAAAGATCATTAATGTTGATGCAAGCACCAAGATGAACAGAAACATATACATCTGTACACAACAAGGTACAAATCTACACCGAACACCAGAGATAATGTATTGTTGATGAATAGGGAAATTCAAGAAGTATATTATAAAAAGGGAATGGAAGACGATATAGAAAAATTGTTTGGCATTGTTTTCAAAGCAAGAGATTCTCATTATCAAAAGGGAGAAATGATCTCATTATCAGAGAAGAGATTATATCATTATCCATGGAGAGAAGTTCCTAAGAATTCAAAGAAAGAGTTAATCAATATCTAGAGAGATTGATTACATATGAAATATCCATCAAAGGGAGAGAAGTAACAAAGGGAGAGAATACATACAAAGGGAGAAATTACTATCAAAAAGGAAAAAGAATGATCAAAGAGAGGAACAGTCAAGGTAGAGCACATACCAGAACTCAAGATAGAAGATGCTACATCTATACGGTAAAGGGATTGAAGATTGAAGAACCCACTCTGCAAGAAACAAATCTAAACTATTTAAGCTTACCGAGAGCCAGACATTTGTAATAGTTACAATAGGAGAGATTGATGAAACTATTATATTTCATATTGTATTAGTAATGATATAGTGTGATAATGTAGTGTGTTTCCATGAATGCCAAAGGGAGATTGATGACATGTAACTGATTAAATGTTTGAAGATGTTAAGTTGATCACTGGAATGTAGAAAGATAATGCAAGACATTAAATCAGTTAATTGATTGTATTGTGATTGATGTCAACTTGATATAATCTGATCGGTTATATTCAAAGTGTCAAAGAATTTAGAGAATCAGAGAGATAAAGATTATGATTTTAGTAATGCATAAAAGACTAGCATTCACTAAGTGATTTCAAACACCGATGGCCAGTGGAAATTGAAGGACAGAGAAAAATGAGTGTAAAGTCACATTGATGCCTGAGCAAAGAAACTAACTTAGAATTACTAATGAGTAGAATCACAAGAATCATCAACAGCTAGAATTATAGTGTTAACCGACGGATAGACAAGCCCGAAGGACAGACAACCCCGACAGATAGACAACACCGACGGAGAAGCCCAAGGAGAACTAAAGTGTTGACCAAAGCTATCAAAGAGTTAAAACATAGAAGTTAACTAGAGTTCATAAATGACAATATACTTACCTGGAAAAGCTAAAGATAGACTTAACTGGTTGTTAACATTGTTTTAATCAACAAGTTAAAGCCAGAAATAAGTAAAATAATTAAAGTTGTTTTATCTAGTTGGTAAGAATATTTCTATGAGATAAAACATGAGTTATTCTTTAAGTCAAGATTGGCTAAGATTGTGGATCACACAAGGAACAAGAAAATCAAGAAGTGAAGAACAGTGATATCATGTCTATAAAGAGATAAATTAATTCATTATGAATTAAGGGGAGTGAATGAAAAAGAGGATGCTAAAGAGAAACTGATGAAGAACAAATTCATACAGTCTTGATAAATCAAGCTAAGGAAAGAGCTAAAGATTTCTGCAGACACTAAGCAATAGAGAAGCACAACATCACCAAGAAGAAAGAAGTGGAGCAAAGGTATTGAAAACACATATTGATCAGAATGGTTTAATGAGATTACAATAGATTTGAAAATCTGAAAGTATAAGTTGTATCTATGAACAGATAATTTACTTTTTCAGTTTAACCATTGATTTAGAAAGTCTCTTAACTGAGCAATACTTAACAATCCTTTCTATATTGAGATACATCCCAAAGAGTATCAAATTATTTTATCATGAAGATAGCATGAGATGCCAGATACCATTTGACAAACTACATTGGGTTTGGTCATAGGAGGTAGTATAGAGATGCCTGATATCAAGTGAAAAATGAATCTTTTAAATCCTCTAACAAGGTCACACCTAACAGTGTGTTTGTAACCTTTAACAAGGTTGGATTTTCATTGATCTCACTTTAGAAGAGTGAAAATTTTGGGTTACCGGTCCCAAGTGGTTTTTCCCTTAACAGGGTTTCCATGTTAAAAATCTATGTGCCAATGTGTTTGAGTCATTACTTTAGTGTTTTGTATTACACATAACTAATCTAGATTGATCGGTATACACTAAGGAATTTACTATTTTTGGTAAATGAAAGACTACTATTCGGTAAACATTAAGAATAAGATTTAACAGAGTACTCCAAGTAGTAGTTATTTGATAAGTATATTTGAAGGCATACATCTTGTAGGACTGAAGATAACTAGAGGCTTAATATTGTGGTACTAAGTTTTTGGGTTGATTTATTGGAATATTTTAGAGGCCACTAATTCACACCCCCCCCCTAGTTATTTCTAACAAAAGGAAGTTAATAATTTTAGCTTTCTTGGTGATTATCTCATCCCATTCCCTTTTCAACCACTAAACTTCTTCTCTCAAAAACCCAAAGTATTATTTGGCACTTTCAATTGTTTTCATGATTTGGACAAAAGCAATGGTACTATCAAGGTTTATGATGCTATTCATTCTTCTTGATAACTCATAATCCATTTCTTCCCTCCATTTTTCCTTCTTCAATTTACCATCCTTCTTGAAAATGCTAGGCAATAGTTCAAATTTTTTTATAGATTATTCCCTTTTTAATATATTTTCTCTCCTTTGGATGATAGTCCTCCTTATTTCAAAATCTAACAAGTCTTTAACAAACTTGTAGGTGGTTTTTATTGCATCATCAACATTCTCCTCTTTTTTGGATAAAGAATAAAAGAATTTCAAATCAATCTTCCTTCCTATCCACCTATGCAAAATTGTGTCAATTGTAGTCGTGTCTTCTTTAAAAGAATTTAGAATGCTTATAATTGTTTCCCTGCCAAAAAAATAGAAGTAGGCTCTATATTGTCAGAAAACTGCATAATTTTATCTCTTACCTTCTCCTCAAACTTATAGTCTACAATAGACTTTGCCCTTCTGAACATTTCACTTTCTTTTTCTAATCTCTTTATTTCATCTTTTAACTTTTCTTTCTCTAAGTTGAGTTCAGCTTCTGAGTTGGAACTAAAGGGAAGAGGGGAAGAAGGAACCTCTATAATAGGACTAGAGGATGAAAGTTGGGTAGGATAACTGGAAATCATCCTCTGAGGAGATTCTACAATTGATCTCTTGCCCCTTAATTGTGCAACTATTTTGTTTTGTTCACTAATCACTTTCTTCTGCTCATTGTAAGATTGGAGGACTGTCTCCAATTTTGTCCTAAGATACTCCTTTTCCTTGGCCTCTTTTTCTGCCACTTTTAAACCAAACTTGGCAATTTCTAAAATTGCACTAGATGCTTCCACACCTGAGGTCTCCCCTACTCTTCTCACCATCAGGCTACCATAATAGTCAGCCTTAACAAGTTCATTAATTTTCCTTTTTTCCTCTCTCTTTAGAGACTACATGACTAGGACAAGATGATCTTCACTAAAAAAAACCCCTTTGATGGCTTGTTCAGCTGCCTCTTTTGTATCATGTATGGTCTTTGTTTATTTCCTTACTGCATTAAAAACAATAGCATTAGTAGTGTCCCATTCTAGAAGAATGAGGACTTCTTCCTTTCTGACTAATTCTCTTCCATCCTCAGGGGAAATATTTCCAAATTCTTCTACCATTTCATTTTTTACTTCAACCTCAATATCACTTATATCTCTATCTGGCTATTCCTCTTGTTTCTTCTGGCATGTTTCTTTAAATTGATCAATATGGGTTCTCCATAGGAATTGTATGAATGATCTAGATTTTATAAAACTATCATCTGCCAAGAATTCATCACTAACCTGTTTGGTTATAGGATCCAACTCTTTGCCAGAATATTATGCCTCAGTTAAATCCATTTCAGCCCTTTTGGGTGCTTCTGGCATTCCTTCCTTAATTTCTTGCTGAGTGACACAAATCTTCCCTATGCTTCTCATCTATAGTAATTGTTCTACCACTCCCTATTCATCAACGTGTATTGGGGACTGAGAAGGTGAATATAAATCTTCATTCTATTGTGTATCTTCTTCTATCCTCTACCTCTTTGGAGAAGGTTGAGACTTAGGGTCAATATCCATAGGTCTCTTCCCTTTTGAAGTGGAAGGCTCCTCAATTTTCTTGGAGCATGAAGGTGCATCATGTAATTGCCGAACTCTCTGGGATGTATCTCCCTTGGGTATCACTACATTGTACCCTAACCTTTGGTAAAAAATATATTCACCTAGTGGAACAAGCCTGGAAAATGTTGACTTGCTCAAGATAGCCTTGGCCTTATCTAGCTCTGACTTCATGAATGCATCCTTCTTCTAATTTAGAGCTTTAATGATTTATTCAAAAAGTGTCATCAATAAATCAATTTTCTTTTCCATAGGCTCAAAAGCATTTAATGAATCATAACCCTTATCAAAACACTGTAAAAAATCAAGTGTTTTCTTATATACTAGTCACTTTTCTTTTTTGACTTCCTGCTCCTACAATTTGAATTCATTTCTAATAACATCCTCAAGAAAGTTGAATTGGTGGTCCATAGCAACACACCTAGTTCTCTTTTTAACATATCACTCAAAAACCCCTCAGGGTCCACACACCTTTCCACTGATGTTGCCAATCTATAAGGCTTCAAAAATTTACTCATGTGTACCCATTCACCCTTGGTGATAACAAACTAATGTGCAATTGTGATAGTGGGAGAAATAGAACCCCTGCCCTTCCCTATCAAGGCAATGTATTGTAGACCACCAATTTGTCTAATTATTTCAGCAATACAACCCTTTAGAGGGACTTGGTAAGAGAGTTTATATGGGGTACCTCTGAAACCATACACTCTAAACACAATGAAACATGATATAGAATGATGTCCCCCCAATTATGCATTATTTTGATCTCTTTAGCATATTGTTTTGGTCTTTTGAAAGACAACAAATCTTTTGGGATCCTGGGGTTTTTAAGAAAAAATAAGGCTCTAATCCTAGAAGCAAAGCACCTATCAAAAATAACATAGCTGGCATCTTCTCTATCCCAGGACAAGTCCAAACTCCACAGTTGAACTTGCATTTCTTCTCCATCCTTGGTCCTCATAAGATCCATTTCCTTTTCAAAATATCTAGCACCTTTATATAAAAACATGTGCATTAACAAATAATACCATCCAAATGGTTTATCAACCTTTTATTTTTCAATACCAATTAAACCATTATGGATCGAATCTTCCATAAAAGGTGTAAAGTCAAAAATAATAGCAAGATGAGGATAGAGAATTTGAACCATCATAAACATGTAATGCACAGGTATCTTTGTTTCTACATCATCCCCAAATATTTGGAACAAGGAGTAATACATTAACTTTGACTTCATATTGAAATAATCCAATTTAAAAGGTTCTGGGGTATTTGGATCTATCACATTCAATCCTCCAACCTTGTCAAAAAAATCTCTTGGATTCCCACTCCAGAGATAATTCCTTTGAGCTTTGTATATTTCATTGAAAGTTAAAAAATTAGTCTCATCAAGCTGGGAAGAGGGTTCATTCAATTTGAAAACCTCCCAGATCTCATCAGCAGTGATGCTCATCAAAGGTTCAGCATCCACATCTCTCACTATCCTAGTCACCGCGTCATAATTGTTGGTTACTTGGAGCAAAATTTCAGCATCCATGAAGACATTTGGGACTACCAGCTTCCCCACATTAAATTGCCATATATTGTTATTTGGAGCATCAAAATTTCTCTGACTAAATCACACTTTGAACAAAGCCAAACTAGATATTCCAACATCGACGTCCCTCATTCAGTTACCCTTATCATACAGGCCCTCACCTATCATCAATCGAGTATTTCTTGGTACCATTTCCTTTATTTTAGAAGAGTCATTTGTGGACCTATTTAGTTTCTCAAAAAAATCATCACACACAGATATTTCCTAATAATCTATCTTTCCCTTGAATTCTCTATGTGATGCCATTTTTAAAAAACTAGGGTATCATAACAGAAAGGTTTAACTAGAAAAACCCTAATTCCTTCAAGCTTTTAACCAGGCCAACACTCATATTCACAGGATGTAGAAAAAACTAGACAGAATTACTTACTTGCTTCAAAAGATGCCAGAGAAAAAAATAACACGCTATAAATTTACTCCACTTAGTTGCTCTACAAATCATAATATTTAAAACATAAAATGAAGCACTTATGGTATAAACTTGACAGCCATTAGCATTAATTATTGATAGGATGGCCACATGCTCTGCAATTACCTCTTCCATTTCAAAAATTTGTGTCTCAAAGGGTAACACCAAGTTTCTTTCACTAGAATATTGAATTTTAAACACAACCGTTAATTTAGATCCATCTCAGCAGATCTCACGGTCCACAAAAGTTAACAAAGCGATGACCTACACGTCACAAAAACAATGGCAAAGGAAACCAATTAGTAAGAAACATGTCAACTCCATATAACAACTTTGATCCCACTTAACTCATCTTCATCAACTTGGACAGGTGTCATTTAGTTGTGATTCCACAATCAGTATTCTTGGCATATCATTGGATCAAGGCATTACGCTCACTTCCTGATCAACTTTGATATGCTCTACCTTTATATTCTTTAGAGTCCCAGGCCCATGATCTCAAAATTCCATGTGTTTCCCACTCACAATCCCATAATGAATAAAACCTCATGCAACTTCCCTTAGCGATATCATGCCAGCCATCTGACCAATTACAATCTTCTCGACACTTTAATTCTTAGGCCCCAGTTTTACAAGATTTGAGAAAGACAAGTGTCAACTAGGCACAATCCCGCAATTAATAAAATACACTCATCTTCTGCTCAAGGAAAAATGCCTACCATCAAATTAATTATGATCTAACCAACCTTTAACTTTCAGCCCCACTTGGGTGAGATCTCCAATGGACACTTGGAAAAAAAGCATGATCCTTTGATGGCTAAACAACGTGCAAAATATGATCAAGGCATAACACCTACCATCCGATTAAAAATTTATGATGTATCTTTAACTTTACCCTTTAGCTTTTACCAGACCCCGCCACTTTCCAGGTGTTGCATAGGCGCGTTTCCATGATGAATAATTTCCTCACATCTTCTATTTACAGGATCACACCCACTATTGATGAAATCTGATCTAACGCTGCTCTAACCTTGCCGCTAGCCTTTGAAAACATTGACCCCATGATCTCAGATAGACACTTGGAAACATGGTGTGGTTATGTAAAGACTAAACATCGGTCAATTTTAGATCAAGGAAAAGTGCTCACCATTAGATTTACTTTAATCTGACCATGATCTACCTGCCTTCAACTTTTAGAACCTCTGCCCCATAATCTAGAAAGGACACTTGTCACATAGGCATGATGCCTTGATGGATATTCTCCATGCATCTTGTCATCAATGGAAAGTTCCAAGTGTTAGATTAGACTAAACTTTCTCGACAGATGTGTTAAATAAAACACCGCAGGGACTTAGGACTTAGGAAAAATTAAAACATAGACCCCGCTAGAAAATATGACTTAGAAGGAAACAAAAAGGCCCCTCTTATGAAAACTTAATGCACATGCTTAAAACAAATTAAGTGGTTGGAAAAGGTAATGCACAAACATAACAGATATGAGAGACTTAGGGTTCTTGAACCAAAAAGGTAACCGAGGGTTTGAATACAGTGAAAACTTAGGGCTTAAATACTTTTAAAAATAAAGGAAGACATGGGAACTCATAAAAATATGATACATAGACTTACACCAGGGAAATTCTTTCCCAGTCCTAACACCTTCAACAAGGCTCAATAGCTCCAAGAGAAATGCCTCACATGGGCAATATCACAACAACATTCTCCCATTTCACATACAAATTCTTCCCTTATCACCCCCAAATGTATAGTACATCAAATGGAAACATGGAGCCCATACTTCATGCCATATCTCTCTCCTCTATGAGGAGAGACTCTACACTATTTGGAAATTCCCAAAACCCTTCACCCTCAAGGCTCTCTTCCCTCCCAAGGGAAAGTATGGCCTTGCACACCCATAACAAAACAAAGCAAAAAAAACAAAGAGAAAACCCATAGAAAACCATGTACAAGCTTAAAGCTTCACAAAAACAACATTACTATATTTGCATACACACAATAAATAATAAGAACAAGATTCTTCCATAAAAGGATCACCAACATTTCTCCAAGAAAATGGAAAAATGAAAGTTGATTTGATCTTCCCCTCCCTTAGCTTTTTCCTTCCTTCACAAAAATCACCAACTTGACCTAGAAGTCTAGAAGTCTCCAAGTATGGAGAGTGAAAAATCAACCTCCAAACTCCTCCAAAATTCTAGTAAAATGAGGAATCTAACCTAACTTTATACCTAACCTTCAAGATGATTGGTCACTATTGAGCGTTGTTTTTACACAATTCAATTTCTAGGATCTCGAGATTCAATTTCCAAGGTTCTCTGGGGTCGTAGTACAACCTGCTTGGTAACTCAGTTGAAGATAAATGTGAATGTTCATGAGGAGGCATTTGCTGGTACTTTCAAGACATCAAAATGTAAAAAAAATTTAGTAATTTTTGGTATTTTTCTGATTTATCAAAGATTGTAGTTTTACTAATGATGCAAATTTATGTTTTAAACTAAATATGGTTTCGATTTCTTTTAGATTTATAACAGAAATTTCAAAATAGTAAGGTAACAAGAATAAAGTAAATTTCTGAAAATGAAATCCTAATGGACATAAACCATTGTTGATCCTTCCTTGCAAATAGAATGATTGAGAGATTTGGAACAAACCCACTAGATATAAAATAGACCACATCACAATTATATACCGATTGGATGTAATCGTTTGGAGAGAAAATATATTCACTTGTGCAAGATTTTCAAAATCTATCAAATCATGAAGTCACCAAGATGTGCACACACACGAGACAGATTTATCATTGATATCAAAAGATGATCTTTTCCATACATTTGTCAAAGAAAGGTAGATAAATAACAACAAACTCCAATTTAAAGAAACACAGATTCGAGAAACAATAAATAGTTGGCTCTTTGAAAAGAATGAATAAGAAAACTCACATTCATCAATTTGGCATAAACAATAGAAAATATCACACAATGACTGAAGCACCAATTGTATATATTTATTGCATCAAGAATCCAAGCCTATTACATTGCTTTTGATTACAATATATAGAGTTCTGATCTACAAACTCTGAATACCGAAACTAGGGCATCATAGACTCTAAAAAATAATGAAAACCAACTAAAACTAAAGCTTTGCTAAAGAAATCTATTTCTAAACTGATACTAAACTAGTTGCATGAATCTTTCTTCTATTTACAATTAGTTTTCCCATGAAAATAGGGTCAAACTCGTTAAGAAAGAAGAGAGAGAGAAGCTTGGAGTTTCATTGTTTGTAACTGGAGTCTTCTTCTTGATCTCTGAGTTCTCCCTTGGAATCTTCATATGGGGTTCTCTTTGAGGTGGGAACTGATAGAAAACCCTTAATCGTTGCAAAACAAACTCCAGTTATGCATCCATCTGATCTGAAGTTTTATTTTCATGTAAAAAAGTGATCACGCTAGAATGGCCTAGAATTCAGATCGTGACCTCTACAACAAAATTTTCCAGGTGCAAATTTGACCAAATGTGAAACCAAAACTTGAGACTCCCAAAATTTTGGCCTTTTGGAGGCTGAAAAGTCAAAAGGTCAAAATGCCAAAAAACTAGCCTTTGTAAAAATGACTATGGAAAAATTCCACTTCTTAAAAATGGCTATGTCTAGATTTGAGCAGTTAGTTTTTGGAACACCTCTAGATGAGCAGCTCGTGGCCTCTGCACTGTCTCCTATACTTCCTCATAGTTTATTTTTGTATAGTCATAAAATGGAAGCACTTCCATGGTAGACTAGTTTAGCCTTCCAGGTAAGTGGTTTGGGGTCATGTCAAGCACCTTGAATGGGTTCCTGACTTTGATCTAGCTTTATCCCCCTGTTCTGCCCCATTTCCACTCTTTCCAACCTATTTCTGGCAACCTAGACTGAGAAACTGGGACTTTGGCATTATGGTCAAGGTCAACCTTTTTGGGTCAAGGTGGACCTTGACCTTGACCTAGGTAACAATCAACCTTTTTAGGTACTGGGCCCAAATTCTAGAATCTCAAGGTTTTCGGATGTCGATCTTTGGAAAAAGTTAATTCCCGCTTCCGGGTCGGTTGTTTTGGACTTCGAGACAACAAATCCTAAATTATATTTAACATAGGTCCTCTTCTAGGGGCATGGGTCCAATTATAATTTAATTCTCCTATGTTGGCCTCTCTAGAAGATTGTGCCCTAATTTCATATAAAAGGAAGCTTTCTCCTCTCATTTTCTCTAACCATCATTATACATCATCATTATACATAAGCAAGAACAATCTAAGACTTGATAATTGCAAGAGCTCAAGATTTGAAAAGTGAATTCCAAAGGTGAAGAAGAAATATTTTAAGCAAGCCAAGTATCCATTGAAGCATTCATCCATTCTCAAGCACTTCTCAAGCATCCATTTTCATCAAGGAGATCCATTGATGGCCCTTGATGGATTCAAGCTCCATGGAGCCCTCTTGTTGAAGATTTTCTCCATCTACATTCTTCCAAGCCTCATCCAATTCAAGAACCCATTCAAGATTGGTGTTGAATATCTACAAGAAATTGATTGAAGACATCCTACATTCTACATTCTACATTCATTTGGTGCATCCATACTTGTGGATTCAAGGATTCGAATCCTCCACAAGGAATTTTACAGGAGCAAGGTGAATTTTTTCATTTACTTTGTTCATTTATGCAATTTCAATTATATATTTGAGGTTAATTCCAAAACTAGGGTTTGACTAAGGAAAACCCCTCCCCCAACAAACAAAACCATTTTTCTTGCAGGTACAGGTTTGGAACAATAGATCAGAATGGAGATTCAGATACCCTTTTTGGCAAACTTCCGGATCTAAAAATAGAATTTTATTCTGACACTTTTTAGGTTGATTTTGACCTAGGGCTTAATCAAAAATTATGGAAAATGGTGACATTGAATTGAGGGTACAAATTGGAACTGTCTCATAATGAAAAATGATTTCTAGGTTTTGTCCGTCTCTGTGTTTCTATTCCAGATCTGGTCTCGTATTTTCCAGAAACTCAACACAAGCTTCAGGAAACAAAATTCTTTGGATCTGAAATATTTCAAGGTTAGTGCATTTCTCCCATTTAATTCAATTAAGGTTTTCAATCCATCTAAATCTAAAATACATTTCAAATTAATCAATCAAACCTGGGTACTTAATATCTTCCTTATTCTTGTTTCCAAATGATTGATTCTTTTATGCATTGATCCTTCCTTTTGGGTTAATCAACTTGGATCTTTCATTTACATATCTAAGGATAGAAGGAGAGCATCTTATCTACCCACATAACATATTTAAATGTAAGGGATTTTATGTTAAATGAACACACACCATACTGCACCATCATTTTATCCTTTACATTTTGGTTTACCCGCGATAGACAACTCTTTCTTTTGGGTGTTAGATTTACATCTTTTACGTTAGATCTTGCATGCATATTAGATTAGCTTTCTTGTATGTTCTTGCATTTCCTTTCAAAAATTAAAATCAAAATATTTAGTTCATTTGCATTGCATTGGTGTATGAGCTTTACCACTTCTAGTCCTACTTATAGTATCCCGGTTAGAAGAAGTGCTAGACTCATGGGTTCCTTTGATCCTGAATATTCCTCTCCTTTCCATAGGATCCTGGATGAAAACTTGAATACTCATGATTCCAATCCTTCTATGGAGCATAACTCTTCTCACTCATCTCATGGTGAGGAAGATGCTTTAAGAGTTCCTCCTAAACAAGTGCAAAAACTCTCAACCAAACTTGATAAAAAGGGAAATTGGCTTATTCAAGAAAACCATAATCAAGATTCTATTCAAGCTATAGAGGATCTTAAGAAAGTCCTTCGTGATAGTGATCAAGGTGTTAATTTCTTGTGTAGTATCACTCATCTTGTGCATTCAAATGTTAAACCTTTAGCTCAAGAGGCTCAAAATCTAGGATATACTCCTCCTATCATTAGTCAAGGACCTTATTCTATTCCTTTACCTAGAATTCCTACTTATACTCCTCCTTTGATGACTACATCTCTCCCAATTTCATCTATTCCTATGAGTGTTCCACCGGCATCTACCTCACAACCTTCATACCATAGTGTACCTTTTACCTATACTAATCCCCTTCCAACCATGGTTCCAAATGTTCTACCAGTTGTATCTTCTATTCCTATTGCTTCCTACACATTTCCTAGTGTTCCTAATGTTTCTATGCCACCTATGTCTTCTAATGATTCTACAATTATTAGTTTGGCTCAGACTGTGTCATCTTTAACACAACAACTTGCATCTTTAACTCAATCCAAGTTTAGCATTCCCTCATGTGACATGGGTAGTCCCTTATCTTTAGACATTATTCATGGTACTGCTCCTCAACAAGCGGATATGCCTCATCTAGAAAACTACAATGGTAAAGGCGATCCTGTTACTCATGTTAAAAAATTTTAAATCCTTTGTAGTTATTATGCTCATGACCATAGGATTTTAGCTAAATTATTTGCTAGAAACTTTCATGATAAGGCTTTGCAATGGTATTGTTCTTTACCTCCTTATTCCATTGATTCTTTTCCTAAACTGGCTAATACCTTCATTCAAAAATTTCAAAATAACATTGGTCCACAAGTTTCCTTAACTGATTTAATGCATTTTAAACAAAATATTAAGGAAAATTGATTGATTTCATTGGTAGATTTAAGCATTTGTATGCTCAAATTTCTTATCCTGTTCCTGATATTGATATTCAACACATGTTTATTTCAAATTTACAAAAGGATATTAGAGATAAGATTCTGCTTACTAAATTTACCTCTTTTCAACAACTTTGTGCAGCACTTCATCATTATCAATTACAAGTGAGTCAATTTGAGAGAAACACTCCAATGGCTCCTGTTCCAATTGATAAGAGTGACAATGCTCCTAATCCTAATAAATTTCAAAAACCTAACAACTACATCAATATTAATAAACAAACAAATGTGGTTGTTGATCAAGTTGTTGTTGCATCTCACAATGCCACTTCTGCATCCACTACTTTTCGAATGAATCATCTGTTTACTCCTTGAATCTTTACATTATATTACGAGTAGGTTTTTAAGTGCTAATATGATTACCTTGCCTCCTATTTTACCTCTCCTTCTTACAACTATAGCTTTAAAATCCTTTGATTCTAAACCTTTTTTCCAATACCATCACTAGAATGGCCATGATACTGAAAAATGTTATTCTCTAAAGCATAAGGTTAAAGACTTAATTGATTCCAATGCTTTATCTATTGATAATTTTGATGGTAATGGGAACAAATATATCTCTCCTCCTAATCAAAACCTTCAAATCTATACGAATCCTCTACCTAGACATGATACTAATACTATCGTTCAACCATCTTCTGTGGATATCATTTACGATTCAAAGATGGATGATCTTAATCACATTGTTAATCATGTGGAGAGCGTTGTTGTATCCCAACCTACTATTCAAGATCATTTTCCTCCACCTCAACTTCTAGTTCTACCTAAACCTCAGAAACAAACTAAGGATAAGCGACCTCGGGAACTTTCAATTACCTTTGATGACTCTAAGACTATTAAGGCTCCCGATGGTCCCCTTTATATTTATGCTAGGGTTGCTAAGATACCTACGCGCAGTTGTCTTGTTGATCCCACATCTTTAATCAACATTATTATTGAGGAAAATCTTTTTATGAAAGGCCTACAACATGATTTTTATGATCCATCAGATGCATGGATCCAAACTTTTAATGGTTTTCTCTATCCTACACTTGGTTCTATTAACTTGCTCATTGAACTCTATGGCAAGCTTGTAGATACTACCTTCGTCATCGTTCCTACATCTGATCAATTTAAAGTCAAATTTTGTTTTCCTTGGATAACTACTATGCATTCTATTGCTTCTCCTATTCATAAATGTCTTAAGTTCATTCATAATGGAGAAGTAAAAACTATTAAATATAGTCTATCTCAACCTTCTAGGCCTAGACATTGTGCTACTCTTGAATTATTTTTGCCCTCATTACCTAATTCATTTCCTCACACTGACAACTTTTTCCTCTCATATCAAGCCTATAAATATCACAAGATTGTTGAGTTAATCACGCCTCGGATAGATCTCAACTGTGGTGTTTTGCCCACTCCTTTTATAACTCCTTTATCCATTACTACTAACTCTATTACTCAACCTCCTAGTATTTCTTCTCAGCCTACTGTGAATCCTACCAATCCTCCTACATAACATGTGAAGGAATTAGTGGTTATTCCTCCTAAACATGTGAAGGAGTTAGTGGTTATTCCTCCTAGTTCTCCACATGTGTCAAACAAATCAAAACATAATAAATCTGCTAACAAATGTCGTAAGAAGCGCAGAGATAATGCTAAGGCATGTTTTTCTCTTCTTCGAAATTCTTTACCTTCTTTTGATCAACCTATGCCTAATGTTTTGGAAGAAGTCAATATTCAAAATGATGTTAAGATGAATGAGTATGATGATCCTATTCTCATCTTAGATCCCATTTTAATTAATCTTGATGAGGAGGATACTTTAGATGATCCTATTGATCTTAGTGATGAATATGAGACCATTGATCTTGACACTAATTTACCTCATATGATTTCAACTCAATTGACAATTACACCTAGTATCGAGCAATGCAATTCTCAAGAGGATCCTTGTTTGGAACTGGCTATTATTCCTATTGTATTGGATATAGTCCCTCTTGTGAGTTTACCACCTTCTCTAAATGATATAAATTGAGATGGGAAGAGTAGGCGATGTGCCTGATTGTCTTATCCTTCATGGTATCCATTTTTTTGTTTGCATGTTGTATTGTGCTTCTCCCGTAATGTGTTTGTTAGACTCTTTTATATGACCCTTGTTACTTTGTTGGTGCAAGGTGATAAAAGAATCAAACCTTTTGTGCAATTCTTCTATATGTATCTCCATTCTTCTATATGTTGTTTTCATGTTATTTTGTACTTGTTATATTTTTCATAAATGTTTTCCTTGTATAGTCTGCTTGGATCTGCGACATGGTAGCACTGATTCTTTTTGGTCTCCATGTTGTGATTCAAAAAGATTATTCTTCGTAACTCTTGAGTTTTCTTTCCTCCATTGTGATTGTAGTTCTACTTTCTTTGGGGAATGATGTCAATTCATTTGCAATAATATCATATTTATATGTACATGTTATCTTATGATCATACTGACCCCACAGTAGGTAGATCCCTTATGTGTTCTTTGTATGTTTATGTGATATTTCCCTTGATTTGTCTTCATTTGGGAGCATCTCGTAGTGGAAACATAATCACTAGAGTTTTTTATGTTTCCATTAAAGCCATTTCTCCTGTTAAAGTGTTAGCAATGAATTTAACGTGGGGGCATATGTTCTACTCACTTTTTTCACACACGCACATTCAAAATATTTTCAAAACTTAAAAATTTTTCCCTTTATGGATTAACCGCTAATCCTTAAAGCATGGACATTTTACTTTTTAGGATCTCTTGATCCCTCTAGTTTAAATTTACACAGATCTCTTGATCCCTCCAGTTTAAAATTACAATGTTTTGATCCCTTAAGGTTGGAAGGTGTCCTTAAGAGAAAATATCCTTGATGGGTTGACTAGTGAGTAGCCACATTCAATAGGCAGTTCAACTCCATCTTTCCAGTTACATTTTTTCCTTGTATGGTTCACAATAGGTCATAGGTTCTCATTGGGCAAGGTAACCATACCCTCTTTCTATTTCTCCTTAACTGGTGATGTCTCTCTTATCATGATCTTAGGGTTGATAGAGACTTAAGTCCCTTGGGGGATTGGAGATTTATTTGTCTCTTATGATTCCAATAATATTATCTATTCTTTATAATCTCCTTTACCAAGAGTTTGTGTTGAGTCCATACTCTTGCTAAAGTGGGGGTTAAATGTATAGTCAGAAAATGGAAGCATTTCCATGGTAGAATGGTTTATCCTTCTAGGTAAGTGGTTTGGGGCCATGTCAAGCACCTTTAATGGGTTCCTGACTTTGATCTGGCTTTATCCCCCTATTCTGCCCCATTTCTACTCTTTCCAGCCTATTTCTGGCAACCTAGACTTATAAACTGGGAATTTGGCCTTAGGGTCAAGGTTGACCTTTTTGGGTCAAGGTGGACCTTGACCTTGACCTAGGTCACAATCGACCTTTTTCAGGTCCAAGGCCCAAATTCTAGAATCTTAGGGTTTTCGATTGTCGGTCTTTGGAAAAAGTTAATTCTCGCTTCTGGGTCAGCTATTTCAGACTTTGAGACAAAAAATCCTAAATTATATTTAACATAGGTCCTCTTCTAGGGGCATGGGTCCAATTATAATTTAATTCTCCTATGTCGACCTCTCTAGAAGATTGTGCCCTAATTTCATATAAAAGGAAGCTTTCTCCTCTCATTTTCTCTAACCATCATTATACATAAGCAAGAACAATTTAAGACTTGATAATTGCAAGAGCTCAAGATTTGAAGAGTGAATTCCAAGAAGCAAGCCAAGTATCCATTGAATCATTCATCCATTCTCAATCACTTCTCAAGCATCCATTTTCATCAAGGAGATCCATTGGTGGCCATTGAAGGATTCAAGCTCCATGGAGCCCTCTTGTTGAATATTTTCTCCATCTACATTCCTCCAAGCCTCTTCCAATTCAAGAACCCATTCAAGATTGGTGTTGAAGATATACAAGCAATTGATTGAAGACATCCTACATTCTACATTCTACATTCATTTGGTGCATCCATACTTGTGGATTCAAGGATTTGAATCCTCCACAAGGACTTTTACATGAGCGAGGTGAATTGTTTCATTTACTTTGTTTATTTCTGAAATTTCAATTATATATTTGAGGTTAATTCCAAAATTGGTGTTTGACTAAGGCAAACCCCTCCCCCAACAAAAAAAACCCTTTTTCTTGCAGGTAAAGGTTTGGAATAGAAGATCACGACGGAGATTCAGATACCCTTTTCAGAAAACTTCTAGGATCCAAAAAAATAATTTTAGTCTGAGAATTTTTAGGTCGATTGTGACCTAGGGTGCAATCATAAATTTTTGCAAATTGTGACATTGACTTGAGGGTACAAATCAGAACTATCTTAGAATGGAAAAATATTTTTGGGTTTTGTTCCTCTCTATGTTTCTATTCCAGATCTGGTCTTCGATTTTCCAGAAACTCAACACAGGATTCACAAAACAATATTCTTTGGATCTGCAATATTTCAAGCTTAGTGCATTTCTCCCATTCAATTCAATTAAGGTTTTCAATCCATATAAATCTAAAATAAATTTCAAATTAATCAATCAAACCCGAGTACTTAAGATCTTCCTTCCTTATTCTTGTTTCCAAATGATTGATTCTTTTATGCATTGATCCTTCCTTTTGGGTTAATCAACTTGGATCTTTCATTTACATATCTAAGGATAGAAGGAGAGAATCTTATCTACCCCCATAAAATATTTAAATGTAATGGATTTTATGTTAAATGAACACACACCATACTTCACCATCATTTTTTCCTTTACAATTTCTTGCCTATTTACTTTGTTAATTCGTCATTCTTGATTCTCTCTGAAAATGGTGAATTCAAAAGCTAAGAACTTGATCTCTTATTTGTGCTTGAACATCCTTTACATGTCTTCCTTTGAATAGAAAAGTTGGTGTAGGCCTTCTTTGGTGTTAACACCTACCATAATATCTTTGAATTGTTGTATCACCTCTTTGGTTGGGCATAGAATTTTCCTCTCTTGATCTCGGTATAGCTCTAGTCAATACCTATGAAGATGTTTTCTATTTCTTCTACCCATTCCATAATTTTCTTATGATTTTGTTTTATGCAGTCTAGGAACTTTTTGCAAACCTTAATTGTTTTGGTTATGCTCTTAATCCAGGTGCCAAAGTTGTCTAGCTTTTCGCCTTCATATATCTTGACCAGAATTTGGAAGCATCATTTCTTGATTATCTTGAGGTCTTGGAGGGTGTTTTTCCATTTGGTAAATTCAGAATCTAACCCCTCATCACTCTTCAGCATGTTTATAAATTTTTTGGTTTCCACTAGAATAACTCTGAAAGGCCTATAAACTATTTTGATAACCCCTTCTCCAAAATATTAAAAATCATTCTTCCAATCAACACTTTCCTGAATGAAAGAGGGGATCATACCTTGTGGCAAGTCTAGAGTAGCTCTCTTCTATAGTATGGTCTATAATGAGGCCTCTAGGAAATTTGGGTCAATGGGACCCACCATCTTATGAATAAATTTATTTTGAGCCTCATTCTACTCTATCAAAGACTTGATGGTTTCCTTGTCTTTTCTCATAAAACCTAGAGAATGTTTGAGCCCTAGAGCTTCTAGGGTCTTACTCCCTTCTCTTATTGGTTCTCCCAAATCTACCTCTTCAAATGTATAATCCTCTGGGGTTATTTTTGTTTGAGATGTACTGGTAGAGGGACCTGCCACCTGTGCCTTCCCGCGACCCCTAGTATCTTGAGTGACATATGATATGGTCCTTGCTAGTATAATAGCCTCTGCTTGATGAAAGGATTTCCCTAAGAATGACATATATGTGCCTTCTCCTTCCTCTTCATCTTTGTAAGTTCTTTTCCATGGCTGAATCTCTTTAGTAAACCAAGTGGGTTTATTAAAGGTGGTAACCGGATCATACGGGGTGATGTGAAGGACTAAAGCCAAGCTTTGTGAATTCGGGGTCACCCCCTCCTCTTTATCCAACTCTTCTTCAAGTTCACCCTCTTCCTTCCTTTATTCCTAATTCATTTATCCTTCATGTTTCTCTCCCTCTCCCTTTTAGTCTTCAACTGTAGCCTCATGTTCACCTTTATCTTTGCCTTCATCCCCATAGGAACTGGTTGATATTTTCGCATTAAGGCCTATCATGGATTCCGGTGTGGTTTTCAAGGGAGATGCAACTTATATTCCTAACAACACTTGGGGATTCAGGATAGAGGAAGGAAAATGAAGAGATGGTGGTGGAATCAGCATTTCATTGTAGGTGGTGGAGTAGAAGTAGAAGGAGGCAGAGTTGGTGTGGGAGTTGAAGAGAAGGTGGTGGAGTTGGTGTGGGAGTTTGGAGAGAAGGTGGTGGAGTCAGAATGGGAGGTCGGAGAGAGGTTGGTGGAATTGGAATTTGAGGTGGTGGAGGTGGTGTTGAACTCTCTTCTACAGTTTTATCTCATGTTGTGCTCTAGGCAGCACTGAAATTTTGATTTTATGCCCTTTGCCCAGTGCTAGAGTCCACTCCTATGATACACATGTTTAGTGCAGGGTTGGTGAATTGGGAAACATGTAGAGGAAGGGTCACTTGAGGATGGATGGAAGTCTATGATCCCATGTGAGTTCCTATTATGGAGTTAGGTGTATCATGTCCCTGGTCGACATAGCCCTCTAGGCCTTAAAAATTGGACATGAGGAACTCATTTGAGCCTAGGCTATCCAAAGGATTGTCATGCTCTTTAGGAGCCTTTGCCTACTTCCTTGTGTTCTCCTTTTTCCTTAGAGAGGATTCCTAAGATATTTTCCTCTTTACCAAGGGTGCATCTTCTAGTTCTGGTTCCTCTTGTAAAGTTTCCAATTGTGGAGAGGAAGAAGCCCTCTTTCTTTTATAAGTCTTCTTCCCTTCTCCGGTGGTAGGGGGAGATGGGTTGGAGGTGGAAGGTCCTTCCCCTTGGGTGGCCTGTGATGATCCAATAGGAGGATCTATCTACCATGTCATCCTAGTTTTTGAGGCCTTGTGCCTAGGATTAGATGCATATTCTACTGCATGTTCATGCCCATACACTATGCCCAACTTTTGAAGTGGGGCCTTCTTGAATTGGGGCACTGTGGTCTTCTCTCCATGTTTCTTATTTTCCTTCTTGGGTGGATCCATTAGTTACTTCATGGGAATGAGATCCATTTGATAAGGCCTGTCGATCCATGCCTTAGTCATTCTGACCAGATGACTTTCTCTAAATTCAATACTATCATTTTCCTCCTTATCTACCTCTGCATCCAAGATAGTCTGATTTTATATTTAATCAATATTATATATTGACTCCAGAACATTATCTGAATCTTTATTCCAAACCTTTTGGGGAATATTGACCACTAAGGTCGCTTGTGCTAGTGTGAGGGACATCTTGTAGTAATCCCTAATTCTTACCTCGTTATCATCCACACAATTCATCCAGTGATCTTCAATGTGTGGCTCATGGATGTAGAACTTGCCAATAATATGGTTGTATGTGCCTATGGTGTCAAATGAGGCCCAAATGTTTTTATATAGTTGGAGTGGACAATTGTACCACTCAAAGGTCAATGACTTAAAAATATTCATGTCTTGGAGAGTGTAGGGGCCTATGGAAATGGGGAAGTCCAAGCAATACTTCTTATTATGTTTGATGTGTTCATATACATCTGCAAGCTGCCTAGCCATTTATAGGATGATTACCCAATCAGATGGGTACTTGGGTAGCTTCTTGGGGTGCATGGTAGATCCTGCCACTCTGATGTACATGAAGGTTCTAAACTGTATGTAGTATGCCCCTATGGCCCTTATTTTGGCAGCAACCTCTTTTGATAGTCTCTTCACATAATCACCCTCTATGGATCTGATGACTGCGAAGATAAAGGCGCCATTCACTATTCTATGGTCTGGGATATTTTTAGGCTTATCTGTTCTTCTTACCAATTATGGATAGACAATATTAGGCCATCCATTTGGTTCACCAAAGTTTCCCCATTTTGTGAGCCCCTGATAGTCTACTCGTGCAGCTAATAGGTACACTATGTATGAAGTCATATAGAACTTTGGTTTCTTCTTTACCATGGTCAGATGCTCATCTAATTTATCACTTAGGATGGTGGCCCAATCAAATCTAGCCTTGCGGTTCCTTATCTTCTCAATCAACAAGATCATCCAGTTCTTGAGTTGGATGGAATGAGGTAGTCCATACACTTGACTTATCAATGTGACTGCCACATGGATGTCATCTCTCAAGTATCCCCTTCTGAGATCTATTTTTTCTATTTTATTCTTTGGGAGAGGCTGCTATAGGTATTCTTGATTTTCAATCTCATAGGCATCCTCAGTTTTATTCCTGAACCATCTCAACCACTTTTCTATATAGAAGTCATAGAATTTGTCCACGTCCTTCTGAAGATGGAATACCTCATCAATGTTGTCTGGCCTTAGGTCAAGGACTATCTTCCCTTCTATATTTTTGACCACCTTTTCATCTGGTATGTAGTGGTTGCCAATCCCATGATAATCTCAGAGGACATGACTTCTACTAGGTGTGCTGCAACATTGACTAGGCTTGATAAAACCAAGGAGGTGAAGTCTTTAATCCTTCCTGTTGGTTGAGAACACCTTACTAGGAATTGATCCCAGTCCACATTCCCGATGTATGTGTCAGTGATCTCTAGATGCTTATTCCCAATCTTTGAGGGAGGGTGATAACCCTTAAATAGGTACTTCATTTGTGATGTTGTCTACTTCTCAGGCATTCCTGCAAGAAAACATGTAAATAATCAGTATATTTATTGAAAAAACTACTAAAGCAAGAAAGAAAACAAAAATAACTAAGAAAACCAGAAGCAAAGGGCTCTTAATTAGCTAGAAATGAATTTTTATCTCTTTCATACTTTCAACCTCTTAGACGCTAAAGACAAGGTTGGGGTGTGAAAGGCCAAAATTATGAAGGATGAGGCTATGGTGAAGCAAGTACTTTTCAGACTTGAGGAGTGCAAAAACATTTGAAAAAAATCAAGGTGTGCAAAAGCCAAAATCTCAAAAAGATTTGGGGATTGATGAAAATATTTTGGCCTTTTGGTGTGCGAAAGTCTGAAGAAGGTTTCGAAGTCTGAAAGTCCAAAACCTCTAGGAAAAGAGACCTTGTCTTCAGATGTTTTGACGTTTCAGTGTTTTTGGAGGTCAGAAATGCCGAAAAGGCTAAAAGTGTGAACAATAGTTGGATTAAAATATACTTTGGGAGGGGTTGATTTTGGCCTTTCAGAGGCCGAAAACCAATGACTAGGTCATGACGCCAAAAATACCTAACCTAAAAAACACAAAGAAAAAGGAATAAAACAAGGGAGAGCGACCCGAATAGAGGTCCAAGGGTGCAAACCCTAGGGACCAAAGAGGTAGCACGACCCAACTAGGCCGAAGACAAGACCTAAATTGACTTAAAACAAAAAACACAAACTCAAAAAGAAGAGAAGAAAAAAAGGCCCTACCTGCAAAGAGCAAGGAGAGGGGGAAGACAAAAACTGCTGAGTGTGAGGAGAGGCAACATGACAACGATCAGTGAGGAGGCAAGGAAAAATGATGAGTGCACAAGGAGGTGAGAAGATGCAAACAAGAGAAAAAATCAAGTGAGAAAAAAAATACTTGGGCCACTTATATAGCTCACGGGTGATGTCACCTAACTTCGGGGTTTCGGACGCTGAAATGCCAAAAGTTAGGTGGCCTCCTCCCCTTTGGCAATTTGGAGGCTAAAACATCAAAAGGTGTGAAGGTTCTGCCCCTCAACCTTTTCATTTTTTTGGAGACTAAAACACCAAAAGGGCTAGGATCAGCCCTTCGGCTTTTTCAATGTTTCGGAGGACCTGAGGTCCTCAAAAATGCCCAAAGTGCGAAAGGGCCAAAAATTACCTTTTTTCTCTCAACATGCCCCTCCAAAACTCAGTTCAAGGAACACAGAGAGGCAGACTAAAAATCCAAAAAGAAGGGGAGACCCCATATTCATAGGACCAAAATGGGATGTGTGTTGTGGACCCATAACAAATAGCCCTAACAAAAGGAGGAATGACTGAGGCATTTCTTTATCATTAAGACCCTTCTGGATTCTAACTTTGCAATGAAATGAGAACCAAGAGTTGTTCGTGTTGACGATATTTTAATTAATTCCTAGTTTGAAGCTTTTTTCTTGTCTCCCAATGTGTGTCCACATGTGCTTGTTCCTCGACCTTGGATTTTGGTGACCAGAAGGTCTATCAGCTATTCCCAACCTTCGCTAGGTAAACCAGGACTTCTTGAAAAGAGATTTTCTTCCAATTAGGTGTCCATAGCCCCGTCAAATTTTTCCTTGAGTCCCAAATCTAGCCTTGCTCTACTGTTGGTCAGGTGTCCATAGCCCTGGTAGAGATTCTTATATTCACCCTTGTCAATTTGGTTTGTTGGGCTGGAGCTATGTAGGAGAGATCTTTTCTTTGAAACAATTTCTTATTTTCTTGCAAGAGTCATATCAAGACCCTTGATCTGTGTAGTTTTATGTTCAGGTTCATACTATCTTCTTTGATCAATCTAAGAAATGATTAGGCTGTGTTACTCAGATTTTATGATTGTAACCACTTTTCAAGTCCTTTTTCTTTTATACTTGCTTCTTTTATCTTCAATTATTCTTCCTTTCCTCCTACCTTTGCATTCACTAGACTTGGGTTCTAGGATTGGTGGGTACCCAAATCAATGTACTAGTGCTGGTCCCAACTGACAAAAGCTTGAGAAATGAACACTCTTAGAATCCATTTCTTTAGTATTCTTTGTGATTAGGATGACCGAGCATTGAACATCTCTTTGATTATCAATGAAAGATACCGGCACTTGACTTTTGGAACATTATCTGTGCTATATGTTTCTTTGGAGAATTTGACTAAGAAATACCTCTGATCCAATTTAAGGACCACTTGGAATGAGTCTAGGACACACGAACCCAAAGAAAAAAGGCCTAGAAAAATAAGTGGAACAACCATAGATGGAAGGAATGGACTGACAACAGGAAAAAGACAGAAAGAAAGGAAAACAAAATGAACAAAACTATGATACAAGGGATGAAGGGCAGTCCCTCTTAGGATCCAAAATAGTGTTTGAGGAATTTCACATTGACTAGAAATGGGGTCAACTCTCCATCTAAGGCACTGATCCTGAAAGTGTTTTCCCCCAAGATCTCTGATATCTGATAGGAGCCCATCCATAATTTTTGAAATTTGGTGTGGCTTCTTGGTTTTTCTTTATCCTTGTCCCACATGAGGACAAGGTCAGAGATCCTGAAAGATTTAATAGTGGCTATCTTATCAAACAACCACTTGATGATGGCCTGGTACTTTGACACATGCTTCAGGGCCAAATTTGTTTTCTCCTCCAGATTGAGGAGGTTCATGAGTCTTACTTGCACTCGATATTTGCCTCCAATGTATTGGTCCATAAATCTCAAAATTGGGATTTTCAAGTTCATAGGGAAGACCGGTTGCAAGCCATAGACCAGTTGGTATGAGGATTTCCCAAAGGCATTCTTAATCCTCACCCAATCCATCCACAAAGCATATTTCATTTGTGATTGCCAATCCCAAGGATTATCATCGAGGAGTTGTTTGATCACTGTCGTCAAGTTCTTGTTTGTAGACTTTGGTATGCCATTTCCTTATGGATAATAATTAGAAGAGAATTTGAGGATTACCTGTTTTCAAAGGCCCATTGCGTAAGCAAGGTAGAGGAGAAAGAGGGAGCATTGTCACATACCACATAGAATGGCATCCCAAACCTATTTATGATGCGCTCCTCCAAGAAATGGTTACTACTCCCGTGGTGCAATTCTTCAGTGCCTAGGCCTCTAGCGTGTGTAGTAATCGGTAGCCATTAGGGTGAATTTGTGACCTGCAGATGAAGGGGGTTAATCATTCCAATAAAATCTCCCCATTGGGCGAATGGACATGATTACATGACATAATAATGCGGCCAAATTAACCGAAGGTGAAAACAACCTGGCCACAATAATCCAAGGACAAAATAACCCAGGGTCATAATAACCCAATCCAAAATAACCCATGGAAAAAATAACCCCATAAGATTATAGAGAAAGGAAAACAAAATTTATAAATTAAAAGTATATTTCTAAAAAAATAATAATTCAAATTTTCAATTAAAGTGTCAAATTATGAGCAATGCCTCTTATATAATCTAAAATATTATTATTTCCATAACCATCAACTAGTATTTTTAGTCTTTCTTTGAGTTCACAATATTTTTTCCTGCTTGGTTGTGTAGTGTGTCCAACGATATATTTCTTTATTTTATTCTCTTGGAGACCCTATTCTTTTTGCACTGCTTTGATGAATTTCTAGATTGAGCTATGCGATGATTGAAGCAATTCACTAAATCCTCTATGCCATCCCTCAATAGAATTATTGGTTTTGGGAGGATCATCTTGAATAGTTGAATAGAAAATCCACATTGTGATTGGAAACTTGGGTGACCGTCTATTGCCTCTTCTAGTTATTCTTCCAATCCATGTGTCTTCAAAATAATCAATTATGGGTTGCAAAGTCTCCTCATGTTCTATATAATAAGGAGATTGTAAAAGTGTTTTGCATGCATTGATTACATATATCTGAGGCACAAAAGCTAATGCAACAATTTTTTTGATCTCAAATGAAAATACTTCATTGATACTGTAACGTGTTTGTAGACCTTCTTCTTGAACTTTCCTCCACAAGAACTGAGAGAAATGGAAAAAGCATCCCCAAATAGTGACATTTGGAAAAATTTCAGAAATAGCTCCCTTGAAACCTAATTCAAAATCAGTAAGTATAGTTTTTGGGTATAGTTCCTTTACTTCTCTTAATTCTACCAATTTATATTTCCTCTTAATGCCTCTTCATAATGCCTTTTGACTTATATCTTTTCATAATAACTCTTATTTAGCTTATTCCCACAAATTTGTCTTTATTTCTATAATTATTTACCATTTTATAAGTTATTTAAGCATATTAAAGATGTTTTAAGGCTATTTTAGGGGTATATAATTGATATATGGTCTAAAAATGACCTAAATATCCACTATGGTGCCTCACAATCCCTTTTTTAGCAGACTAACTTGATCTAAAATGACCATGGGTTATTTTTTCCATGGGTTATTTTGACCATGGGTTATTTTTTCCATGGGTTATTGTGTCCTTGGGTTATTATGGTGGGGTTATTGTGTACAGGGTTATTTTGGCTGGGTTATTATTTCTAGTTACCAATGGATGTACCTCGTATACTAGCTGTAAGGGCATCGCCAAATTCCTCTCTTGATTTGCACTTGTTTGGCAAGTGTGGCATGATCTTACATGTTCGCCAGTGTCTTTGAACAATGTTGGCCAAAAATAGCATGCCCTTAAGATTTGGTGAGTAGTTGCCTCAGCTGACCTGTGTCTTGTCCCGTATCTATCATGAAAATATTCTAGGACTTGTTTTGGTTTGAGCCTGTCTAGGGACCTCAAGTACAGGCCTTCATAATTGCGTTTATATAGTTCACTATTCTTCAACATGGAGGAGTTACTTTTGATCTTCAAAGCCCTTCTCTATGAGCTATTCATCCCCTCTAGGCAGCGATTCTGTAGTAGGTAGTAGACTACATCTTGATACTATTTATCAGTGATCAAACCTTGATCAATGTAAGTTTAGCATATTACACCCTCTTCTACTTCAAAGATTATCTTTGTCAGGCCTTGGCCTCTTACTAGTTTTATTGGCTGGATGTCTAGGTTAAATTATTGTAGGATTACCATCCATTTTCCCCTTCTCTCTCCTAGCTCATTCTGCATCAACAGATTTTACGGTTGTGTCAAGGACTATACCGAAGACTTTTCTCCTTAGGATGTGATGTTGGAATTTCTTCATTGCTTTGACTAAAGAAAAATATTGTTTCTCTAAGTTAGGGTCCCTGAATTCAGCATTCTTAAGGGGGAAAATCATGAAGGTTATTGGTCTCTTGTTCTCCCCATATTTCTTTTGCGTGAGGATGCCCACGCAAGAATGTTCTGACACAAAAGTGTATACCTTGAAGGGGATAGTGTAATCTAGAATAATCTCTTCAAATGAATTTTTTAATAGGGGAGTTCACTCAATCTTAGCATCCTTCTTCAACATGTTGTTGAGTGGCTTTACTATCTCGGCAAAACTGCTAATAAAATTCCTCACAAAGTTAATCTTCCCAAAGAAAGACTTCAACTCTTTGCGGCTGTGAGGTGGTGTTAGCTTGAGAATGGCTTGGAATCATTTAGAGTCAATTATTATCCCTATTTCTGAGATTATGTGCCCTAGAAACTTGCCTTCTATGAACCCAAATATGCATTTCTTGGGATTGAGAGAAATCTTGTACTTCCTGCATCTTTTTAGGACTCTTCTTAGATCATTTATCTGATCAGTTTGATGTTTTGAAAAAGATGTCAGATTGTCCATATAGATGATGATACATTTTCCAACTAGTCCCTTGAAAGTGGTATTAATGGATCTCTGGAAAGTATCACCCGTGTTGATTAAACCAAAGGGCATCCATTGATAGGAAAAGGTCCCGCACTTGGTGGTGAATGTCATCTTCAATCTCTCTTCCTCTTGTCCCATCACTTGATTGTACCTTGAATAATCATCCAGGATGGACATTATTTGGGAACTGTTCACTACTTGCAGTACCTCATCAAGAGAAGGGAGTGGGTAATTATATTTCTAAGAGGCTTTGTTCAAATTTTGGAAATCCATGCATAATTTGATCTCACCGGTCATCTTCCTCATAGGTACTAAGTTTTCTACCCATGTGGAGTGTCAGATTGGGAATATGATCCTCACATCCAACAAATTTTGGACTTCCTTTTGTATCAAGGGCTCCATAGTAGGGTTGACAAGATGTTGACGCTGTCGAAATGGTTTGGAGTCCAGTTTTAGTGGGATATTGTGCACAATGACTGAGGTGTCATATTTTTTTAGTTCTTCATAACTCCAAGCTATGAAATCTCAATATTCTATAAGGAGTTGGACCATTTCCTCCTTCTCCTCTTTGGTACCTAATTTCCCGATGTGGACTTCTCTTGGCTCATCTTCGGTGCTGAGATTGTAGGCTTCGTACTCTTTACCATCAGGTGGTATGTCTAGACACCTTCTCATAGCATTCCCGTCACTCTCAAAAATCCTTTCTAGCTCCACCATTCCTTTTGGTGTGGAATTTTTCCATAATTTTATGATGCCTTGATTGTCCGGGTCTTCTAGGCTGACTTCTTCTTCCTCTTCCTTCCCTTCGTCTATGATCTACTTTTCAAACTCGAGGATGTGTTGGTCATCTTGAAAGACTTGGAAATTGGTGATGTTTTATGGGATGGCCAGGGCTGCAATGAGTTCAAATAAGTACTTATTTAGTTTAGATTTATCCATTGGGTGTAATGAACTGGTTGATACAGCTAGGGCATCAACAATAACGTTCTTAGTTTTTTGGGATGGATCTGATATTGAATGCTTTGAAGTCATTGATCAAGTCCCAAGCCCTATTTCAGTAGGCTGAGAGCCTCTTATCATTGCAAGAATATTGATTGCATATTTTTTTAATGATCAATTGTGACTCTCCTTCTACCGTCAAGGCTTTTATTCACTTCTCATGGGCTAGGAGGAATCCACGAACCAACATTTCATATTTTGCAACATTGTTAGTGCACAAAAATTGTAACCTATAAATGACATAGAAAGACTCACCTCTTGAATTTATTAGTTTGATCCCCACACCTTCTCCTTGTTTACACTTAGAGCCATCAAATAATATTTTCCATATTTGGCACTATTTTATGGAAATTGAATTTTTAAGGATGTTCCTTGAGAATCTCTTTGCTTTGAGCTTCTGCTTCTTTCCTCCATCACTTCCTAAGGAAGTTGACTCTTCTTTCCTTATCCCCTGTATATTTTTGAGGTCAGGGGATCTAGTAATCTCACCATCTTTATCTTCTTGTAGCTCTCTGTAGGGTGGACATGTGCCATCATTTGAGGTGCTCTAGTCATTGAACACATTCACAGTAGGGCTCTTGTTAAAGGAGTCTGACCCACTGTCTTGTCTTTGGGTTGAAGAGTCTAGATCAACTGGGCTATCTTCCCTAGACATGGTGTCACCTTCACTTTCCACCTCAAGGCTTCCCCTTTATGGTTCAGTCCTCTTTAGGATTTCGATTGGTAGGTAAATTTGAGTTAACACTTAGGACAACGCATCTTGGAAACTAGGACATGTGAATTCTAAGTGACTCACTTGATACAATTGACAGTACCTTGGCAACATGAGGATGTTAGGGTTTGTATCTCTCCCTAGGTGTTGCATGCTCATTGTCATGTTGTTGATAAAGTATTGAAAGATGTCATCATGGATGTTGAACTCTAATAGGACTTACACAAGACTATGGTCTTGTTCTTTGACCTCTCTGATTTGGAACATGAGAATGTCATCCATCCGATACATGCCTAGGTTAGTATGTGTGAATAGAACTTCATTCAGAGCATTATAGTCTATGATCATCCTCTTTAACTTAGGTTCAAAATCAATATTGATATGGTTGTTTAGTCCCTTCCATGGTAGCCACAGTTGGGTGAAGTCTGTGGAAAACCATCCTCTCAAGAATTTTGTCCATTCTCAACCCAGTATCATTCCATAAGTCTCGGGGATATCCACTATGTGCACATAAATGTATTATTATATCCTTGGGTTAGCAACCAGTTGGATGTGCATGTCCTTAAGTACACCAATTACCTTGACTTATGTTTTGTCGAGCTGAATCACTACTTTGTTCTTTGTTTGTGGAATTGTCCCCAATTTTTGACAGATGGATAAGGGCACAACGTTACACGAATTCCCAAAATCAATTAGGCAATTGTGTAAGTTTTTCCCAAATATCCACAGATTGAGGAGGAATGGTGGTACCTCTATCTTGTCTTTGAACATCATCAGGAAAGCTTCAGAAGTGTTAATGTTGGAGGTGGTATTCGTTTTGCTAGCCATTGTACCTTGCTTTGAATGGTCTAGGGATTTTAGGAGTGCTTCTCTCTGAGAAGGGAAACCTTGAAGCATTTCAAACATAGATATGTTTTCCTTAGTTTTCTTTAATTCTTTGACTGCACTATATTTGTCATTTGACCACCCTGAACTTCTGTAACTAGAAAATGTGTTGGTGGAGATGATGTAGGAGCATTCAGACCTCTATGTGGTGCAAGATTATTGCTTTCCCAGGGATCTGGTGGAGTGAATTGTTTACCTGACGGTATACCATCGGTCATAGGTTCCTTTCAGCTCTGTAAATTTTATGAGTTCTTATGATCATTTTGGAAGGCATGAACTTCATAGTATTCAAGCTCGTTCTCTTTCTAGAATGGGAACATGAACTCTTCTTCTCCTGTATAGGTGTCTAAAGTTTCCCCATTTCTAGAATCATAGGAGTCAAATATCATGGCGTTGAATTGGACATGTGGCTCCTCCAGATTTTGAGGGTGCTTGTTATAGGAGTTGCTTCCATATCTATCATTGCCTTGGCACAGATTAGGAGCCCCAACAAAATTGGCCTCTGTAGCCTCATAGGTATTAGCATTATCTGCCGGTATGCTACCATTTTTGGGCCGAGTGTTCCATGGTCTATTGGTTCTTTGCTGCCCAAATGGATTATCATGTGTATTGTTTTTATTGTTGTAGGTGTTGAAACTTTGGTTTTTGGAGGGATTTAAGTTCATCCTAGTGATCTCACTTGTGAGTTGCGATAAGGTTTTCTTCCCGACATCCAACTTAGAGGCCAGGTGAGTATGACATGCAGTTTGGGGCACAACATCCCTTTTCTCCACAAATGATGTTTTATGAGCCTCGTAACTAGGATAAGTGATGGATGGTAGTAGGGTTGCGAATGTTTGTGCCAGAATTGGGTTTAATGAAGGCATGTGGGTGGCCAAAGCTTGACTTCTTTCTGAAAATGGATGTGGGGCAGCATTGTTGCTAATGGTAGGCATGGCTGTGAAGTTCCCCTCTTGCAGGTCCATTTGTTGTGTAAACGTTATGGCCTCATCGTACACCTTTTCTATAAAAGATTTAGTTTAATATTTAAATAGATTTGAGTTTAATAAACAATTTCCTTGCTCTTTATCTTATTATTTTTCTAACAAAATTCCCCCAAAGTGTATGGGAATAGATGAAAAACAACATATTGGTGGGCAATCTCTTTGGAATTAAAAATTTCTTTGAAGGCACATATGTTCTTTTTTGTTGTCCTCAATTATCCATGTATAAAATACGTGAAAAAATTCTCCACATTTTTGGGACAGTGAGGTGTGAATGATGTTTAAGAAAATTTTGGGACTCAGTAGGATGGTGAGAGGAGTTCTCTCTTGTCTTCCCTTTGTTTCTGCGAGCTTTGTGGTGGTGAGTAAGTTTAAGGAACTTGCCTCTTGTCGTAGATGATCTCAGCACTTGCTCAAACCATTCTGGAGAGAAAGATTCAATGTTATCCAGCTTTTCAGTATTTTAGAAATTAGGCCCTCCTAGCGCCACTTTTGTTGAGCATTTTTTTTACACAAGTCAATTGCTAGGATCTCGAGATTTGATTTCCTCCCTTAAAGGAATAACGAAGTTATTCCCAAGGTTCTCCAGGGTTGTGGTACAACCTGTTTGGTAACTTAGTTGAAGATAAATGTGAATGTTCATAAGGAGGCCTTTGTTGGTACTTTCAAGATGTCAAACTGTAAAAAAAATTAGTAATTTTTGGTATTTTTTTGATTTATCAAAGATTGTAGTTTTACTAATGATGCAAATTTATGTTTTAAACTAAAGATGATTTCGATTAATTTCAGATTTATGACAGAAATTTCAAAAGAGTAAAGTAACAAGAATAAAGTAAATTGCTGAAAATAAAATCCTAACAAACATAAACCATTGTTGATCCTTCCTTGCTAATATAATGACAAAGAGATTCAGAACAAACCCACTAGATATAAATTAGAGCATGTCACAATTATATACCCAACGGATGCAATCATTTGTAGAGAAAACATATTCACTCATGCAAGATTTTTAAAATGTATCAAATCATGAAGTCACCAAGATGTGCACACACACGAGACAGATTTATCATTGAGCCCAAAATATGATCTTTCCCATACATTCATCACATCAAGGTAGATAAACAACATCAAACTCCAATTTAAAGAATCACAGATTCAAGAAACAATAAAAATTTGGCTCTTTGAAAAGAATGAATAAGCAAACAAACATTCATCAATTTTGCATAGATAGTAGAAAATATCACACCATGAATGAAGCACCAATTTTAGATCTTTTTTGCATCGATAATCCAACCCTATTATATTTCTTTTGATTACAATATATAGAGTTATGATCTACAAACTCTGAATACTAAAACTAGGGCATCAGAAACTCTAAAAAATAATGAAAACTAACTACAACTAAAGATTTGCTAAAGAAATATATTGTTAAACTGATACTAAACTAGTTGCATAGATATTTAATCCATTTACAATCAGTTTGCCCATGAAAATAGGGTCAAACTCATTAAGAAAGAAGATAGATAAGCTTGGAGTTTCATTATTTGTAACTAGAGTCTTCTTCTTGATCTCTGAGCTCTCCCTTGGGATATTCATTTGGGGTTCTCTTTGAGGTGGGAACTAATAGAAGACCCTTAATCATTACAAAATGAACTATAGTTATGCATCCATTTGATCTGAAGTTCTATTTTCATGGAAAAAAGTGATCATGCTGGAATGACCTAGAATTCAGACCCTGAACTCTGCACTGAAATTTGCTAGGTGCAAATTTGACTAAGTGTGAAACCAAAACTTTAGACCCCCAAAATTTTGGCCTTTCTGAGGCTAAAAATCCGAAAGGCCGAAACACCAAAAAATTAGCCTTTGGAAAAATGGCTAAGTATGGAAAAATTTGACTTCTAAAAAAAGGCTAAGTCTGGATTTGAGCAGTTAGTTTTGGGAACACCTCTGGATGAGCAGCTCATAGCCTTTGCACTATCTCCTATATTTTCTCATAGTTTATTTCTCACCTCTTTACTTTTTTAATTCATTGTTCTTGCTTCTCTCTGAAAATAGTCAATTCATAAGCGAAGAACTTGATCTATTCTTTGTGCTCAGACATCCTTTGCAAGTCTTCCTTTCAATAGAATAGTTGGTGTAGTCCTTCTTTGGTCATAACACCTGCTAGAATACCTTTGAATTGTTGTATCACCTCTTTGACTAGGTGTAGAATTTGCCTCTCTTGATCTTGGTATAGCTCTAAGTCAATACCTGTGAAATTTTTTTCTATTTCTTCTACCCATTCCATAATTTCCTTATGCTTTTTTTGTATGTGGTCTAGGCACTTTTTGCAAACCTTGATTATTTTGGCTATGCTCTTAATCCAAGTGTTGAAGTTGTCTACCTCTTTGCCTTCATATATCTTGACCAGAATTTGGAAACATTGTTTCTTGATTATGTTGAGGTCCTGGAGGGAAGTTTGTCATTTGGTCAATTTAGAATCTAACCCGTCATCACTCTCCATCATGTTTATCAATTTTTTAGTTTCCACCAGAATAACTTTGAAAGGCCTAAAAGCTATTTTGATAACCCCTTCTCCAAACTGTTCAAAATCATTCTTCCAATCAGCACTTGCCTGAATTAAAGAGGGGGTCATACCCGCCGACAAGTCCTGAGTACCTCTCTTCTCTAGTATGGCCTGTAATGAGGCCTCTGGGAAATTTGGGTCAATGGGACCCACCATCTTATGAATAAATTTCTTCAGAGCCTTCTCTATCAAAGACTTGATGGTTTCCTTGTCTTTTCTCATAAAACCTAGAGAATGTTTGAGCCATAGAGATGCTAGCATCTTACTCCCTTCTCTTGTTGGTTTTCCCAGATCTACCTCTTCAAATGTATAATCTTCTGGGGTTATTTGTGTTTGAGATGTACTAGTAGAGGGAACTGCCACTTGTGCCTTCCAGCAACCCCTGGTGTCTTGAGTGATGTATGATATGGTCCTTGCCAGTATATTAGGCTCTACTTGATGGAAGGTTTTCCCTAAGAATGACATATCTATGTCTTCTCCTTCCTCTTCATCTGTGTAAGTTCTTTTCTGTGACTAAATCTCTTTAGTAAACCAAGTGGGTTTACTAAAGGTAGTAACTGTCTCATACGGGGTGATGCGAAGGACTAAATCCAAGCTTTGTGAATCCATGGCCACCCCCTCCTCTTTATCCAACTCTTCGTTAGGTTCTCTCTCTTCCTTCCTTTCTTATTCATTCATTTCTCTCTCCCTCTTCCTTTTCTTCTTCAACTGTAGCCTCCTGTTCACCTTTATCTTGACCTTCATCCCCATAGGAACTAATTGATATTTATGCATTAAGGCCTATAATGGCTTCCAATGTGGTTTTCAAGGGAGATGCAAATTTTGTGCCTACCAACACTTGGGGAGTCAGGATAGAGGAAGCCAAAGGAATAGATGGTAATGGAGTCAGCGTTTTCATTGTAGGTGGTGGAGTTAGCATGGGAGTTTGGAGAGTAGGTGGTGAGTCAAAATGGGAGGTGAGAGAGAGGTTGGTGGAGTTGGAATGTGAGGTGGTGGAGTTGGTTTTGAACTCTCTCCTATAGTTTTATCCCTGGCTTTTCACTAGGGAGTGGCGACATCTTGAGTTTCTGCCTTTTGGCCAGTGCTAGAGTCCAATCCTGTGGTAGGCCCTTTTAGTGTGGGGTTGGTAAATTGGGATAGAAGTGGAGTAAGGATCACTTAAGGATGGATGGGTGTCTATTCTCCCATGTTATTTATTGCTGTGGAGTCAGGTGTGTCCTATTCCTGGTCTACAAATCCCTCTAAGACTTCAAAATCGGATATGAGGAACTCATCTGAGCCTAGGGTATCTATAGGATTGTCACGCTCTTTAGGAGCCTCTGCCTGCTTCTTTGTGATATCCTTTTGACTTAGAGAGGATTCCTGAGATCTTGTCCTCTTTACCAAGGGTAAATATTCTAGTTATGGTTCCTCTTGTAAAGTTTCCAATCATGGAGAGGCATAAGCCCTCTTTCTTTTATAACTCTTATTCCCTTCTCTAGTGGTAGGGGAGATGGGTTGGAGGTGGAAGGGCCTTCTCCTTGGGTGGCTTGTGATGATCCAATGGGAGGATATATTTTCCCTATCATCCTAGTTTTTGGGACCTTGTGCCTAGGATTAGAACCATATTCTACTGCATGTTCATGCCCATATACTGTTCCCGATTTATGAGGTGGGGCCTTCTTGAACTGGGGCACTATAGTATTTTCTCCATGCTTCTTATATTTCTTCTTGGGTGGATCCATTAGTGCCTTCATGGGAATGGGATCCATTTGATAAGGCCTCTCGATCAATGCCTTAGTCATTTTGACCACATGCCTTGCTCTAAATTCAATGCTAGCATTTTCCTCCTTATCTACCTCTGCATTCAAGATAGGTCAATTATAAATTTTATCAAGAATATAGATTGACTTCAACACATTATTTGAATCTTTGTCCAAAAACTTTGGGGGAATATTGACCACTAAGGCTACTAGTTCTAGTGTGATGGACATCCTGCAGTAATCCCTAATTCTTACCTCATGGTCATCCACACAATTCATCCAATGGTCTTTAATGCGTGGCTCATGGATGTATAACTTGCCAATGATATCATTGTATGTGCCTATGGGGTCGAATCAGGACTGGATGTTTTTATATAGTTGGAGTGGGCACTCATCCCACTCAAAGGCCAATGACTTATAGATCTTCATGTCTTGGAGAGTGTAGGGGCCTATGGAAATGGGGAAGTCCCACCAATGCTTCTTATTATGCTTGATGTGTGCATATGCATCTGCAAGCTTCTTAGCCATTTCTAGGATGATTACCCAATCGTATGGGTACCTAGGTAGCTTCTTGGGGTGCAGGGTAGATCCTGCCACTCTAATGTACATGAATTTTTTGAACTATATGTAGTACGCCCCTATGGCCCTTATTTTGGTAGCAACCTCTTCTGATAGTCTCTTTGTGTAGTCACCCTCTATGGATCTGATGACTATGAAGATAAAGGCATTGTTCACTATTTTGTAGTCCAGGATATTTTAAGGCATATATGTTATTCTTACCAGTTGTGGATAGACAATATGAGGCCATGCATTTGGTTCACCAAAGTTTCCCCATTTTGTGAGCCCCAGATAGTCTACTCGTACGGCTAACAGGTACACTATGTATGCAGTCATATATAACTTTGGGTTGTGTTGTACCGTGGTCATTTTCTCATCCAATTTATCACTTAGGATGGTGGCTCAATCAAATCTAGCCTTGCGATTCCTTATCTTCTCTATCAACAAGATCATCCACTTCTCAATTTGTATGAACTAAGGTGGTCCATACACTTGGCTTATTAATGTGACTGCCACCTATATTTTATCTCTCAAGTATCCCCTTCTGAGATCTATTTTGTCTAGTTTGTTCTTTGGGAGAGGCTACTAGAGGTATTCTTGATTTGCAATCTCATAAGCATCTTGAGCTTTTTTCCTGAACCATCTCAGCCTCTTTTCTATATAGAAGTCATAGAATTTTTGCATGCCCATCTGAAGATGGAAGACCTCTTCAATTTTGTCTGGCCTTAGGTCAAGGACTATCTATCCTTCTGTATTCTTAACCACCTTTTCATCTGGTATGTAGTGGTTGGCCAATGTCATGATAAGCTCAGAGGACATGACCACTACTAGATGTGTTGCTTCTATGACTAGGCATGATAAAACTATGGAGGTGCAGTCTTTAGTCCTTGCTACTGGTTGATAACACTTTACTAGGAATTGATCCTAGTCCACATTCCTGATGTCTGTATCGGTGATCACTAGATGCTTATTCCCCATCTTTGAGGGAGGGTGATACCCCTTAAGAAGGTACTTCATTGGTGATGTTGTCTTGTTCTCAGACATTCCTGCAAGAAAACATGCAAATAATAAGTATCTTTATTAAAAAAACTACTAAAGAAGGAAAGAAAAGAAAACTAACTAAGAAAACCAGAAGAAGAGGGCTCTTAAGTAGCCATAAATGAAGCTTTAGCTTTTTTGGGCTTTCAGGATTTCAGACGCCGAAGACAAGGTTGGGGTGTGAAAGGATGAAATTAGGAAGGATGAGGCTATGGAAAAGCAAGTACTTTTCAGACTTGCAAAGTGAAAAAAACTTTGCAGAAAATTGGGGTGTGCAAAAACTCAAAATCTTGAAAAGATTTAGGGGTTGATTAAAAAATTTTGGCCTTTTGGTGCGCAGAAGTCTGAAAAAGGTTTCAGAGTCTGAAAGTCTGAAACCTATAGGAAGAGAGACCTTGTCTTTGGATGTTTCAATGTTTTGGTGTTTTCATTGGTCTGAAACACTGAAAAGGCCGAAAGTGCGAACTGCACTTGGATTAAAATCTACTTTGGGAGGGGTTTATTTTGGCCTCTTGGAGGTCGAAAACCTATGACTAGGCCATGACGCCAAAAAAAACTAACCTAAAAAATGCAAAGAAAAATGACTAAAACAAGGGAGAGAGACCCAACCAGAGGTCCAAGGGTGCAAACCCTAGGGACCTAGGAGGCAGCACGACCCGATTAGGAAAAAGATGAGACCTAAATTGACCTAAAATAAAAAATACAAACTTGAAAAGAAGAAGATGACGAGGCCCTACTAGAAAAGTGCAAGGAGAGGGGGAAGACAAAAGCCACTGAGTGCAAGGAGAGGTAACATGACGATGATCGACGATGACCGATGAGGAGGAGAGGAAAAATGATGAGCGCACAAGGAGCCGAGAACATGCAGACAAGAGAAAAAAGAAAGTGAGAACAAAAAGACTCGGTCCACTTATATAGCCCACAGGTGACATCACCTGACATTGGCGTTTCAGAGGCTGAAATGCCAAAATTTGGGTGGCCTCCTCCCCTTTTGGTGTTTCAGAGGCTGAAACACCAAAAGGTGCAAAGGTTTTACCCCTTGACCTTTTTGGTGTTTTGGAGGCCGAAATACCAAAAGAGTTAGGCTCGGCCCTTCAACATTTTTGGTGTTTCAGAGGACCTGAGGTTCTCTGAAATGCCGAAAGTGCGAAAGGGCCAAAAAACACCTTTTCTCTCTCAACAGGCCCCTCCAAAACTCAGTTCAAGGAACAGAGAGAGAGGCCAACCAAAAAGCCAAAAAATAAGGGAGGCCCCCATGGTCAGGGGACTAAAATGGGATGTGTGATGTGGACCCACAACAGTCACTATTTTCAAATTTTTGTCACTCTCAAAGAAGGCACTTTTTGAAAAGTCAAAATTGAGGTTTGGGAATCCTATTGGTCAAAATTTAACCCTCAAACCATAGTAAACCTATTGGTCTATCTAAATCCAACCCTAACTAACCCCTAGGGCTTCATTTAAAACCCCAAAAGTCCACTAAGAGTTGACTTGCAAAAATGAAAAATGGGATACCCTCCAAGGGCAAAAAAGTTGAGGTACCTAACCTAGGGACTCTATAGGATGATCCTAAGGTAATCATCTACTCAACTCCAACTCACTTTGTCATTCCAAATCCCATGTACATGTGTCAATTGACACCACAAAAGAAAACACATCACATTACTACACACATGGCATGCCAAGTAGATAAATTACAATTACAAAATTTACAAATTATTAAACATTCAAACATTATATTTACTAAATAAACACATAACAACAAGGTTATTTATCCCCTTTGAGTTAACCTTGGCTTAACACGGTATTCACATTAATCTATCCTTGATTCCTCGCATTTAAATTGCATGGTCATATTCCTCCACACTAGATCAAAATATCGGTAGCTCATGAAAAGAGACATATATATAATACAATATCAATGATGAACATAAAACACCTTCGTTAGTACTAGCATTTAAAAAATTCATCATAAATTAGGATAACCTATGCCATTGAATTTCCACAAGCACAAATATACCACTCATCAATTATCATTAAATCTTATCATAGTATAACTTCCTAAAATTCATCTATCATAAACATCCTCAAGTATTTGCATAGTCAAGACTTTATATAAAATTTTAAACTGACATCACAATCACTTCAAATCACATTTCATGAGTCCATTACCAATCAAAACGTAATATGTAGTATTCAATTTTCCCTTTATATTATATCATCAAGTTCTACCAATCAAAATATATAAAGTATATCCTATCATCCTCAATATAATAAAAATTATCACCTAAGGTCTAATGATATGAAGTCTCCATCAGAATAAGTCTAATGTATCAAAATAGTGTAACATCATGTAATAATTATCAAATCCATCTTAGGGCTTCCTTTAATCATTATTCTGAAGCTTCATGGTATCCTTTGTTAATCCACATCATTATATTCTTCTAATCTAGTCAATCATAAGCATCATTAAATTACATCCTAAAATATTCATCATAGGGATCATTAATATATGCATCCTCAACAAACTACTAAGTTATTCAAAGGATCGGATCCATCAAACAAAGATAGGAAGTACATATCAAACAAGTTTAATTCTACTAAACTTACTGCATGAAATAATAACATACTTTAATCAAACCAAATCTTACTTGCATTATCATTTTAACTATATAATGAATATCGCTACAAACCAAATCATGACTCAACTCAATTGTTTTATTTACGTTCACATTGAAAAAAAAACCCTTTAGGTACCTAGCATTAAGAACAACTAAACTTATTACAAATCTCCATATTCCTTGCACTATACGATTACACATCACATACACTCACTTGCATCCTCATACTATTCAATTAGATAAAATGACCTTAGTGCAAACAGACTGCACCCTAGACACATCCACATGAGTACAGAAACAATGTGAAATGGTGCACGTCATGGACCCAGGTGGTCCCATCTCCATCCAATACAATAGATAATCCATAAAGCACCAACATAAGGAACTCACCTACTAGGTCTATCCTGGAGGTACGACCTCTCAAGGGTCTAACACACATAAAATAAAAGCACAAAAACTAATCTCACATTCATCAGGGTGTCCAAATGGAAGGGAAATGGGGAGGCCCTATAGATGGTTGTTATTGATATAAATATTCAAGTTTATTTCTTTTGTTTCATTTGACTTACATACTTATATGGGTTTTTGGGATGATTATTTTGATGTTTTCCTATGGATAGATTATTTTTATACACTCGTAAGTGTTTTTATCTTTTATTATAAAATATATTTATTCATCCTAATTGTCATCATATGCTCATGAGGTGACTTGATCCAATATCTTTGGACTATGCACCATGCAACCACCTTTTGTTTTCCCTATTTTGGGTGGACTATAGTGCCTCGTTCCATAGTCTACCCAAAATGGGCCTAAATTCGAATATGTCAACATTTCAATTCCTTCCATTGATGATCAAATCCTAATATTTAATATGATTTTTGAATGTTGATCAAAATATGCGAACGCCTTGAGAACCGTAGATATAAGGACATCATCTATAATTTATTTTTACAATCCACAAGTCAATTTTGCATCCTTTTACCTGGTTCTTGTACCCTCAATTTAATAATATCTAATCATATCCAATCAAAATTCAAAAGGGACTAATTAATCACTAGTGCCTAACACTCTTAAGGGGCTGAAGTTGGGCCTAATTGATTGTTCTCCAATGAAAGAGTTTAGAAATGGTGCCTAGTTTGCATTCTTAGGCTAGATCCTATTTTCCTACATTTTAGTAACAATAAGGAAATAATTAAAGATCTAAAGAATAACATGTTTTTACTATATACTTGTGCAAAGGATATACGTACTACAGTACTAAATTTTGGAATGGAAATTATAAGATATTATGCTAATAGAATTTTTTTTTATTACGTCAAAATAAGGTTTTAGAGACTTGAAACCCAATTACAAAGGATTACATAGTGTAAAGGATAAAATGATGGTGTTTTGTTTGTGTGTTCATTTAACATAAAATCCCTTACATTTAAATATGTTATGGGGGTAAATAATATTCTCTCCTTCTATCCTTGGATATGTAAATGAAAGATCCAAGTTGATTAACCCGAAAGGAAGGATCAATGCATAAATGAATCAATCATTTAAAAACAAGAATAAGGAAGGAAGATCTTAAGTACCCAGAATTGAATAGGAGAAATGCACTAACCTTGAAATATTGCAGATCAAAGAATGATGTTTTATGAATCCTATGTTGAGTTTCTAGAAAATACAAGACCAAATCTGGAATAGAAATGCAGAGACTGACGAAACCCAGAAATCATTTTCTGTTCTGAGACAGTTCTGATTTGTACCCTCAAGTCAATGTCATTGTTTAAAAAAATTTCCAATTGTGCCCTAGGTCACAATCAACTTAAAAAGTCTTAGACCGAAATTCTGCTTTCAGATCCCAGAAGTTTGCCGAAAAGGGTATCCGAATCTTTGTCTCGATCTGTTGTTCCGAACCTATACCTGCAAGAAAAAGGGGTTTGTTTGTTGGGGGAGGGGTTTGCCTTAGTCAAACCTGATTTAGGAATTAACCTTTAAATCAATAATTGAAATAAATAATTCTTGCAAGTAGTAGAAGTAAATCAAATAATGAAGCTAAGATATTCAAATAGATATGAAATTGTATTTTGAATGTAAACAAGTATGTAAATATGAAAGCTTGGACTCAATTAGAAACCATAAACCTCCATGATTGTATTCTTGGAATCCACCTAGAAGGGAGAATGAATGAATTTTTGAAGATGCACAAAAGGATCTTGAAGGAAGATCACACCACCATGATGGATAGATCTAGGGTTCGAATGATGAATCTTGAATGATTGAACCAAATCCCTTCAAAGGCTTGAAAGCTTGAATCCTTAATCTTCAATGGAGAACTTGAATGCTTGAGAGGAAGAATTGAACACTTTGAAAGATTGAGAACATGTAGAAAAATGGATGCTTGAACTTTTTTCTTGGTGATTTCTTGCTTGGTTTCACTTAGTTAATGGATCTTGTGCTTAGACTCAATTGCCTCTTGAAAATGAGAGAGAAAAGATTCATTTTATATGAAACTAGGGCACAATCTTCTAGAGAGGATGAAATAGGAGATTTAAATTCCAATCATAGCCATCCCCCTATAAGAGGACCTATATTAAATATAATTTAAGATTTGCCACTTTGAAACCCAAAAATAGCCGACCTAGAAGTGGGAAATGAACTTTTGATGACCTCCGACAGCCGATAGGCTTCGAAATTTGAAAGGGGGACCCAAGTCAAGGTCAAGTTCATCCTTGACCTAGGTCAAGGTCAAGGTTGAGGTTGACCTTGACCTAGGGGGTCAGGACCCCTGGAAAACATGCCAGTTGGAATGGGAGGTGTCTGGAGAGGCCCAATCAGGGTCCTAAACAGACACATAAGCAAGAGAGGATGCAGAAATGGATGGACAATGTGATGGTGGTAAAAAAAATCCCCTAAGTAGGGCTAAACATTATTAACATGGAAGTGCTTCCATTTTAAGATGATACATTAAGCCCCCACTTTAGCGAGAGTATGAAAATCAAACATACTCGCAGTAAAGTTAGAAGAAAGACTCTGGTGGATCGAAACAAGGTAGAACATTACTAAGTCAAGGACATGAGCCCCTAGACCAAGGATTCTAACTCAACATACATGCATAAATATATGGGAGTAAAGAGTAATCAATCATAGAAAAAATATATGATTACATTAGTAAGACAAGAGCAACACCATCTATAACATAGCTTCATGATCTAACCCTACTAACGTGAAAGCAAAAGAGAGAAAATAGAAAGTGATTACCTCACCTAGTAAGATTCCCACCTTACCATGAATCATCAAGGAGGGAGAGCCCAATATGTTCACCCATAAACTATGCTTTGTAATTGTAATGCGTCTTCTGACGACTTTTAAAATATTCATAGATCCACATTCTTGTATCACTATGAAAAATGTATAAAATGCGTGTCTTTTAAGGATTTAGCAACTTATGTGCGTTACCTTCCAAGGATTTAGCATATTGTAAAATTTAAAAATGTGTATCTCTTCAGGATTTAGCAACTTATGTGTGTTACCTTCCAATGATTTAGCAAAAAATAATAAAAAAGCGTATCTCTTCAGGATTTAGCAACTTATGTGCGTTACCTTCCAAGGATTTAGCATATTGTAAAATTTAAAAATGTGTATCTCTTCAGGATTTAGCAACTTATGTGCACTATCTTCTGAGGATTTAGCAAAAACTAATAAAAATGCGTCTCTTCAGGATTTAGCAACTTATTGCGTTACCTTCTGAGGATTTAGCATATTTGTAAAATGTAAACTATTGTAAAATATAGTATAAGGGAGACCCTATATATGCCCCCTCCTTATCATGACTACCCACTAGGCAGGATATGGAAGAGAAAGATGATACCTACTTCACAATGTAAGGAAATATCTAGTTTAACAACAATATATACAATATCCTTAGCAAAGAGTATTGACCCTTACCTCTAAGAACATAGATAATCATGAAATGGATATGTCACATATGGAAAAAGGATCCTCAAAGAGGAAGAGATATTATCATCAAGACCCCCACCACAGAGGAGTGCTTAGGATAAAGTGTCATCTTCCAAAGAAAAGAGGGACCAGAGATTCAATCATCTAGCCCCCTTGCGATGAAGAGGAAGAGGAACCTCAGAATGAAGGAGTCAAACCCTAACCCAAAGAAAAGGCAAGAGTTTATAAATAATATAATTTGTAAAATAAAGAAGAGTTGATGACCTAGGACAATCACCTCCCATATAAGAGGGTATCCATAGACAAAACATAAATCTTTATAAGGAAATAATGTTGTATGATAAAAAAATGCTACTAAGCTAAGGAAAGTATATCCTTAGATAGAGGAAGAAGGAAAATATCTTTCCCCCCAGGGGTGAAAGCAAGGGATATATCAAATTATATCAAGAGATTTCATAGCAAAGAGATATCTTTACAAAAAAATTGTCCTAGAAAAGATATCATGAAAAATTTATAGGGATAGAATATAGAAAGAATAACCAATTAAACTCAAAACAAGATACATGCTAAGAGAAAAAATGGATCCTAGAAGACTAGAATAAAATACCTCTTGCCCCCCAGTTAAGAACAAGAGGAGAAACACAATCTAACTTATAGAAGAACGAGGGGAATTCCCTATATCAGAATTATGAAGAAATTTTAATACTGCATGGGAATGAGATATAATTCCCAAAGAATCTCTTTCTCTAACATATAACTTGAAATGCACACAATCAGCAAGTAAATGTTTATTACTATAATGAAAAGAACATTTGTATCTAGAGAGAGCATTTTTCAAAATAGATTTGAATATTTCTTTCTTAGAATTCATTAATTGGACGTACACTTTCTTAGCCACATCTTGAGGAGTATTAGGGTGATCTAAAGAAGGTGTTGGAAGAAGAACATGAAGATGAGGACGGTGGTTAAGATCCACTACCTTGATTGGAGGAGGTGGGAAACCTATATCATGCTTATCTTGTTTAGGAGATGAATTAATATGGTTTTTAATGCCTTGTTCATTGATACCAAGCCCTAAACCTTTATAGACTTGTTTATCCACCATAGTATATCTGGTCGTGTACCTATCTTGCAAAGCTTCAATAGGAGGAGATTGATTATGGTGCTCATGAGAAAATGTTGTGTATGGCGGAATGATAGGATTAGAATTAGAGGTTTCCTTGTTTTTTTCTTTAACATCATCATGGATTGGATAGGAAGGTGAAGGTAAATGAGAATTCTCGAACATCATTATCATGAACCCTAGCTTGAGCCCCATCATAAATGTGGGAAGAACTAGGGATTGAAGATAGAGAAATAGAAATAGGAATATTTGGAATTGGATTAGGATTTATAGGATGAGGATTAGGAAGATTAGGAACTAAATTAGGAATGATAGGAGTAGGAATATTAGGAGGTGGGGTATCATCTACCCAATTCTTCACATAATCCAAAAGAGTAATAAGTCCACTACACAAATCCTTGATGAAAGTTTTGAAAGTAGGAAGACTAGTATTAGTTAATCTCAAAACAACATAAGCTAGTGAAACATTAAGATTAACAAACATAATGAAATGGATGATACTTTCATAAACATCATAATTACTATAGAGAGATGCTAAAAGAAGCATAATGAGAAAAATAGCCATACCCTAAAGCATCTTAAACATCTTCATAGTGAATGAAATGCAAGAATTATTTTTATATTTTTATGATTATATAGGTTTTTGTTGTATTTTAAAATCCAAGAGCATAAAATAAAACTAATTTAATATGCAAGATCTAGTCTCTAAGAAAAAGAGGCAAAGCATCTAACACCAAAAAGAAAGATTTGTCTATCGCGGGTTCACCAAAATGTAAAGGATAAAATGATGGTGTTTTGGTTGTGTGTTCATTTAACATAAAATCCCTTACATTTAAATATGTTATGAGGGTAAATAAGATGCTCTCCTTATATCCTTGGATATGTAAATGAAAGATCCAAGTTGATTAACCTGAAAGGAAGGATCAATGCATAAATGAATCAATCATTTAGAAACACGAATAAGGAAGGAATATCTTAAGTATCCGGATTTGATTTGTTAATTTGAAATGTATTTTAGATTTAGATAGATTGATGACCTTAATTGAATTGAATAGGAGAAACGCACTAACCTTGTAATATTGTAGATCAAAGAATGCTATTTTCTAAAGCCTGTGTTGAGTTTCTGGAAAATCTGAAACCAGCCCTAGAATACAAATGCAGAGACGGACAAAACCCAGAAATTGTTTTACGTTCTGAGATAGTTTTGATTTGTACCCTCAAGTCAATGTCACCATTTGCCAGAATTTCTAATTGTTCCCTAGGTCACAATTGACCTAAAAAGTCTCAGACCAAAATTCTTCTTCCAGATCCTGGAAGTTTTCTGAAAAGGGTATTCGAATCTCCGTCTCGATCTATTTGTTCTGAACCTGTACCTACAAGAAAAAGGGGTTTGTTTGTTGGGGGAGGGGTTTGCCTTAGTCAAACCCCAATTTAGGAATTAACCTTGAAATCAATAATTGAAATAAAGAATTCTTGCAAGTAGTAGAAGTAAATCTAATAATGAAGCTAAGATATTCAAATAGATATGAAATTGTATTTTGAATGTAAACAAGTATGTAAATATGAAATCTTGGACTCAATTAGAAACCATAAACCTCCATGATTGTATGCTCGGAATCCACCTAGAAGGGAGAATGAATGAATGTTTGAAGAGGAAAAAAAGGATCTTGAAGGAAGATCACACCACCATGATGGATAGATCTAGGGTTCGAATGATGAATCTTGAATGCTTGAACCAAATCCCTCCAAAGGCTTAAAAGCTTGAATCCTTAATCTTCAATGGAGAACTTGAATGCTTGAGAGGAAGACTTGAAAAAATTGAAAGCTTGAGAACATGTAGAACAATGGATGCTTGAACCTTTTTCTTGATGATTTCTTGCTTGGTTTCACTTAGTTGATGGATCTTGTGCTTAGAATCAAATGCCTCTTGAAAATGAGAGAGAAAAGCTTCATTTTATATGAAACTAGGGCACAATCTTCTAGAGAGGCCAACATAGGAGATTTAAATTCCAATCAAACCCATGCCCCTAGAAGAGGACCTATATTAAATATAATTTAAGATTTGCCGCTTCAAACCCAAAAATAGCTGACCCGGAAGCGATAAATGAACTTTTGATGACCTCCGGCAGCCGACAATCTTCAAGATTTGAAAGGAGGACCCAGGTCAAGGTCGAGGTTGTCCTTGAGCTAGGTCAAGGTCGAGGTCATCCTTGACGTAGGTCAAGTTCAAGGTTGACCTTGACCTAGGGGGTCAGGACCCCTGGAAAACATGCCAGTTGGGATGCGAGGTGTCTAGAGAGGCCCAATCAGGGTCCTAAACAGACACAGAAGTAGGAGAGGATGCAGAAATGGAAGGACAATGTGATGGTGGTAAAAAAAATCCCCTAAGGAGGGCTAAATGTTCTTAACATGGAAGTGCTTCCATTTTAAGATGATACACATAGATATGATCATTAAAGTTGATGCAGGAGCATCCTGGGTGTAAGGGCAATCTTGCATCACCCAAAAATATGTGTTTTTCTATTCAATAAGGGCTATTTTGTACAAAGCTGCTATTTTTTTGGAAACTTACTATTTTTAGTAAGTTGGTCATTTGAACTCAGAATGTTCTAATTTTTCAGGTGAAGGTTCATCTTAGTCATATAAGAATGCCAGTTAAATTTCATTGCCAGATCATCTGTATTGGCGAAGTTATTAAGGATTTACTGTTGAGATTTTAGGGTGCAAAATCTTTGAGCTCAATTTTCAGGACCTTAGAGGCTCCGGATCGAGGTCAAACCCCTGACTGACTAGCGCTTCGCAAGTCAAGCATTGTAGATCACGATCTCCCCTTTCCGGAAAGTGGTAATAGCCAAACAGAGCTACGGTTCAAAAATTATGGCTTCCGGAAGTTGGGCTACCTAATCTCATGTTTTGTAAATATTTAAAGCCGACTCTTTTGTAATAAAAGTGAAAAATAATTAAATGCTAAGGGTAGTCGGCCTTAATGGCTAGATTTCTGG
>MU226361.1:1424678-1450111 GCA_018584345.1 Thuja plicata | reverse complement strand
TAGTAAGTTGGTCGTTTGAACTCAGAATGTTCTAATTTTCCAGGTGAAGGTTCATCTTAGTCATATAAGAATTCCAGTTAAATTTCATTGCCAGATCATCTGTATTGGCGAAGTTATTAAGGATTTAATGTTGAGATTTCAGGGTGCAAAATCTTTGAGCTCAATTTTCAGGACCTTAGAGGCTTTGGATCGAGGTTGAACCCCCGGCTGACTAGCGCAACACGAGTTAGGCACTGTAGATCATGATCTCCCCTTTATGGAAAGTGGTTATAATAGCCAAACGGAGCTACGGTTCAAAAGTTATGGCTTCTGGAAGTTGGGCTACCTAATCTCATATTTTGTAAATATTTAAAGCCGACCCTTTTGTAATAAACGTGAAAAATAATTAAATTCTAAGGGTAGTCGGCCTTAATGGCTATATTTTTGGAACCTTCTCAGGCGGTGGAAATTGCCTATATAAAGAAGGCCCGTAGTGTTGTCTATGGCAGTTCGGGGTAGATCTGGGTAATAATTCGAGGCTTTGTCCTACAAAATATTGTAAGGGGAATGCCCATGTGGCTTTACATATTGTAATTCTGAAAGTTTGTAATTCCACATTTGTGGAGATAATAAGAAGCCCATTTTTGTGTTCTTGCAAATTGTTGTTGCTTCTCTGTTTCTGTTATGTGTTTGTGGCATTAAGGGGAGCACCCTTCATCAAAAGTCCAACACAACAAAATAGTGACTAAGGAACACAAAACCAACAAGCTGGCTAGAATAGAGAAAAAAAACCAGAAAACAACCAGGGGCTTGCCAAAGGCCAACAACTAGATAGAAAAAAGGAATAAAACATGAAACACTAAGAAAAGTTCAAGTGAGAAGCTCGGTGGCTTCCAGCTCCAGGTGAGTCATCTTATTAGCAACAACCTTGAGGTCTTCAATCTCCTTATTGGCCTTGGGGGCCTCTTTCTTCTTGGCATTGGCACGAGTCCTCCTCCTGGTACTCGCATTCTCTTCAAGATTGGTATACTTAACCTCCTCCACTTGGAAAATGACCTTCTCTTGGTTGATCTGTTCCAACTTCCACACCAGAATCTTCAAATGCTCTGTAGAGGCCTTATGGATCTTGTAACTTTGTTCCCCAATTTTCTTTAGGGTAGCTTCCAGACCATCAATCCTAACATCTATGGATTTAAATTTCTTATCAAACTCCGTAGCCATAGCCTCATCATCACCTAGAAATTTAGTAATATCTTTCACATTATCCAAGAAAGTTCTATCCTTTCCCACACCCAGCACTTCAAGGGAATTTTTTTTGTTGATTCAAAGGAACTAAGTTGAATAATTGTTTATAGGTTTAGAATGTGAGACTATTATCCTATTGATATTCATATTGTTGTTGGTTCAAATTTCTCTATGGAATAGTGTCTTAAGACATAAGGGGATGGTAAGGACATGAGATGTGATTCCTATGTGAGTTTTATTAGAATACTAATACATGGTATGTTGTCTATGAAATGGGAGTTCTAAGTATATACAATTTTAATTTATGAAAAGAACAATAGGTTGCACGTAAAATTCAACTTTAGAAACTTTTGAGGTACTTTAAACCATTCAATTCATTATGAAGGGAGGCTTGGGATGGGCATGATGGTGAACATTCAATGCCTTTTTGATGTAGTTTTGACTTGAAAAATTGGTGGCTGAATATATATAGTTGGCTGCATTTACCTTAATTTAATGTGTTAAATTAGTTAATTTCATTTTACAGAAGGATATAAGAATAGGTTTTAAAAGTTAGAATTGAATTAGTTTAGCCAATAATCCTACATAAAATGCTAGTACAAAGATATAAAAAATGTTGGCACATTATATAATGTTGTTAATTCTTTGATGAAGCTAGTGAACACTAAAATACTCTTTTAGCATTGGAAACTTGTGGGAATTAATTCCCTTAGGTGTTAATTTTAATTTTAATTTTTACCTTCCTATTAATGTATATAAAAAATGAAAGATTATTAGGAAGTTATGTTGTACACCTAGAATAATAATTTAATGTTATGGTAAAAACTATTACATGAATTAGAGCACCTCACTTAAATAGGAATCTTGAGATTTTATTTTGTAATAATTAGATCACTACTTGAAAAAGTATAATAATATGTAGAGAGAATCTATGATAAGGGTTATTAAATAAATTGAATAAGACACATTTGACCAATTAAAAATAATTGGCTCTTTCAAGAAACTTATACATGCATGCCAATTGGACATAAGAATTTATGTACATATCTTGTGTGGTTTCTGGTTAGTTTTGGTCCATGTTTTGATAAATCCACCGAATTATTTATTTTATAACTTATTCTCATAAAATAAACATTTAACTTTGAAGTTGGTGTACAAAAAATATTGATAGAGAATGCACTCTATAGAATTTTCATGAGATTGAAGATACATGATCAACACAAGGAATCTCTTTTTATTATAAATATTTTATTTGTTTAATTCTATAGTGGCATTATGTTTGTTTAAGGTTTTTAAAATTAAATTGTGTGTTCATCTTTGGTTATTTTCATAGATTTGATTCTAATGAAATTTGTTAACATATAACTTCTTTATAAAGCTTATCAATATTCATAGATTTGATTCTAATGAAATTTGTTAACAAAACTTTTTTTATAAAGCTTATCAATATTTTTTATTTCATTCTGATCAAATACCTTTCATAGAGTTATTAAATACTCTACACATTGACAATATTCCATTATCATAAAGATCCTCTTATGGTAGTTATGAAATATATATCATCGTAGTAGGCCACATATTTGAAAGTGTCTTTATACATAATTGACAATGTTCTAGAATTGGGTTAACTTATTTACATAAAACTTAATGAAATGTCTTATTTTATTGATTAGATGATTAAGTTTTCTTCTATACCCAATATGGAATAGAGAAAGAAAGTTCAAATTAAAATGGGTATCAACTTTTTAATTATAAGTAATAAATATTGTAAGTAAGAAGAAATAAGTTGTCTCAATATAAATTTGGTGGGAATAAATGTTAAATTATGCAAATAAAATATTAAAAATAAGACAAGCTTACATTGAATGATGGTTGATCTATTGATAAAATTGAATAATTCACAAAGAACCCATAAAAAATGATACCCAAAACAAATATGATGAAATAAATGTCTATTTATACATTCAAAATAATTATCATCCTAAACAAAAATGTTTAATAATTCTAATCATATATATTTAAATATAATTTATTCTATAATCTTAATTATCTATATTTATTTTCTAAATAAATTTGGTACTTATATTTAAAAACTTCCCTATCTGCATATATTTCCTTATAAAAAAAAAATTGATTGAAACTTAGGCGCGGGTCAACATAAATGACACTAAGTACATAACTCATACCTAAAATTCACACATATGATCTTAGATGTCTTGATAACACACAGATAAATACCCCTAGAACACACAGACGAAGTTTAAACTTACATATAAAGTGAACTTTTATATATTTTGTTATTATATTTATTATGTTGTATGACGAGTTGTATTTTTGTTGTAATGGTGTTAAAATGATTGCTTTGTATCTCTTGTGCATAATATTTATTTTTTATTTTATTGAATGTAAAGTTAATTATGATATTTGGGTTGAATATGTAGACATTTTAGTGGTTGTTAAGGTACGAGATATATTGCAAAAGGATAAAAATGAAGATAAGATTGAGAATATTAGAGAGCTCATAAACAAGTTTTTTAACATCATTCTACAAACCTGAAAGATTAAAAAAAACATAGTGTATTGTCTTATAGACTATATCTAACCTCATAGATGTATGTTAAAATTCTTCTATTCTATTATATTGTACTACCAGATAAACTTTTTAAGATGATTGGTGGGGCTAGTAGGACACTCCCTCAAGAAACTAATATCTTGTGACCTTGTGCCTACCACAAAAAGCTCTGTCAATCAATCAAACCAAACCCAACTCTATTTTCATACTTTATTTAATCCAATATAAAAAGCCAAAAACTTTTAGAACCATGTTTTATAGATTTAAATCAAACTATTAAACCAGAGAAAACAAATGCATAGAGTAGACTACTAAGTTATTTGTCAAAACAATATAAAGTTTCAATGTAAATGGATTAATTCATCACATTTCTAATTGATATATCTCTTAGTAAACGTACAGCCCATTCAAAAAAAGTTGAAATTCAGAGAAATTATTAAGCTCCATGATTTCAGCAATGCAGGTTTTGTTTTGTATGTCCTTGAACAGTTGAGTCCCTGCTGTAACAAGACCAAATCATTCATTCTCTGACATGTCAAACTTAGAAGAAGAATATGAAAAAGAATGTCAGAGTTGACCTCTATCATATCTCTGCCTTCTAGTTGGATGGTCTTATCATTCATGGAATACAGTCCCCAATTTTTTGATCTTTTTGTTGTTGGCATTGCCCAACAATAAGGACAAAGTTCTGCAAGCTCTGTCCTCTCTACAGTATTATGATTCCAATGCATGTTCTTCATTTGTACATATGTTGCAAAACTTATTTACCATGCTTTTCATATGCTCCCTCTAATTCCTGATTAACAGTTTTGTCATTTTATTCCTCTGACATGGATTGTATGAAATATGGCAGTAAATATAACGTACATTCCTCCTGCACACTCTTTTTTTTGCTTTCGTCCTTCCATTCTCTTCTAATTGTAAATAGAATAAAATAAACAATTACTTTATAGAAGAAACACAGAGGTTACTGTGAATAGAATAAACAATTACTTCAGTGCATTCTTAGACTAGAAAAAAAACATATATATTCACTGATTGTTGCCAGTTTGGCATATTCAGAATAAATAAGCCAAGTTTGGCATGTTCATGATTGGTATCTAAAACTTATGAAAGGGAGTGAAAAAGTTTTTGTAGAAGTCAAAAAAAATATTTTCTGCAGTTTATGAAATCTATGCGTTGCTAAATTCAGGACTAAGAACATACTCGCTCTAAAATATATACATAATGTGAATTGAACGTTGTTTTTTTTTTTTAATTTTTAAAATCAAAGGTAACGTAAATGAAGTATATATTATATATATATATATATATATATAAGTAAAGCTGGAATGGACGATTCATAGTCTTGGGTTCAACTCCCCCGGTTTCAACCAATGAATCGTGCTTGCGGACTGTGCGGTTCGTCCTTGGGGGATTAGTCTCGCCCCGGTTCACCTCAGGTACCCAAGATATGGGCTGCTGGGTGTGGGGATACCTCCTCGCTAGAAGAAAAAAAAAAGTTAAGCTGAAATATTTTAATATGAAATTTAAAGGATTAAAATTGTTGAGGTTTGAATATATATCATCAAAATTGATGGACATTTAAAGGGATATATAAGAGAATAATAATAAAGTTGGATTCAAAATCTTTTATAATTTTTAAGTCTATCTTGACTTGTTGAAGACTTATGAAATTTAATTGTTAGAGTTTGAGGTTGTATGTTAATAATGACTCATACCTTGTTTTTTAACTTCTTTTGATACTTAGTTCTAGTATTGTCATAAATATAGTGTTGTAGTGTTTGATTTGTTTTGTTTAGCATATTTTGGTTTGATTTCAATTTTGAATTTATTATTCAAAATAATTGTATTCATTGTTTTAGGCAATAGCAATATGATCTATTAGGATTTCCACATTTGTCGATTGTGTTTCTTTATCTCTTAGATTGAATAGTCATGATGTGGTCTAGTTCAAACCAATTACAAAAATTTAAAATCTCTTACCTAGAACCCATCCTTCCAAAAATTGACTATTGCTTATCATATTACATGCCAAAACACCTTGATTAAGTATCTAGGATATATAGAGCATCCTAAATCATTATTATTCATGGGAAATTATTATGCAAGAGAAATTTACCCTCTATCGTCAAACACAAAAAAAAACAAAAAAACGAATTCCCCTGCAAACAGGTACAAAGATACAAAGATTGCAATAAAACAAATTCAATTTATATTTAATTTGGAAATAAATTAAATTTTGCAAAAAATTCTACAAATAGTGCCCTCAATTGCTCTCCCATGTCACACTAGCTCCCTAACTCTTCATTTCCTTACACTCTTTTTTTATCTCCCTATACTATGTAGTAGATCACATTTTCTCCCCTTTCAAATGTTGCACAACCCACAACTACACATGTCATGTCCCTTGTTTTGTTACTGTCTTTATAACACTTTGGATGTCTTTCACATTCTTCATCGTTTAATATTCTATACCAATGCCTCTTCCAAAACTACTTTTTCAACTGCTCCCTATGCATAATGCCTTGAAATTTGATGATTTTGTAATTCTATGCTTTCATTAATGTCGATAATGCTTTAGAATACAACCTCCTTTATTTTATTATCAATTGGAAATTTGTCTAGATATCTTGGACCATTATGATTGCTTGGTAATTGTATTTGTTTGAAAGTTCTTAAAGAAGTTTTTTTTTCCTTTTACAAATCTTGTAGCTACATCCATGTGCCTACTTTGTCAGGATGTTGGTGATGGTAATGGAATTTAGCGCTACGTTTTCTTGAAGGTATTGAAAGCCTTTTCAACAAATCCATTTTGTGCATAATTGCAATCACTATAATCCACGAGCCAACATTTCTAAAAGGATTTGGTCAATCATTTATGGTATGTTGGTTGTAACTCCTCATTTTGAAAACATGCCTTCCAGGGTAGTCCCACTACAACACCTAAATTATTTTTATGGAGGTTCATGCCTAGTTCTAAAACCTCTACAAGCTGCAAGCTCCAATATCTCTAATAACATCATTATTAATGTGCTCAATGGGATTAGTTTCTCAAGTGATATTGCAACTTGTTCATGCTAGTGCTAGTACTATGAGCTAGACTGAAACTCTGCCAATTGAAAATAGAGATGCCAAAACAAACCAAGATTGAAGAAATCAAAAAAAAATATTTCTGGTTGGTAATGATCACCGGTCCATCTAGGTGCTCTCGCACCAGACATGTTGTGTAATAAATTTATAAGCATAGGCTCTCAAAATGGGGTTAAGTAGTTTAACTACTCCTCTAGGTTGTAAAAAACTACAACATACCCCATTACTGCTTTAGGTACATTAAAAGGTTCTTCCTGCACCTCTTCTAGCCCTAGCTGGGACACTTGTCATCCTCCTCCACCAAGTGTTCTCCAATTTTATCTTCACCCTTGTGGAGTCACTTCCACCATAGAAAGCCCTCCTCCACCAAAGACACTCTCCTCTCCTCCTTCATAGGATCCAACCCATCAGTATCTTACCTCCACCAAATGATTTCTCCACTCTTTCCCTATTTCATGGTTTTTAATCCACCATGGACTGACCAACTCCACAAAATTATATCACCTGTAGCATCCTCTATGACTTGTATATTCACATATGCAACATTCACAACTTTATCTTCTTACTATATCATTTTTCAAAAAAATAAAAAAATCAACAATTGCATTTGTCATTTTAGCAGCCATAACATCCTCTTCAACCACTATTTCTGCAATGGCTTTTTCATCGCCTCTTTCTAAAAAAATTTCAATTTCTTCAAGAAACACACCATCTGCTACAACTTCAAAATCCACATTCTAAATTTTATCTTTTACCTCTTCCACTCTCTCAATCTGTGAGGTGTTTTCTTCTTCATCATGTTCTCTACTTTCATTCATCATCTAATCATCTACCATGACCATATCCTCTCTTCTCTCTTCTTTTTTAACCTCATCATTTGTGTGGGCTTCTATTGCATCTTTCTTCTTCAGGTTGCAATTGTTCTTTTTCAACAAGATTCTCCACATCCCATAACTCTCTTTCCAATAACACTCCAAAAATGAAATCAACATGAGCCTCTTCATGACGCACCTTTTCCTCTTCTTTGAGTTCATCCTCTCAACTCTTGCAATGTTTTATTCATATTTAATTTATTTGTGGCTTCAAGCTCTCAATCGATCAGGTTTCACACCTGCATCCATTCTCTCAAGCTCTCCACAACCACTTCACAATTTCACTTTTCCATGGCTTGTCCCTCTTAGCTCTCAATTATTTAGGATCCACCACTAGTACATTTGAGGCCAAATTATGATGGCTATCTATCAGATTTTCAACACCTATATGTCAGTACTTCGACAGATGTAACCGTCACGGTTATTTTGTTGGAAATTGTAACGGAAGTGGTAACTGCCAATATGTCAACACCGTATCTGTCAGACCTTACCACATTAATATCCAATTTATTATAGAATTTCATACGGTACATCTATCAAAAATTTGATAGAGCATGTAGACTATCCAACGAACATATACCACAAACGTCATAATTATCTGTCAAAAATGTAGTTTTTCTGACAGGAAAACCCGTCGAATGTATAGCACTGTCGTCGTATTTATATGTCACAAACGTAGTCTATCTGTCGATATGTCTGGTAGGATGTCGACGGAAATGCAGTAAACATCTGACAGGAAACCCTGTCAAACATATAGCACAGTCGTCGTAACTATCTATAAAAAATGTAGTCTATCCATTGTTACGATGGTCAGAATGCTGATGGAAATGAAGTGACCCTCTGACAGTCCGACAGGACAACCCGTCAAACATATAGCCCTGCCGTCGTAACTACCTATTAAAAATGTAGTTTTTCCAACAGGCAACCCGTCGGATGTATAGCCACACCGTCGTAACTACCTACCAAAATTGTAGTTTTTCCGACAGGAGAACTCATTGGATGTATAGCACTGCCATCGAAATGGTTGCCATTAGCGTCAGAACTCCGACGGATTGGCACACTAAAAAGAACAAAACTCAAGAAACCATCATAGAGGGTCTCTGTCTTTGGTTCCTATTACTGAAAAAACATTTTAGATTTCATTAGATCATCAAATGCGGGGATTATTTTCATGATAACCTATTATTTAAGTTGACATTGCATGAATTTATTTAGTTCACACACTTGTAGACTAAAAGGACAACGATAAAGAAACATCTCCTCCCGTGACCTACATTGCTCAGGCCATGGAGGGGATGCTTTATTCTCATTGTCCTCATAGTCTACAAGTGCGTGAAGTAGATAAGTTTGTGCAACGTCAACTTAAATAATGCACATTATACATGAAAATAGAATCTATTAAATTCTTTTAGATCCCCGCATTTGATGAGCTAACTAAATATAAAACATTTCCTCAATTGTATGGACCAAAGACGGAGACCAACTATTATGGTCTCTTGAGATCTGCTATCTTTAGTCCTAGCTATTGGGTAAGGCCTAAAAGACTTATACTTGTCGATCGTCGAGAATAATCACCGCCTTGCCTTTATGTACACTGTACAATATCCAATATATTACTAAAGATGAAGAGAAGGCATAAAATATGAATGGATAAAAGAAATGAAAGATACAATAATATTATCTTGTTGTTTACCTTCTCATAATTGATCCCAGTCTAGCAAAAACCTTTTACACTTGTGCAACTCATTAATATTAGAGGCTTGAAGGAATTTTATATGATCACAAGAAAATTTCATGCATGGATGAGAAACAGTATCCAAAGTTTCTAGATTATGAGAAGAGGTATGAGTGGGGGCCAAAGAAGGAATATTTGTGAAGGTTTTATAGACGTAGGTTACAAAATCATCATCTCTACATTGGTACTCAAATTGGAAACCCTCGTCCTCACTTTTGTCCCACCTCAGCTCAGTAAAGAAGATATTCTAGCAAATCTCTACAAATCTCCCTTTTTATAGCCTCCATTGATTATACATCTTCTCAGAATCTAAAAACTCTCGATCATTGATTCTCATCAATGTAAGAATAAAATTATGACAAAATACTTAATCCCTAATTCAATCTTTGATAAATAAAATTGTGACAAAACACTTAAAGAATATGGAAAGCTCACAATATTTGTTTACTCCCCAAAAAAATCTTCTCCATTGATTTTTCCCCTATGAAGACCACGAAGGAACTGGTTACATTTCATTCAACTTCCTATTGCTTATATTAAGTTTAGATTATTATCACATCTTTTCGCGAGAGCGTTGATCACAATGTTCCATAAATAATGATTAAAAATAAAAAGTAATCATAATCATTGTCTGGAGTAATGCCAAAAGGAAAGAAAATTCGCTATCATAATTGTAGGAGGTGGCACAACATGAACACTCATTTCTTTGGAAATGTCCAAATCTACATGAAGTGAATAGGAGGCATTGATTGAGGACAAACTCTTGAAATAAAGACTTGCAAGTTGACTTGACTTAATTTCTTTTCTCAATGGATGCAGAAATCCAAAATAGAAATATTTTCTCTTCATTTATAATAATAATTTCTAATGAAAATACCTTTTGAATTTTTAGCTCCTTCTCCATCATATACTCACTTTTGCATCTATTGAAAAAAGTACAACATACCATATTCACTTGTGCAGTGTTGGTGACCTCCTTGGCACAGGTAGAAAACATAAGTGTATTTTGAGACTGCTCAACATGAGATGATGTAGGACTCATGGTACATATATTTGTAGTCCTGGAATTACCAACAAGAGAAATATGCAAAATCTGAGTGAGCTTTGAGTCACGGTAAGGTATGTGACCATTCCTTTTTCCACCACTGCACCCACAATATCAAAAGGAAGTAAGAAAATAATTTTGTAGCAAAATAACATCTGAGAAATATACAAATCTTTGTTGTAATGTTGTCAGTCTAGTATGTAGATAAGATCTGTAAAATAAAGAGCAGTTCTACCAGAATAAACATCTTAGAAACAAGATATAGATTATATATTAGTATATTTGAGTTTACATATTACAGTACTTAAAGTTAGTAAGCTTCAATTTATGACACCCTTCCTTGAGCCTAGTTCCTTCTGCATTTGTTTGTGATGCACGCTCACTTCCAACAAGATCAAAAAAATTCTATTTAAAATAGGATCCACCTAGTCATATAGGAATTTGGGAATCAAGAAAATCCTGTGAACAATAAGATAACCCTGCCTATAAGATTTTTTTTTGATGTTGAGTGAGTGTCCTCACCAATCAACGTACAAAAATATTATACACAAGATAATCCAAAACTGAAATCTCCTAAGAATATCTAAGCGTTGAAAGCTACATTTATTAAAACTACAATTCCAAAAGAACAACATATCGGGTTAGCAACAAGGGACTTAATGGAATTTGATGTTGATCTTAGTGTACTCTCCACAGTCTGCAAGGCAAAAAGCAATGTTGTATAAGCAAAATGTCATTTGACTCCTTTTATACCAAGTTCTAAGTTTGGTAGCGGAATTATTTATAAGACTTACCAATCTGATAATTTGATGTGATCTTGAGCATGTGGACCATTTAGAGCTATCTCTCCAACTTGCCTCTGAGCTGTAGAGGTTGCCAGAACATTTACAGGTATTGAACAGATATAACATCACCCATCAAAATTTGTTATATCAAAGCATTAAACATAAGAGACAACATTTATCATGGTAACAAAGGATCCTAATTTCCAGTTACAGTATAATAGCAAAGCATTTTACCACTGTTAAAAGTAAAACAATTGAAATACTTGGCCATTTGCCTGAGACTATGCTTCTCTTTATGCTTATTTAACACAAAAAGTTGGAAAGAAAACTTGAATCTCAAATGCTCAATCTAATTATTTGTCGAAGGTGTTCACTGTCTCTTGTAGATTTTTCAACCAAATTTTCCACAATGGTCCCTTTCTAGATCCATATGAATGGATTTAGTGAATTAGGGGAAAAATTTAATGTAAGATGTATTACTTACTAAAAAAATAGTAATGGTTTCTGATTATAATGCAAATATCTCCATATCATATTGAGGGAAATTTTGGTACTCTCAGACAAAGATTATACTTGTTTGTCTTCCATTTAGGAATTGGAGACTAGAATAATAACATCTAATAATTTATGCATATGAAGTTTGTAAAGGATAAGGAATACAAAAATAATAGGAGTTCTTCGGAGTAGCCTATATACTATGTATTTAGTTTATTCCAAATCAGTACCATCTTCAAAGCACACCAAGCAGTGTATATTTTTATAGTAGCAAACAACCATAGGGCGAACTTGATCATAATATATTGGAGCAAACACATTTTACTTGAAAATAACACAACATTTTTTGTTTGACCATTGGTGAAGACATATTATTACAAACAAAACTAAATTATGTTAATGTGCCTATTGATTAAGACTCCAAAAATCACAAGAGTTCTTTGGAGTAGCATGTATACTGTATAAGTAGATCATTCCAAATTGACGCCTTCTTCAAAGAAGACCGAGTAGTGTACATTGATACAATAGGAAAAACTGATAGGGTGAACTTGAACATAAAATATTGGAGCAAACACATTTTAAACTACTTAGGAAGAACACAGTATTTTTTTTTACCATTCAAGAAGACATATTGTTGGAAACAAAACTAAATTATGTTAATGTGCATATTGAATGAGACACAAAAATGACCAAGATCAGTTGACAAGTGTTAGGAAGAAGAAAATGTTAAGGCAAAGTGTTTATTGACAATAGTATATGTCTTATTCAACAAAAGGAATAAAAAAATTAAGAGGATCATGCTAGGAACTATTATGTTAATAGTCTATGCTTCAAAAAACAATTCACTTTGACATATCTTATTAAGACTCAAAAAACACCATATTACATATATCATTTCAAGTCAATGAAAATGTGTATTTAATTAAGTTATGCATAGTAACAAATTTTTGGCTAGCAAGACCATAGTTTCATTACTAACATACATCGCAAATTGGAATTGATTTATATAATTCTAGTCTTCTTCCTGATAAATATTATCAAACCTGTAAAACCAACACAGTGTTATCAGAGCTTGGTTTCTAATTTTTTATCCAATCACAGTTTCTTATCAAACTACATGATTGATCTGACATCTAATCAAAAGCCACAAGTGATTGACTTGAGCATTTTACCCCTGCCTAGTGTATTTTACTATCCTTGAATGTTAGGACTGGTTATCACATTGCTATTCTTAGACATACATTAAATATTTCCTTTTGACAAATGGAGAAATAAAAACATATGAAAATAGTAAAATAATGAGCATGCATTCAACTACAAATCCACTATCACATTGCTATTCTCAGACATACATTAATATTACCTTTTGACAAATGGAGAAATAAAAATATATGAAAATAGTAAAATAATGAGCATACATTCAATTACAAATATTCAATAGAGCATTCCTATTTCACAAAGCAATTATTTGGAAGCACATGTTTATGTACCAGATCTAGCTACGTTCATGTGCATACATTCAAAGCTAAAATAAAAATAATACAAAATAAATCTTTAATTCAATTTAATATTTGAATGCCATGCATTCTGGAAATATCAAAAGTATGTATAGAAAGTTTTAAATCAATTCCAATATGCAATGTTACTTATTTTTGAAAGTTTGATGGTTAGCCCCAAAAACATTATTGTGTTATAAAGTTATAAATATTATCATTGACTTGCAATGATATATGATTCTTGTGGATTATTAATAAGATATGTCAAAGTAAACTATTTACTAAAGCATAGATTGCTAATAGAATAGATCCCTACATGTTTGTCTTCAAAGTTTTTTGTTCTTTCGATAGAAGCATCCACAAAAATAAGAAAAGAAGTTAAAGTAGCACCCAAGACCACCATTTGAGTATAGGAACAAAGCCCAATTCTATTGACAATGATAATAGTCATTGCATATAAAGCTACAAGATCGAGTACCATGGTAATCACATGTAACATAGATGCATTCAATTCAGAAAACATAAACTATGGAAAGAACAAGGAAATTAATTTATCTATCTACAAGATGAGAAATTGTTCGCAGAATTGTTTCTTTGATTTCAAATCATTCATTGAGTTTCCTAGATAAATCTTTTGTCACGTTTCTTTTGGATACCATAGTATCATTATTATATCTCTCCCAAAGAAAACATGTTGGAAGGCAGAGATTGGAAATTGACATTGAAATGTACATTGGTAGAACAATATTTCAATTTGGAATTCTAATAAAGACCCTGTTATGGGGCATTGGTATTTTTCTTTACTATTGGAAATGCATATGAAGTGACCATGCACTTTCAAGTGGGCATTATTGTTGCTAGTTTTGTGGGTATAGCTACTACCATTGATAGAGACAAATACCATATTTCTTTAGGATGATTGTGCAAAGATGTACACTAAAAAGCTTCAACATAGATATTCTCTTAATGAAAAGGACAGACTAGTTTCAATGAAGGAAAAATGTAGTAAGACAACTATTGGAGACTACTCTATATCTACATTCATATCTGCTAGTTGTTCCTACCATCACCATATCCTCTGCTATGTAGTCATATCTCTCAACATTTATGACAGATATTGAAGTAGATCAACTTTGGTTTCTAATGGATTTTATTCAAGCTATCCTCTATCACATCAGCCCATTTCACATGCTTTGTGGGTGATCTAGAAAATTCTATTTTATGTTTGTTCTCTCCTCCATTGATGGCATGATTTCTATATATCGAATGGATCTATGTTTTGTATTTACTCTTTTCTGAGACCATCTCAGAGCTGTTAATCAAAATAAAAGAATCTGAAATTTCTCATAATGAGCAAATCATAAGACAACCAGAAAAAAAATGCACACATTAAACCCTAAAATTTCTCAAAAATCCTTCTCCACTGCATTTCACTAAAGCGTAATTTTATTTTAGACTGCACCAAAGTAAATCTATATAAAATACTAAAAGAATACAAAATCTTAAACTAGATTACACATTTGTGAAGAGAGTTTCATTTTTTAGCTGCACTATAGTCACATATCTGATGAATAGCCAGAAATCAATGTCACATCTATCTATTTACACACAACATTTGGTTACAATATTAGATCAACATGTAATTAAGAGATGGACTTAATTACAATTCAACAAAGAAATCTGATTCTACAAACCTGATATATATATACAACAAAAAATAGCTATAGATCCAACATCTTTGTAATAGGGTTCCATAGCCAGGGCTTTTGCTCACTAGGTGGAGCGAAGTTCAACTCAAACATTTCCTTGGAAATGTTTCCTGGCTCATAAAATCCAATAAGCCTTGCAACAATTTCAGCACTCTCTTGAATACGATGATAGAGAGCAAGATCAAAAGGCTGAGAAAAACAAAGAGAAACAAAATAACCAAACAACAGATAAAATCCTAAACTTATGTTGATAGTGTAGAACATTTACATAATAAAGAGACTAAATAACTCACCATTGATGCCATTCATCGTAGATAAAGCCACATCTTCTTCCCCTTCCTCGTACACAGTCTCTGTTGGACAAGAAGGGCCAAAAACCCTATCTGCACAACAAAATTTACAATTTCATCACAAACAAATGATTTCTACAGTAGGAAAACACATATAAATAAAATTAAGAAAAGAAGAGTGGAAATAAATTTAGATTCAATTATTTGCGTGATAAATTTTCTTACCAAAAGAGTACGAGTTTGAACCATGTTTGAACACAATTGTCTGCTCATTCTTGCAATCCCAAGCTGACTCATCCTTGTGAGCCAGTTCTTTCCTATTTAATGGCCTCACTCTCACTATAACAAATATCTTCTCTTCCCTCACTTTATTGTGACTATCATTCTCGATTAGCAAAGAGACTAAACCTTCTTCACTTATTATTTTCTTCTGCAGTCCTCCCGAAGTGCTGATTTAGGAGGACTTCTAAACTAAACCCTATTCTAGCCTTGTTACGGATGGTTTATATATCATATGATACTTTGAAATGAAACTCATAATCATATGTAGAATAATAAATAGAAACAACATGAATTAGTCTATATTTTCAACTCTTGTTACAACATTAACAAAGAATTATTGTTTAAACTTCTGACCTAAGAAATTTTCTTCAACAATCCAGAAACTTAACAACTACAATTAAATTAGTTGACTATAATGTGCTTGTATTAATAAACCACAAAGAAAATTTCCTTAAATATTGAATACCAAGTTCTCATACAACTAGAAGGCAAAGAGTGACGACTTCATGAGGACCAACGCACTGAAAGAACCTAGCAAGAAATGTACCAAAATGAGTGGAATATCAGTTGATATTGTACCAATATTCCTCCACAACCTACCTTGTTTTAACTGACTGTTAGCGTCAAGTCAACCATATGATCAATGCTCAATTTCATAAAGGACTAAAAATTCATAAAAATGACGTTTTCAGGGTCCAAACTCCTAGATAAGGTCATAATTAGGTCTAGTAACTGCCCATAAGGTATCGAGAACATAAAAGAGGGTCACAAACACTTTGATTAAGACCAAGGAAGTATGATTACATCAAATTATATAATGTTATTATTTTTTTTCATCGAGATCATCTTTGCATGTTATACTTGCTAAGTTATCATCATAAACAAGAAATGCATTCAAGAAAACCATATGATCAATGCTCAATTTTGCATAGCCTCTTGTGTTTTACCAATAGTTGGTGTACCTAAGTAGGTTCATTGGGAGTGATTGTCCAAATCAACCCAAAATAGGAACTTGAATCATCAATTTTGGATGCTATATTGAAGTTAGAAGTTGTTTTCAAAGGTGTAGAGCCTATATTTTTCAAAGGTGGAGAGCCTATAGTAAGAGATCTGCTTGAAAATTTGAAAGATTCAGTCCAAGAGGAAAAGTGAATCTATAAGCTCTGCATCAAGTGGTATCAGAGCTTGGTAAGAGTTCTCAGGAGAAAGAAAAGATGTCAGTGGGAGAAGAGATACCACTTGCAGCCTTGCAATGTTGAGAGTGGAATAAAGGCTACATTTGAGACCCTAGATAAGGAACAACCTTATTGAGCTTTACTTTGTTTCAAGAATAGTTTTATATTCTATACTAAACAGGGCCAACCACGTGAAGGTGGAAGCTCATTTGGCCCCACCCCCCTAACATCACTCTAAATTCCCCATTAACATCTAAAATTCATTCATTATTTCATCCATTAATAAAATGTAACATTCATTAATTATCACACGATAAAATTCATTAACATTCATTAACACATTATAAAATTTATGAACATTCAATAGCACATAATTAAATTCATTGGAACATAAAAGTCAATCATTATCAATTAAGGTGCATAGATGACAATCATTTCTTTTTTTTCTTTGCAGGTGTTTTCTGTTTTAAGAAGAAATTGTTAAGAGGAGCATCGATGTCATCATGATCATCTCCCCTCACATCCAATCTCAATGTAGGCCTAGTTCTCTGTTGATGCAAAGGGGGGTCATCTACAATAACATATCAAAGGGTGAAATTAAAAAAAAAATTATTATAATTTGTTACAAGTATTTCAGTACTTTAAAGGACATAATTGTATAGCTCTTTACCTAATCTAGTCACATCATTAACCTTGAGATCAGGTTGTCTAGCCTCAATCTCAACCTGCTCATTAACAATGACCTCTACACTCTCTGCAGCTGCAATAAATGTTTTTAAATTAATCCAAACATCTATTTAAATTAAATTTGTATTACTACACCAATCAATTTAAGATGTTTACTTGTAACATATTAATAATTACATATAAAAAATTGAATAGAAAATGTATACCTCCATCGTTGTGATGCACATCCAAACCAACATCATCACGCACAAGTTGTGTACTAGAATCATTAGGTTGCATTCTAATTTCATACGCATTCATGTTATCATTGTTTTCTTACTTAAAACAAATATACTCAATTTATGTTGGAACTTAACATCAAATAAACTAATTGGTAAATAATTAAATTTGAAATAATCATCATTTAGCTTACTTACCCTGACAGATCCATCAGTAGAACCTTGTGCCCTTCTTATTCTTTCATCCACGAATTTATAGCCTTGTTGGAAGCCAATTCTCTTGTCCTCTTATGTGAGACTTATATTGAACTCCACGCCCTACATTTTTGCTTAGTATTATCAAATTTTATTTCATTGTTTCATCAAAACAAAAATGATTGCAAATTATAAATAAATATTATAAAGATCAAATTATTATTTTCAGTGTTAAAACCCATTTACAAATTGTATTTTTCCTCATATAAATATGATAATATTAACAAGTTTACAACTCGTGCAAACAGTTTGGAATAACCACTAGAGCCAAGCTTGTGTTGCCCGTGCTTTTCTATTCTTCCCTTTGTGGCCTTTGATGTGTCAGGCAATCTATGAAGAGATGAAATATGTTAGTTCATATAAATATGAAGAGTATTTAGTACACAATTACATTCTTAATAGTATCACATACCTTCTTTTGTGGTCTGGTGGTGTAATTCCATTTTTGTTTCATTTTTCTCATTCACATCCATAATAAGACGGTGCCACTCTTAATCAAGAATGCAAGGGGGGTGATGGTACTTTGGGTTTTTTGATAATGTACACCTATACTAGTCCCTAATATACCTCAAACATAACCCAACTTTCTAAAGGAGCTTATCCTTATCAAATGCACAAGGTCCAAATAAGTTTTTCATACTCTCTACGAGAGCATCCTTTAACTTTATATCTTGGACTTTCCACCTTTTAAGAAAAAAATGGTGTTAGATTCAAAAATGAAGTGAACTTACCTTTAATATAGTTTAAGAAATGGATGTAATGATAACTATCCTAGCAATGATATGAAATCAAAATATTGGATTGGCGTTTGAGTTCAGATATGATGGTCTACCATGTACAGATGGTGGGCCTTAATATCCGCAAACACTCGTCACCAATTTTACCATAAAAAACATCATTCCCTACAAAATAATCATGGGATCATTAGTCAAAGGATATAATAGTATAAGATAAGAATACAATAGATGCAAGCTTCTCATATTGAATGCAAGGTGTAATTAACATATGATTGTATAGTAAAAGAAAGGTCCAATCTTTAAAGTATCTGGAAGTTTTTCTATTTTCAAGGGAGATCCTTCTTCGTCACTCATAAGAAATATGAAATCCTTCACCATTCCCATACTAGGAATACGAGTACATCTAGGAAATTCATCATCATGTGATGCATCTCCTATTGCATAAATTAAATCCATTACGAAATGCCCCTAAGAAAGAATACTTCAAGGGAAATAAACATATATACAATGAAAAAGAAAATAAAATATGTGTATGAGTATGTGGTTCCATGGTGTCTCTGGCCATACTACGCATTTCCAACATTGTAGGAGGCAGTACATCTGAGCCTGTCATCGTATGAGGCAGCGATAGTAAATCATCATTGATAGGTGCTGAAGAATAAGATTCTTAGAGCATAATAAAAGTAGTGATTAGCATGGACAATATTGTTATAGCATAAAAAAAGATGGTCCAACATGTGATCTACCTGAACCACCTGCAGTACCCTCATCATGGCCACGAGGATCAAAATTACACAAAAAAGGTTGTAAAAGCAACGCATCCGCTTATTTTTTAATGACATAAAAGACTAGTATAACATAAAAACTATTATTGAACTTTTGTTATAATTAAAAATTAAATTAAGACTTACTCTATAATTTTGAGATAGGTGCATCAATTCAGTTGCCCTCTTTTGTGACTCAGGAGTCAGAGGGAATATAGATGCCAATTGAGCCACTCTTTTTCCAATTTTTTGGAGGCATTTTTTAATTGTAGAGGCCGGGTCATCACAAATACTTAAATCAACATCTAGGTCCTTGTCAAAGGACTCCTCCTGAGGGACTGCAGGTTCCTTTCCCTTTCTCTGCTAACCACCTGTCTGTGACAACAATATTACTAACACTATTAGAAACAATCTGAAACAATGATGAAAATAACATAATAAAAAACACTATTTAACATTTTTCTTCTATCTAATTTTTAGTACAATAAAAAAGAGGTTTACCTTTTGGGAAGAAGTGCCTGTAGTATCATCATTGTCCCCTCTATGTGGCTGCTCCATATTGTGGCCATGTGTTATTATTTAAAGTTAACAAATATTTAGAAAGGACTAGATTAATAAATTTCATTAGAAGATGATGATGGAGATGAAGTGGATGGCGAGGAGACTCTCTAGATGTGGCTGGCAAAAAAACTCAATTATTTAATGGTACATAGTACGTACTAGAACCCCCATGATAGTGACATTGTTTGTATATATGGGATTCAAATTGTAATCAATAAGCAGTGCTTCCCCTGCACGTATTGATTTTATCACACATACAAATACATTATTCCCTTGCGTGCCTGAAATATGCAATTGGTTTGCTTAATAGTTGACAAAGGTTGCATGCTATTTATAAAACCTATAATATTCCCTTATGCTTTTGGCCTTCCTTCATTGTATAAAGCCACTCTTTTACTTTTCTCATTGTCTTTTTGTTGAATATAATTTTCCGAGAGTGCATACCTACACATACTTTTTTTATATTGAACAATTCACATCCAACTTTTGTAATCGTAACAAGGTCCAGCATACTCCATCAATTTGACAACTTTTTTGTAAGAGACCTTTATACCATCCATCGAAAATAGGTCAAAACCATGTATTGACAATGGTGCAATGTGATATATCTTGCCTTTAACACTAAATTTAGTATTTATTGGAGGAAGTGCCTTGGGGACCCATTGTTTATGTAGATACTGGTACCTAAAGGGCACCTCACTGTTTCCTTTTCTCTCATCATCATAAGAACATGCCCCCCTTGAGCAAGGAAAAATTTCATGCGTTTATTGAATTTCCTTCTAGTCTTTTGACCTCTAGTTGATCTTCCTAATTCACACATACTACATGACTCATTTTCTTCTTCCATTCCTATATTTCCTTCACTCGAGGAAGACACATCTGATGATACCTATTTTCTGCTACCTGCACTCTATCAAATGAGAAAGATAGTAAGTAATGCGAGATATTTTGCAAATTGTGAAATACATTAATCTCTATAGGGTGTATTGACTTATACTTGTCAATCCATGAGACTGTGTGGGATGCTCGTGAAAGGGTTTTGGTTACCTACATATGTAATTAAATTATCTTATGTTAGCTAAAAAATTCATGATACATATACTCAAAAATACATAGTAAGTACATTAAAAACCATAATCATCCCATATGAATTAAAAACATTAAAATTTACATCACGAATTAATTAGATTAAGCATTGATCGCATAACTGTACATTTCTATAAAGAAATTGAAATATTAAATAGATTAATCAGTGATCACATAACTATACATTTTATTCATGTCATTGATCTTCTTATTCATCCAACTCATCACCATGATCATGATCGTCATTGGCATCATCACCACCACCGTCATTGTTGTCATCTTTGTCGTCGTCATCATCGACATCAGCATCATCGTCATCATCATCATCATCATCATCATCATCATCATCATCATCATCATCATCATCAGTAGGATCATCATTGTCATGATCATCAGTAGCATCATCATCATCATCATCATCATCATCATCATCATCATCGTCATCGTCTTCTTCTTCTTCAAGAAAAGTTGCATTAGGAACGTCATCGACTAACTGTTGTTCGTGATCATCATCTTCTAGTTATTCACAATCTTCTTCTCCCATCACATTATAACTCATCAACCTTCCTCTTGGATCATGTCTAACAAAAAATGACTAACCTGATTTATGTGGAACCTCTGAGTAGAATACATGCTCACATTGGCTTGGAAGAACATAGGGCTCATCCCCAAGCGGCTCAAACCACCTTGTATTAATCATTGGAAATCCATTATCATGTTCAATAATAGTTCTATCAGGATCATTTTGATTAATTCGTAGCCTATACAATTTGATGATGAAGAGAACTAATCTGAAGGAATTAAAGTCACACTCAAGTATATCATCCAAAATTCCATAGTATCGATTTTCAGACTCTCGAGGATGTAATTCATTTCTAGATGAAATATTAGTCACCTGAAAGACTGCACTTATCCCAGAATCACAAGTTTTCTTTGTGTCATCCAAATTTTTGATGCAAAATTTATGACCATTGCAAAACGTAGTCTTGTGGTGTTTTACCTACAAAAATATGTCAAACATGTATAAATTATTGCATTGGGAGTTCATAAACATACGGGTGATTAACAAATTTATACATACCTAGAAATCTCTTAACCCATATGCTAAATCTATTTCCCTTTACGTAACATTTGGATATCCTTTGCGATGAGCTTCTTTAACCAATGAAGACACAACTTCCCATGTTAATGTGTGACCTAAATGATGACATCTTTTAATCCATACCGTCATCTAATCTTCATTGTTTGCAATATAAAAATGTATTGCATCCCACTCTCGAGCAGCTATACAAAAAATAAATAGAGGACTTACATCTGATTAATTTTAAAGATTAAGAATCAATTAACAGCTATAGTAACATCTTATAATTTATTACCTCTCACTTTCCTCAATCTACCTTTCCCCACCAAGTACTCCCCTTCAAATTTTCTAATGGTGTCGATATCCCAAATGCGATCTATATGGATCTTTGCTGCAAGCTTAGGAAGATATTCAGTAACGTGCACCATAGTCTGGTATACCATATATCCCTCCACCATAGAACCCTCAGGCCATACTCTTTGCCAAACCAAAGCCTTAAAAAATCAAGTGCCTCTCAATCATCCACATTGACCGAGTGTGTACGGGTCCACACAATTCAATCTCCTCAACTTGGTGTATGAAGTAGTGTTCTTGTGCATTGAAAAAGGTTGAAGGTAGACACTTTTGCATTTGACACATTAGATGAGGAATTATTCTCTTCCAATATTTTATATCTTCTTTATGGATTTCTTTAGATGAAAACTACCTACAAGACATTCAAGGCACAAAAATATATAAACATGAGACTTTACAATATATTACATAACAAGAAAAACAAATTGCAAATAAAGTAAATATATACAACAAATTGAATAGATATCATTGCTTACCTTGTGTATTTTCCAAGATCATATATCACTTGTTTGATGTTATTGTTGAAGTTCTCTGGGAGAGATAGGGGTAGCACATACTGCAACAATTATAAAAATAATCATGTCATTCTTTTCTCACATAATACAATGAGAAGTACATGCAGTTTAAAAATATATTATAAATACAAAAGAACATGACTTACCTTGATGAAGGTATGCAAATCATGCATTTTCAACCCTGGCCCAAATTCATTTTTCTTTGATATAGTATTGCTTATGTTCGCAGTAAATCCTATGGGAAATCAAATTTTTTGTATGACTTTTTTTATGGCATCACTTTGCTGCTCTATTAAAAACCAAGGAAGGGCACTTATATTAATCCATTCTCCATTTCTATTTGATTCAATAAAAAATTTCATTTCATGATTGGATTCATGAATGTTACTACAAATTTTGACAATTTTTTCTTTGTCACGCCTTCCATCCAATATCTTCCACAATGTCTCCATTACATTCTTTCCAATATGCATAGTATCAAACAAATGCACAATTTGTAGCTGCTTTTAGTAGGGAAACTTACTAAATTGTCTGGGATAACTTTTTAGTCTCTTTGGATGGTTCTCAGTAGTATTGCCTTCACGACCTTCACGATCATCAATCACATAATCAACAAACAAAACACAATATAAATATATAAATTCCAAACATAAACCATTAGGTAGAATGGTAGTACCTTGACAATTAATTCTATTATATTCCAACTTCCATAGGCAAGTTGTCATTCTTTGTGCCTTATATTTAGTCTCTTCTTTTCCATTGAAAAGACTTTTTTGGTAGTTCGATACTTATGTTTTCTATGGAGGAAGTTTCTATAATCATCAAACACCTGCTTTCCTAAACTTTTTGAATGACGAGATTTCATTTTTGAACCACAAACTGGACATGCAAATTTTCCCTTTGTTTGAAGGCCTACAAGATAATGATACAATTTGATTAAATATGTTAATTTTTATATTTAGAATTATCATGTGCAACTTGAATTCACCATAACATACCAGAAAAATGTGTTAGCCCTGAGGCATCATGTATTGTCCATACAAGCATTGCATGGAATTGAAATTGTTTGTGTCCTATTGGTCTAGAGATGTCATACATAGTGACACCATTCTATAACTCTAGCAACTCGTTGATAAGAGGCTCAATATATACATTCATATCTTTAACTTGGTATTTACCTAGTTGAATGAACAACAACATTACATAATTATTGTGACCATTTTACTATAAGATTTATAATTACATGTAGATAACTATTAATTGATCAAATACCTAGAAAAATCATTTCCAACGTTATGTGCTCCCTCTTTATTGGCATCCATGGAGGAATTTTATTGTTGATGACAAAAATAGGCCAAATAGAGTAAACAGATCTTAGCTCTCCAAATGGATTGACACCGTCCACTGCCAATGAAAGCTTGAGATTTTGAGGTTCTTTGATAAAGTGCGGCCACTTTTCCTCTATGTCCTTAAATGCAGAACCGCCCATAGGCATTCAAATAATGTCATCTCAACTCGTATTGTGTGCATGGTAATCCATAAATTGTGCAAAGCTACTACACTTAAAAAATATTTGCAAACGTGGTATAATAGGGATGTAACGAAGAACCTTGCGAGGCACCTTTTTTGTTATTTGATCTGTTTGATATCTGCTCGTATGAAATTCAGGGCATTCTGTTGCAAATTCACATTCTTTATGATAAATAATATGATCATTAGGACATGCATCTATTTCTTGATACTCTATTCCAATATCTTTCATAGTGGCACATAATTCTCGGTATGAGCGAGGGAGAGTATTCGATGGTGGTAACAAAAACTCACCTTCAATCTATAGAAAAAAATATAAGTTGTTTGTATTAACAATATTTATGGTACATGTTTCACCCTTTAATTACTATAATGACATATATGACATACCTTAGCATACGTGACATTTTTATGTTGGATAAACCATTCATAAGCCTCAAGTTCAACAACAAAAATACAACAAAGAGAAGAGTTGTTTGGGAGCCTTCGTAAAGGCTTGTGGCTCCCTTCTCAAGTAGAGGTATATCATGGATGACATCAACATCATCCTGATCATCATCATCAGTTGTGCCAGTAGCAAATGTGTCATAGATCAATGTATTAGTACCATCATCTTCAAATGTATTATCTGGCGCATGATCATCATCTTGCATGGGATCATAATCTTCAGCTTCAATATTTTCACCTCCATGATCCTCCACTTCCAAAACTATATTCTCCATATTCACACCTCCATGGTCCATATCATGTACTGCCTTGGGGAGATTGACTTATATAAAAATCATGAACACAAATTAAACCATGATAATGATCTCATCATCAAGTGTATTTCATATATATATATATATATATATATATATATATATATATAT
>MU226361.1:1381299-1409307 GCA_018584345.1 Thuja plicata | reverse complement strand
TTTCAAGTAAGTATTTCAAAAAATGCAATGCATAATACTGAACCTATTGAATTACATGCTAAAGAAAATAATGATACAATTTGGAAAATGTATTTTGATGGTGCTTGTTGTAAAGATGGTAATGGAGGTGGTGTCATTTTCTTTGCTCCTGATAAGAAAACATTTAAATATTCCTTCTTACTAGATTTTGAATGCACTAATAATGTTGCAGAATATGAAGCTTTAATTCTTGGTTTAAAAATAGCTAATAAGCATGGAATAAAATGTTTAAGTGTTTTTGGTGATTCTGAATTAATTATTTCTCAAGTTAAAAGTAAATTTTTTGCTAAGCATCCTCATCTTAAAAGATATAGAAATGAAGTATGGGATTCTATGGAATGTTTTGATTCTTTCTCTATTGATTGGATAGATAGATCACAAAATATCCTTGTGGATTTTACGGCTAATTTGGCATTAAGGCATAATGATATCCCTTGTGAAGACATAGTTCAAGTTGAAGTTAAAACTAGGCCTGCTATCCCGGATAACATCAACAATTGGCAAATTTTTGAAGATGATAGAGATATAATCAAATTTTTAGCATGTGAGCAAGAATATGAAGATCAGTTAATAGACTTGAATGCTCATGTTGAAATAGAAAATGGGAAAGAATTCTTATTTGGAAAGGAAGTCATTCAGTTAAAAACAAATAAAATTCCAAAAGGTCTTGTAGAAATGGAGAGATTGTTTGACAATAAGGATTCAAAGTTGGAAAAGAAAAATACTAATGTCACAATGGATGATATAGAAAGGATAAACTTGGAAATTAAGGAAGTCCTTGTTCTCAAATCCCCAGATTATACTAAGCCATTTTAATTATTTTCTTTTGCATCATATCATACCATTGTTGTTGTCTTATTACAAAAGAATGATGAAGGATATGAAAAACCAATAGCATTCTTCAGTAAAACCCTTCAAGCTTCTGAGTTAAACTATGATATCAATGAGAAACAAGCTTATGCTCTTGTAAAGGTAGTAAAATTTGTTAGGCCTTATTTGGTTGGTGCAAAAGTGCTAGCCTATGTTCCCAATGCAGTAGTAAAGGATATATTCAGACAATCAGAAGTCACTAGGATAAGATGCAGATGGGTAAATCAGATTCAAGAATTTGACATAGAAATCCAAATCACTAAGATTATTAGAGGACAAGGATTTGCAAAGTTAATGGCAAAGTCAAATATGGATGCATTACAAGTAAATCATATTGATCTAAGTGAAACTCATACCAATATTGAAAGATGCCCTTGGTACACTAATATAGTATATTTTTTGAAACACGTGAAGTGTCCTGAGAACCTTACAGATAGTCAGAAGAGGATAGTAAAGTTACAAGCATCTAAGTATGTCTTGATGCAAGGAGACCTATATTGGAAAAATAGGGATGGTGTCCTTCTCTTTTGTTTAGATACATACCAAGCTACAGAAGTGCTAAAAGATCTCCATGATGGAGCATGTGGCGGGCACTTTTCAGCAAAAACCACTGCACATAAGATATTGAACACTGGATACTAATGGCCCTGCATATTTAAGGATTGCTATGAATATGTTCTGAAATGTGAAGCATGTTAGAGATTTTCAGGAAAACTCAAATATAATGGTGCATTACCTATCAATCCTATGTCTACTGAAGAACCATTCCAAATGTGGGGAATAGACTTCATAGGTGAAATAACCGATACATCCAGTGGTGGGCATAAGTGGATTCTAGTAGCCACTGATTATTTCACTAAATGGGTGGAAGCCATACCAACTAGACAAGCTACTTGTAAAGTGGTAATCAAATTTTTGACTAAAAAGATATTGACAAGATTTGGTGTTCCTCAAAAGATTGTTTGTGATAATGCTATGTGTTTCAGATCTATAGAATTTATTGAATTTCATGAGAAGTATGGGATAAAGATTTCCTTTTCATCCCCATATCATCCTCAAGGGAATGGCCAAGCAGAATCTAGCAACAAAAATATAATGAAAATTATCAAAAGGATGTTAGATAATAACAAAAGAGCATGGGATTCAAAATTACCTCTCACACTTTGGGCAGATAGAATTATAGTTAAGAAATCTACTGGGTATGCTCCATATGAACTTGTTTATGGAAAGAAAGCTCAGTTACCACTAAATAATTTGTTGCCAGTGTACAATTTTATGAATGAAGAACAATATGAAGAGGTGGATTTCATGGAAGATAGAATATTACAGCTTGTAGAATTGGTCGAGATAAGGAATAGAGATCATGAAAGAAACCAGGAATTGCAACAGAAAGTAAAAGATTTATTTGATAAGAAAAAGATAGAAAGGAAATTTTAGGAAGGAGACTTAGTTTTGAGATGGAATGTGAAAGATCAAGACAAAGGTAAACATGGAAAGTTTGATGCTTTATGGATAGGTCCTTTTGTCATCATTGGTAAAGGAGGTGAGAATTCTTAAATTTTACAAGATTTGGAAGGTTACAATCAAGAAATTCATGTGCGTGGTCAGTATCTTAAACTTTTCTTTCATTAAAGATACCAATAGGCAAGTGCTCCTTCTTTTCCCTTTTTCTTATATACATATATCATCGTTGTGTTTTCTAATGGTCTGCTTTCTAGAGATAGCTTGGATCTTCTTGTGTTCAGGTATAAACACACATCCCCAGAAAGAGCCACTAGTGGAACCCATGTCGACAAAGTGATTTATACCCATTCTTGTTCAGGGAAGTAACTATTCACATATGTTTACTTATTTTTTATAGCTTCTATCTTCTATTATCTTAGTTTTATAAAGTGTTACCATGTATTTATTCACTTTCATATGTCTTATGGTTTAATGTTTTGAGTTTCTCATTATCCTAGAATCATTTTCTTAAGGTTTCTTTTTACTAGGGGAATCTGGGAACCTGATCTTGTGATTTCCTTCTCTTAAAGGACATAATGTAATTGCAATTGATCTTACTTTTGATTAATTTTTATGTGAAGTTTTTATTTGAATCCTAATGTGATTAAATGGAATTTGGCATATCTTACCATTACATTATAAATCACTAATCCACATTGATGATAAAACTAGTCAATTTACAATCATGACCTAAGAGGTAATACTTTAAAAGATAATTATATCTCTAATTTAATGATGCTCTTCAATGTTTTAAATTGGTGATCTATTAACATTTTGAAGAGGTTGATCTTGTCTTAATCAAGCCTTCATGCATTTGAATATTTATTATTTTCAATGGAAGGATGATGTTGTTGTTTATGGTCATGATCTAGAAGATTACAATGTGTTATGATTTGATCAATAACGACAATAATAAATGATATTTCCTTTCCATATATTTGAATCCATATGTTATGCTTATGAATATAAAGGGAAAGTTTGATAAAACGTTATCATGGAAAATGTTATTTATATTATGTTACTCTTGAAAACATCAATAATATTATGTGCTTGTATTCTTATTCATTGTCCATGATATATGTATATTTAATGATTTATGTTTTAATCTCGAGCATGAACCTTGTCCAAATATATGAGTTTCATACCATTTGTTGTTAAAGAAAAACTAAAGCTTTATGCAATTATATGGAGGAAAGACTATATCATCGATTTTGATTCATCTCTATGATAAATATGAAGACTAATCCTATATTTATGGCTTTTATCTATTTTAAAGAAATCAATGTTAAAACGTGTATTATAATCCATATTTCATGTTGCTTACTATTTAAACATTATGTGATGGCATGGCGAGAAAGAGAAAATAATCTTTTGATAATTATATTTATTGCTACATATCATTTTAAAATATTATGTTATTATTTTCACTTAATGATATTTTTGTTAATGATTATTTAATTCTTCATTCAGAAAAAACAAAAAGGTGGCAAACATGAACGAATGGATGGGAAATAGTTTTGACACCATGAATATTGATAGCATGCAGACATGATGATCAATGCAATATAATCATCAGACAAGGAAAGAGGGATGCAGAGACGCTAGAAGATGAAACATAAACAAATATATGCCAGCAAGAATGATGCAGCCTGCAGCATCTGTCACCTTCAAATATGGGTCGATGGTATTTAACAACATGCATCAACAATAGCAAGGGCACAGAGATGACAGATATTAATATTGAAATAAAGAAAATGAAAAGTTTGCTAACTCATTGATGACTCATCAGATGAGTTAGTAGATGATCCATCAAGTATTCTTCATGCTGGTTGCCGCCCTCACCAGCAATAATGACAATGGTCACTGATATATAGCAGTCTGCAAGGATTTTTAAAATGATAGGTGCCACCTTCATTAGCGGGAATGGCGTGGCCGATACATATCGAATAGAAAATAAGTTAGCACATGATCCATCAAACATTATATCCCATGCCATTATGTCTTATTAAAAATGTGGCTGGTCGAGTTGATTGGAAAACAAAGATATTGATATTTCAGGCAGCACATAAGGAATTAATTCCCACTTATATTGCAAATCTATTAATACCACAGCTTGCTCCTTGTTACAGTATAAACAAACATTAAGCATGTAGTCACCTTCTCCTCTAGGCCATGGCTTTTAACACTTGAACTAGAGAATTATGGAGTCTTGGAAGAGAATGACAGGTGATGCTCTTTTTGGCTTGTGGCGAGATGTAATTATAACGACTGATATTGTCTATTGAAGAGCAAGGAACCACTAGATTATACAGTCCTCCATATATCCCATCAACATGCTATGAAGACAACCCAAATTGATTTGGAGATTGGTCTATTGCAATAATTGAAATATCTAAACAACCGAGGTGGCTTAAAAATAATACCAGATCATATGCAACTGGCAATGACCAGTAAGGCATAGAGAATTCATCCTGAGCTTGGCATCCATGAATCAAAGCTATCAACTCCAACGCTCTACAGACATTGTAAATAAAACCATGGTTGGTTGTATGATGTGGATACCATTGTGACACAAATCTATTATCAAAGCCATCGACTTCTAAATGCAACCAAGGAAAGCTTTTATAAGAAACCAAACAGTTAGGAGGTTTTAGAACTTATCCAACCGAATGGTTGGTTGTTATGGTTGATCATAAGGATATATTTGTTATCCAAACTATTTGAATAGTTAGGAATAGTCAGTTATAGGTTAGTTTTTAGGGAAAGGGTGTGATGTTTCACACACCCTTTCAGTTTTATATTTATATTCATTTAGAAATCTTCTTAGATGACAGAATAACAATTCATGATGATTGATGTTGGAAACTTGAATAATGATAGAATGAATAGTGGATTCAAACTCTGAATAAGAAGATCCAATACACCATTTCTTGTCAAGTAGAGATAAGTTTGTATTTCTCTCATTGTGCAATAATTTCATTATTTCATTACAATCAAGTCCTTTAGATAAATCAATTGGAAATTCCTTAGAGTGATAGTTTTGAGTTGTGTATATTTCATTTCAATTTTATATTCTATATATTCAATTGTTTCTTTCTCATTTTCGCATGGTTAAATCCTATTGATCAAAGCCTTGAACAATTGGTCCGTCATTTGAGGAATAGTATTAAATTGAAGTATTTTTAAACTTTTTAGTTATATGTGCATCTCATAACACGTTTAAGGTGATAAGCTTTTGTTTTCAAAGTTGTCTCTGAAGTTGAACGTAGGATTGAAGAATTATTGACTCTATTGCCCATTATTGAAATAAATCACCAGTCTTTCTTGTTAATTGAATTGCGGTATAAAGTTCCATTGTTTCAAGTTTTGAATTACTCTTTTCTTTCATCTTATCCAGTTCATATCTCAATTATATCAAGCAATTTTAATAACATTATATTTGAATAACACATATTTTTAGTTTTGTGATCTTATTAACACCTTGAGAAGCAGGAGTTGAAGTTATCAGTTATCCGCAATAGGAAACCTCTAGAGGACTTTGAACACAAGTTTAAGGTATAGGCCCACCAGCCTTGGTTTTTTGGAGCCAGAATTGTAGGAGGTTGTTGAAACCTCATTCATTGGCAAATCAATTGTATCTATCTTCATTGGATAAGCTTAATCCATAGGAAGTCCAATCTGTCGATTTGAGCACCAACAGACCGAACACACCTTAAAAAATATTTTTAACCTTTGAGATAACTCAAACACTTCATCAGCAAGTCCTAAGATAGATTTCCTCACATTTGATTATTTTCCTATGAACTCAGAACCTCTGGCTTCTGATACCTTTTGATGTAAGAGAAACACAAAAAATAACTAATTTCCCAAAATGGTATAAATATAAAAAGATTACGATAAAAAAAATCAATCCATTTAATTTACAAATACATTGAATTGTATAAACAACTCTATATACAACACCCTTAATGACTTCCCCATGTCAGAATAGCTCCCTTTCTCTTCATTTTCTCACACTCTTTTCTTATCTCCCTCTATTATGCAACCAATCACATTTTCTCCTCTTTCATATGTTGTGCAACCCACATCTACACCTTCCATGCCCCTTGTTTTTTTACTGTCTTTATAACACTTTGGATGCCTTTCATGTTCAAATCATTATTTCATCTTCTATATTGATACCTCTTCTAAAACTACTTTTTCAAATTCTCGCTACACATAATGCCTTGACATTTGAAGAGTTTACAATTATATACTTTCATTAATGTTGATAATGCTTTAGATTAAAACCTCCTTTATTTTATTATGAATGATTATTTTTCTAGATATCATGGACCATTATGATTAACTAGTAATTACATTTATTTGAAAGTTCTTAAAGAATTTTTTTCTCTTAAAAATGCTTCAATAATATCCATGTGTCTACTCTAACAATATGCTAGCAATGGTAATAGGATTTGGCCCTACGATTGCTTGAAGGTACCAAAATCCTTTTCAAAAATCTATTTTGTGCATAACAAGAATCATTTTAATCCATGAGCCAATATTTTTAAAAGGCATTGATCAATTAGTTATGGTGTGTTGGTTGTAACTCCTCATTTTGTAGACATGTCTTCCAAGTTAGTCTCGCTACAACATTCAACAAAATTTTATGGATGTTCATGCCTAGTTCCAAAACCTCTATAGGTTGCGAGTTCCAATATTTTCAATAACATCATTATTAAATGTGCTACATGGGATTGGTTTCTCAAGTTTTATTGTAGGTTGGTCATGCTAGTGTCAGTACTACAAGCTAGAATGAATATTTTCCAAGTGAAAATAAAGATGCAAAACAAACCAAGATTGAATAACTAAAAAAGTTATTTTTGGTTGGTGTATATCACCAGTCTACCTAGGTTCTCCTACTCCAAATTATTAGAAAATAATATCACAAAAAATTAACATATTTAGGGCCTCCTCCAAGTAATTATTTTTATCTAGCTCTCCATTCTCACTCCCTTAGGTCAATTTACAATTGTGTTTTTAAAGGTTTTTATGAACAATATGTGTGCCTAACTAATTGGATCAAATGATATATTAAATTAGTGTACACACTCACAATTTTACTCTACTCTTTGCATAAGGGTAACTCTTAAGTGAGAAATCCCATGGTATTAGTAATTAACTATATGTATTTTTCTACAATGGAAATAATAAAACACAACAAATGCATGGATATATTTATATATTACACATATATAATTTCATTATCATCTAATTCAATTTGAAAAAGTGTACACATGATGTTAGCATAAATCCTAGATTATACTATATACTTCATGGAAACCAACTTATCATATCCAATCCTTGATAATAATAAAAAAAAAAACTAGAATTGCATTGTATCTAATGGGGTCTCCTCTCCTTAAGTTATTGTTACTCCTTATATACTAGATATCCGTCCGAATATTTCCAATGGGGTATAATGATCATTTAAAGGATATAATAGTATAGGTTGGGCTCTATTCTATTAATATTTTAATCTATTTACTACACCATCATTGTCTCTATATACCACTGTAGAGTAGAAAATGGGGATCACCTAATAGGATATAAGATCTCCCCCAATTCATAAGGTATATTTAGAATATGAATCCTCCTTAAGTAAAATCATATCAACACTACAAGAAAGGATGAAGTGATGCCAATTCTAGATTTGGGTCTTAGGGGCTTCTATTCTTTTTGTTACTTGGAAATTGATAATGAGGATAAATTAAGTTATCTAAATCTACATGTATTAAAGAGAAAATGAGAATTGAAATGTTTGTACCTTGGAGAAAAGAAGGAGATGTTGTTCTCCTATTTTTTTTTTATCGTTGAAGTCCCAGAATCATTTGTATTTCTAGGACTAGGTCCTGAAAATTGCATGTTGTCTATCCTAAAAATATGAGCTTGCTTTTGAGGGTGCATAACTTTTGGAACATTATGTACCTGGGTGCATAACATTTGGAACATTTTTTACCTACTGATTATGTTCCAGATTTGGTAGAGAAATGTGTCGGGACCTGTAAAGCTCGAAACTACAATTACAACTTCCTGGCCTATACCTACAAATAGAAAAAAATAGATAAATAAGTAGGCTAAAGGGGTTTTTCTTGGTCAAGCCTCCATTTAGGAATAAAACTTGAAATATTAAATGTAAAGAATGAAATGTAAAGCATAAAGAAAGCACAAAGTATTAGTACCACTTTAATGTACTTACCCTCATGGATGAATGTTTGTATTGCTCAAATCAATGAAATATGTTTGATGTTTGTTGCTTGAATGTAGATGTTGACCTTGTAGAAGATATGTAGTATCAAGGATTCCTTCACATGTCCATGGATCTATGAATACCACCCCTAGATCTTGGTTTTTATTAAAATTATTGATCACACTTGCAAGGAGAGAGAGAAGAATAATGGAGAAAGAGATATTATTATCTTGTTTTGAGAGCTCCACTAAGAAACCACCATGGGATATAAAAGCTAGCTCCAACTTGAAGAATATTTCCTTAATGAGATATAAGAAATGAAGAATGCCTTGGGTTGAGATCTTGAAATCACCTAGCTTGCTTGAATGCTCTTGAAAATATGAAAATGAATTGTTGCACTTGATAGCTTGAGTAGGATAATGATATGAAAAATGGTGAGAGAGATATAGGGTTTATATAATTTGTTCCTAATTTCAAGATCTAAAACTAATCCAAGCTGACCACTCGAGAAGAATTGAATGAAAAATCATGATATCGAGCTTCAGGCACAATCTAGGAAAAAATAACTGGGTGCACAACCTTTGAAACATTGTGCACCTAGGGACACAATGTTTGAAACATTATGCACATAGGGATACAATGTTTGAAACAATGTGGACACTATGATTTTGTCCCAAATTTGGCCAGGGACATCAAGATGATGAACAAAGGCCCCAATTTGAATTACAAGTTGTTGGGATCAAGAAAGATAGGCAAAAAGACCCCAAAATCACAAAAGAGGGCTATAGGTCCTAAGTAGAGGCACTAATAATAGGTTCTCAATATTTACGACAATACATTTATCCCCCACTTTAGTAGGAAAATGATACAAACTCATACTCATAGTAAATTAGATCAATGCATATGAAAGGTCTTATTAAGGTTAAGGAGACAAAGAAGCATCAAGCCCCCAAGTGACTTAAGTCTTCATCAAATATAAAACCATAATAAGAGAGATTGATCAAGAGAGAAATAAGGCATGACCACTAGCCCAATAAGGATCTTCTTTACCATGGATCATGCAAAGGAAAAATACGCTGCAAAAGATGGCATCAAAAATATAGCAAGTTATGTAGTTGGTAGTCAACCAATTGAAGAGGATCAGTCTAACGATCCAAAAAGTGACCAATCAAAGGAACAAGTATGTGTGGTCAATAAAAGGACCAATGAAAGTGGGATCATTCTACAGATCCATGATACTTAATATTGAATCATTGTGTATGTGTGTGTACAAAGTGCAAAACAATGAGTAGATTGTATGCCCCCATGTTAAAGGAATTGCAAACACCTTAACAAGAGAAATGATTTTAACAAAGTGCACATGCATCCAATAAAAGATGTTTCCACTATGAGATGCCACCAAGAAAGGAAAAAATAAGGGAAATGAAACACATAACAAAAGAGAGAATGAAATGGATCTACTAACTTGAGGGTTAGTAGGATCATATGATAATACATGTATACTATATCAAAATGAAATTTCATCATTCCCCCAAGGTAGTAGAACTATAAGAACAATGGAAGAATGACACGTAAGAGTCACAAAGAAGATTCTTTTGGGCCAACATCATAGAGACCAAAAATAATAGGTATCTACGATTTGTCATCATCCCCAATCAGACAACACAAAGGCACATTTACAAATAGTGACACATGTACAACATATAGAAGAAATGAGATAAAAATAGAGGAATGTCATAAAAGATCAATTCCTATATCACCTGCTGCTAATGGAACAAAAAGGGTCATTTAAAGAAATTTAAATAAAACATATAACAAGAAATGGAGCAAGCACATCACAACAAACAAGAAAATGCATAGAATTCACCATATAGGAGGAGCTAGTCGAGCATATCGCATGGCTCCCATCTCAATTTGTAATGTATAGGAAAGATGGGAAACTTGCAAGAGGAGGAACATCAAGTGGGGTAGATGGAAAAATAGCTACTTTCAAACAAGGACCATGTTGTAAAGATGGGCCACTTTTTTTGTCACTAGGACTAAGAGATAATTGTTGTGAAAAGTTTAAGTGCACCAAGATGGTGTGCAAAAAAGTGGCCACCCACCCAAAAAACCAGAAAAGAAACCCTAACATAATTGCATTACTTTAAATTTAAATAAACTAATTGGGCTTAAATTTGGTAAATTTCAAAGCTAATAATAAGGCTAGTTAATAGGCTTGGATAACAAGGTTGGGTCTTGGGAGTTTCATTTGCATATGTTTTCCTCCCTTTTCACGTCTTTTGTTCTTCAGAACAGGTTTCTCAACTTCCTCATCATCAAGTTTATACATTATCAAGTGGGTATTTGTAAAAATTTCCACCATAATTTCATACATCTTTTGAGCTTTCTAATTATATAAAATTTTCAACTTTTGGACAATATTAGCATAGTAAAGTTTAATTTTCTTTACCTGTGTCTCCATAGTTCTTAGAAACATATGTCTACCTTTTTCTTAATAAATTTTGATCTACTTGACCTAATTTAAAATAAATCCCATATTATTGATCTCGACTTTATTATATACACTTTAAACAAAAAGTTTATATTTTTTTATTATTTTGATGCAAGTTATGTCTAGCGCACAAACAAAAACCTCATTTTCAAGATGCCCCCACTTCAAAATCATAAAGAAATAAATACTCAATAGAAAATTACAAAAAAATACACAAATTTTATCTCACTCTTACCTATCATTAAACCAAATGGTTTTGCAAAATACTAAATCTAACTATATATTTTTTGATGTGCACACCATACACTATTATATTTTTCTAAAAAATAAGAAACAATTTTTCATGCGCAATAGATTTGACCCTCTTAATCTTATCCATTTTAAAAAAAATGTGTTTTAGAAACTAGATTTAGAGTACTACAATTCTTGTTATTTGCACATCATTTAATTTTGAGTGCACGACTCTCAAATTTCTCTTTGAAGTTTAGGTTTACCTAATTTTAGAAAAAGTGGCCACTTATACCCCCTTTCTGCACACCATCTTCGTGCACTTACCCAAAACATAGTTGAAAAATCATGATTAACGTCAATAAGCTCATACATATCATCAAAATCAAGAGCATGAATATCATCATTAGTTGCATTAGGAACATCAAAAATATCATCATATAAAGTATCTTCATCATCCAAATTAATTGTAATAGAATCCAAGATACGAATATAAGTATCATGTTATTTAAATTTTATCATTTTTAAATTAAATTCCTCTATTGGGATATGCATAGGTTGGTAGAATAGAATCAAAGAATCAGTAGGTGTTTTAGGGGAGGAAGTGATTTTGGAAGCACGCTCATGCGCTCTAGCGCAATGTTTACGATGATGATCATAGCACACTAGTTATGTTTTGTCTTTCTAGAGATTTAATTTGGTTTGGGATTAATCAACATCAAATCATTTTCTTCCTTAGGGGGAAGAACTGAAGGAACCTCACTAGGTTTAGAGACAGGATGGGTAGAAGGTTTGTAAGTTATAGTAAGTGGAAAAAAAGCATAAAGAGGAGGTGTAGGTCGTGTAGGAAGGAGTTCAGGTCTAGGGAAAGGAGATGGAATACCCTTAGGATTGTTAAGTTCACAAATCTTTTGAATTTTGTACTTCTGATAGGATTGGGAAAGATTGTTTTTACAAGGGTGAGTGGGTTGAGATATAGAAGGCCCAAATAATTAAAGGTCAATAGACTCTCGAGTGAATAGAGGGTGGAAAAGACTATGATTAACAGTGATGATTTCTCCATTTTGAGGAAATTTTGAACACTTATGGGTAGGAGAAGCTGCAAATTTCATGGAGGTGATCCAAGGAAGACCAAGTCAGACTTGAAACTGATCATAAGTTGGGATGACAACAAAGGTGACATATAAAGATTTAGTACCAACTTCTACAAGAAAAAGTGATAGCACCATGGGTAGGATAAGTAAAACCATTAAAATTTGTAATTGTCACATCATATTTGTCATAGAAATCATGTTGCATTTGTCTTGTGTAAATATGTTCTTTAGTGATAAAATTGTTCATAAAAGTGGGATCTATAAGGCCACTACAAGAAAGAAGGTCATTAACTCTAGCAAAAATGTAAAGAGGACCATCTGGAGCCTTAATAGTTTCACTAGAATCAAAGGTTAAACACTTTGTTGGCTTCAATTGATTCCATCATATCGAACAACATGGGAGGAAGAAGCCAAAGGATTGGTAGACTCAATGGTATGAGTGGAATGAGAGGGTAAAGGATCAGTATAAAGTTGCAATTTTTTATTGGGAGGTGCTATGGATTTGTTTCCTTGAGTATTCACACTTTCAACGAATATGGCATTGGAATCAATAAGCGCTTGGATGAAAGATTTCAAATAGAAATAATTTTCATTATCATGACAAGATTGAGAATGGTATTAACTGTAACATAAGAAAATAAAATTTAGAAAGATTGTTACATTCGAAATAGATGTGCTTATTGAAATGTGTGTGAGGAGAGTAGGATTGTCTTCTTAATCCCAAATTTCTTAAAGGGAAGATCCAAATTGATTAAACCTAAAGAAAGGATCAATGAATAAATGAATCAACCTATTAAGGATATGGATAAAGAGAAAAACCCTAAATTCCCATTTTGTATAACATAGTGTGTGTGATAGATTTAATAACTTCAATTGAAATGAATATGAGAAAAGTACTGTATATTCAGAAAATGGAAGCACTTCCATGGTAGACTGGTTTAGCCTTCCAGGTAAGTGGTTTTGGGGTCATGTCAAGGGCCTTGAATGGGTTCCTGACCTTGATCTCACTTTATCCCCCTATTATGCCCCATTTCCACTTTTTCCAACCTATTTCTGGCACCCCAGACTGAGAAACTGGAACTTTGGCCTCAGGGTCAAGGTCGACCTTTTTGGCTCAAGGTTGACCTTGAAATTGAACTATATCAATTTTGATCTTGACCTAGGTCACAATTGACCTTTTCCAGGCCTTGGGTTCAAATTTCAAAACATGAGGGTTTCCGGATGTTAGTCTTTGGAAAAAGTTAATTCCCGCTTCCCAGTTGGCTGTTTTGGACTTCGGGACAACAAATCCTAAATTATATTTAACATAGGTCCTCTTTTATGGGCATGGGTCCAATTGTAATTTAATTCTCCTATGTTTGCCTCTCTATAAGATTGTGCCCTAATTTCATATAAAAGGAAGCTTTCTCCTCTCATTTTCTCTACCCATAAGAAAACCATCATTATACACAAGCAAGAACAATCTAAGACTTGATAATTGCAAGAGCTCAAGATTTGAAGAGTGAATTCCAAAGGTGAAGAAGAAATATTTGAAGCAATCCAAGTAGTCATTGAAGAATTCATCCATTCTCAATCATCCATTTTCATCAAGGAGATCCATTGGTGGCCATTGAAGGATTCAAGCTCCATGGAGCCCTCTTGTTGAAGATTTCTCCATCTACATTCCTCCAAGCCTCTTCCAATTCAAGAACCCATTCAATATTGGTGTTGAATATCTAAAATAAATTGATTGAAGACATCCTACATTCTCCATTCTACATTCTACATCCATTTGGTGCATACATACTTGTGGATTCAAGGATTTGAATCCTCCACAAGGACTTTTACATGAGCAAGGTGAATTGTTTCATTTACTTTGTTTATTTCTGTAATTTCAATTATATATTTGAGGTTAATTCCAAAACAAAGGTTTGACTAAGGCAAACCCCTCCCCATACAAACAAACCCCTTTTTCTTGTAGGTACAGGTTCGGAATAGCAGATTAGGATGAAGATTCAGATACCCTTTTCGACAAACTTTTGGGATCCGAAAATAGAATTTTAGTCTAAGAATTTTTAGGTCAATTGTGACCTAGGGAAGAATAAAAAATTCTTGCAAATGGTGACATTGACTTGAGGGTACAAATTGGAACTGTCTCAGAACAGAAAAATATTTTTGGGTTTTGTCCATCTCTGCATTTCTATTCCAGATGTAGTTTCAGATTTTTTAGAAACTCAACACAGGCTTCAGAAAACAACATTCTTCAGATATGGAATATTTCAAGGTTAGTAAATTTCTTATATTCAATTAAATTAAGGTCATAAATCTATCTAAATCTAAAATACATTTCAAATTAACCTATCAAACTGGGTACTTAAGATCTTCCTTCCTTATTCTTGTTTCCAAATGATTGGTTCATTTATGCATTGATCCTTCCTTTTGGGTTAATCAACTTGGATCTTTCATTTACATATCTAAGGATAGAAGGAGAGAATCTTATTTAACCCCTTAACATATTTAAATGTAAGGGATTTTATATTAAATTAATCCACACACAACTATACATTTTTTTATGTGAAATGAATCCATACACAACTATACCCGCGATAGACAACTCTTTCTTTTTGGTGTTAGATTTACATCTTTTATGTTAGATCTTGCATGAATATTAGATTATATTTCTTGTATGTTCTTACATTTCCTTTCAAAAATTAAAATCAAACTCTTTTTTTTCTAAATTAGCTCATTTGCATTGCATTGGTGTATGAGTTTTACCACTTCTAGTCCTACTTATAGTATCCTAGTTAAAAGAAGCTGTAGACTCATGGGTTCCTTTGATCCCAAATCTTCCTCTCCTTTCCATAGGATCTCGAATGAAAACTTGAATAATCATGATTCCAATCCTTCTATGGAGCAAAACTCTTCTCACTCTTCTCATGACGAGGATGATTCTTTAATAAATCCTCCTGAACAAGTGCAAAAAATTTCAACTGAACTTGATAAAATGGGAAATTGGCTTATTCAAGAAAACCATAATCAAGATTCCATTCAAGATATATAGGCTCTTAAGAAAGTCCTTTGTGATAGTGATCAAGGTGTTAATTTATTGTGTGGTATCACTAATATTGTGCATTTGAATGTTAAAACTTTAGCTCAAGAGGCTCAAGATCTAGGATATAATCCTCCTATCATTAGTCAAGGACCTTCTTCTATTCCTTTCCCTAGAATTCCTACTTACACTCCTCCTTTGATGATTACATCTCTCCCAATTTCATCTATTCCTGTGAGTGTTCCACTGGTATCTTTACCTACCTCACAACCTTCATATCATAGTGTACCTTTTACTTATACTAATCCCCTTCCAACTATGGTTCCAAATGTTCCACCAGTTGTATCTTCTATTCTTGTTGCTTCCTACACTTTTCCTAGTGTTCCTAATTTTTCTATACCACCTATGTCTTCTAATGATTCCACAATTATTAGTTTGTCTCAGACTGTGTCATCTTTACAACAACAACTTGCATCTTTAACTCAATCCAAGTTTAACATTCCTACATGTGACATGGGTAGTCACTTATCCTTAGACATTATTCATGCTTTTGTTCCTCATCAAACTGATATGCCTCATCTAGAGAATTACAATGGTAAAGGCGATCTTGTTACTCATGTTAAAACATTCCAAATCCTTTGTAGTGATTATTCTCATGACCATAGGATTTTAGCTAAACTATTTGCTAGAACCTTTCGTGATAAGGCTTTTCAATGGTATTTTTTTTTACCTCTTTATTCCATTGATTCTTTTCCTAAACTCGCTAATACCTTCATTCAATCTTTTCAAAAAAACATTGGTCTGCAAGTTTCCTTAATTGATTTAATACATTATAACAGAACATTAAGGAAAAATTGATTGCTTTCATAGGTAGATTTAAGCATTTGTATGCTTAGATTTCTTATCCTATTTCTGATCTTGATATTCAACACATGTTTATTTCAAATTTACAAAAGGATTTTAGAGATAAGATTCTACTTACTGAATTTACCTCTTTTCAACAACTTTGTGCAACACTTCATCATTATCAATTACAAGTGAGTCAATTTGAGAGAAACACTCCAATGGATCCTATTCTAGTTGATAAGAGTGACAATGCTCCTAATCCTCATAAATTTCAAAAACCTAACAACTACATCAAGATTAATAAACAGACGAATGTGGTTGTTGATCAAGTTGTTGTTGCATCTCACAATGCCACTTCTGCATCCACTTCTTTTCGTATGAATCATACATTTACTCCTCTCTCTAAACCTTTACATTTTATTATGAGTAGGTTTTCAAGTGCTAATATGATTACCTTTCCTCCTATTCGACCTCTCATTCCTACTACTATAACTTCAAAATCCTTTGATTCTAAAGCTTTTTGCCAATACCATCGCCAGAATGGCCATGATACTGAAAAATGTTATTCTTTAAAGCATAAGGTTCAAGACTTAATCGATTCCAATGCTTTATCTATTGATAATTTTTATGGTAATGGGAAAAAATATATCTCTCCTCCTAATCAAAACCTTCAAATCTACACAAATCCTCTACCTACACATTATACTAACACTATTGTTCAACCATCTTTTGTGGATATCGTTTACGATTCAAAGATGGATGATCTTAATCACATTTTTAATCATGTAGAGAGCATTTTTGCATCTACACCTATTATTCAAGATGCTTCACCTCCACCTCAACTTCCAGTTCAACCTAAACCTCAAAAATAAACTAAGGATAAGCGACCTTGGGAACTTTCAATTACCTTTAATGACTCTAAGATTATTAAGGCTCTCAATGGTCCCCTTTATATTTATGCTAGGATTGCTAATTTACCTACACGTGTTTTTCTTATTTATCCCGCATCTTTAATCAATGTTATTACTGAGGAAAATCTTTTTATGAAAGGCCTACAATGTGATTGTTATGATCCTTCAGATGCATGGATCCAAACTCGTAATGGTTTTCTCTATCCTGCACTTGGTTAGATATTAACTTTCCTATTGAACTCTGTGGCAAGGTTGTAGATACTACCTTCATCATTGTTCCTACATCTGATCAATTTCAATTCAAATTTGGTTTGCCTTGGATAACTGCTATGCATGCTATTGCTTCTCCTATTCATAAATATCTTTAGTTCATTCATAATGGAGAAGTAAAAACTATTAATCATAGTCTATATCAACCCTCTAGGCCTAGAGATTGTGCTACTCTTTAATTCTTTTGGCCTCCATTAACTAATTCATGTCATCCTCACCCTGACAACCATTTTCATTCATATCAAGCCTATAAACATCGCAAGATTGTCAATTTAAGCATGCCTCAGATAGATCTCAACCGTGGTCTTTTTCCCACTCCTTCTATACTTCCTTTATCCATTACTTCTAACTATATTACTCAACCTCCTAGTGTTACTTTTCAACCTACAGTGAATCCTATCAATCCTCCTATAGAACCTGTGAAGGAACCTATTTTTGTTCCTCCTAGTTCTCCATATGTGTCAAACAAATTAAAATGTAATAAATCTGCTAATGAATGTCGTAAGAATCATAGAGATAATTCTAGGGCCCGTGCTTCTCTTATTCAAAATTCTTTACCTTATTTCGATCAACCTATGCCTGATGTGTTGGAAGAAGTCAATATTCACAATGATGTTGAGATGAATGAGTATGATGATCCTATTCGCATCTTAGATCCCATTTTAATTAATCTTGATGAGGAGGATACTTTAGATAATCCTATTGATCTTAGTGATGAATATGAGACCATTGATCTTGAAACTAATTTACCTCATATTCTTTCAACTCAATTGACAATTACACCTAGTATCGAGCAACGCAATTCTAAAGAGGATTCTTGTTTGGAACTGGCTATTATTCCTACTGTATTGGATATAGTCCCTCTTGTGAGTTTCCCACCTTCCCTAAATAATATAAATTGAGATGGGGAGAGTAGGAAATGCACCTAATTGGCTTATCCTTCATGGTAGCCATTTTTGTGTTTGCATGTTGTACTGTTCTTGTCCCGTAATGTGTTTGATAAATGTTTGTAAGACTCTTTTATATGAGCCTTGTTACTTTGTTCGTGCAAGGTGATAAAGAAATCAAACCTATTGTACAATTATTCTATATGTATCACCATTCTTCTATATGTTGTTTTCATGTTATGTTGTACTTGTGCTATTGTTCATAAATGTTTTCCTTGTATAGTCTGCTTGGATCTGTGATGTGGTAGCACTGGTTCTTTTTGGCCTCCATGTTGTGATTCAAAAAGATTCTTCTTCGTAACTCTTGAATTTTCTTTCCTTCATTGTGATTGTAGTTCTAATTTCTATGGGGAATGATGCCAATTCATTTGCAATAATATCATATCTATATGTACATGTTATCTTATGATCATACTAACCCCACAGTAGGTAGATCCCTTCTCTATTCTTTGTATGTTTATATGATATTTCCCTTGATTTGTCTTTGTTTGGGGGCATCTCGTAGTGGAAATGTAATCAGTAGAGTTGTTTATGATTCTGTCAAAGCCATTGCTCCTATTAAAGTGTTAGAAATGACTTTAATGTGGGGGAATACGCTCTACTCACTTTTTTCACACACGCACATTAAAAATATTTTCAAAACTTAAAACTTTTTCCCTTTATGGATTAAAGGCTAATCCTTAAAGCATGGACATTTTACTTTTTAGGATCTCTTGATCCCTCCAGTTTAAATTTACAGGGATCTCTTGATCCCTCTAGTTTAAAATTACAAATGTTTTCATCCCTTAAGGTCGGAAGGTGTCCTTAAGAATAGATCTCCTTGATGGGTTGACTAGTGAGTAGCCACATTCACTAGGCGGTTCAACTCCATCTTTCTAGTTACACTTTTTTCCTTGTATGGTTCACAATGGGACATAAGTTCTCATTGGGTGAGTTAACCATACCCTGTCTCTCTCCTTAACTGATGATGTCTATCTTATCATGATTTTAGGGTTGATAAAGACTTAATCCCCTTGGGGGCTTGAATATTCCTTTGTCCCTTATGATTCCAATAAGATTATCTATTCTTTATGATCTCCTTTACCAATAGTTTGTATTGAGTCCATACTCTTGCTAAAGTGGGGGCTAAATGTATAACCGGAAAATGGAAGGACTTCCATGGTAGACTAGTTTAGCCTTTTGGATAAGTGGTTTGGGGTCATGTCAAGCACCTTGAATGGGTTCCTAACTTTGATCTGGCTTTATCCCCCTATTCTGCCCCATTTCCATTTCTCCAACCTATTTCTGGCACCCCAGACTGAGAAACTAGAACTTTGGCCTCAGGGTCAAGGTCGACCTTTTTTGGTCAAGGTCAACCTCAACCTTGACCTAGGTCAAAATCAACCTTTTTCCAGGCCTGGGGTTCAATTTTTAGAATCTCAGGGTTTCCGGATGTCGGTCTTTGGAAAATGTTAATTCTCGCTTCCGGGTCGGCTGTTTCAGACTTTGGGACAACAAATCCTAAATTATATTTAACATAGGTCCTCTTCTAGGGGAATGGGTCCAATTAGAATTTAATTCTCCTATTTTAGCCTCTCTAGAAGATTGTGCCCTAATTTCATATAAAAGGAAGCTTTCTCCTCTCATTTTCTCTAACCATATGAAAACCATCATTATACACAAGCAAGAACAATCTAAAACTTGATAATTGCAAGAGCTCAAGATTTGAAGAGCAAATTCCAAAGGTGAAGAAGCAAGATTTGAAGCAACCCAAGTAGCCATTGAATCATTCATCCATTCTCAAGCACTTCTCAAGCATCCATTTTCATCAAGGAGATCCATTGGTGGCTATTGAAGGATTCAAGCTCCATGGAGCACTCTTGTTGAAGATTTCTCCATCTACATACCTCCAATCCTCTTCTAATTCAAGAACCCATTCAAGATTGGTGTGGAAGATCTATAAGAAATTGATTGAAGACATCCAACATTCTCCATTCTACATTCTACATCCATACTTGCGGATTCAAGGATTTGAATCCTCCACAAGGACTTTTACATGAGCAAGGTGAATTGTTTCATTTACTTTGTTTATTTCTACAATTTCAATTATATATTTGAGGTTAATTCCAAAACTAGGGTTTGACTAAGGAAAACCCCTTCCCAAACAAATAAACCCCTTTTTCTTGCAGGTATAGGTTTGGAACAACAGATTGGGATGGAGATTCGGATACCCTTTTCGGAAAACTTCTGGGATCCAAAAATAGAATTTCAGTCTGAGACTGTTTAGGTCGATTGTGACCTAGGGTGCAATTGGAAATTCTAGAAAATGGTGACATTGATTTGAGGGTACAAATTAAAACTATCTCAAAACAGAAAAATATTTCTGGGTTTTGTCTGTCTCTGCATTTCTATTCCAGATCTGGTCTTAGATTTTCTAGAAACTCAACATATACGTCAGAAAATAGCATTCTTTAGATCTGCAATATTTCAAGGTTAGTACATTTCTTCTATTCAATTCAATTAAGGTCATCAATTTATCTAAATCTAAAATACATTTCAAATTAACCAATCAAATTGGGTACCTGAGATCTTCCTTCCTTATTCTTATTTCCAAATGATTGATTCATTTATGCATGGATCCTTCCTTTTGGGTTAATCAACTTGGATCTTTCATTTACATATCTAAGGATAGAAGGAGAGCATCTTAGTCACCCCCTTAACATATTTAAATGTAAGGGATTTTATGTTAAATGAATCCACACACAACTATACATATTTTATCCTTTACAAGTACTAACCTTGAGATGTTACAGATCTAAAGAATGTTGTTTTGGGGGGTCTGCACTCAGTTTTGGAAAATCTGAGACCGGATATGGAATAGAAATGCAAAGATGAACAAAATCCAGAAATCTTTTTCTATTTTGAAATAGTTCCAATTTGTACCCTCAACTCAATGTCACCATTGACCCAGAATTTCAGATTCCAACCTAGGGCGGAATCGACCTAAAAAGTCTCAAACTAAAATTATGTTTCCAGATCCCAAAAGTTTGCCAAAAAGGGTATCAAAATTTTCACTCCACTCTGGTAATCTGAACCTTTACAAGATAGAAAAATGGTTTGTTTGTTTGGGGAGGGGTTTTCCTTAGTCAAACCCCTATTTAGGAATTAACATTGAAATCAATAATTGAAATAAAGAATGCTAGCAAGTAGTAGATGTAAATCTAATAATGAAGCTATGATATTCAAATAGATATGCAATTGTATTTTGAATGTAAAAAAGTATGTAAATATTAAAGCTTGGATTAAATTAGAAACCATAAACCTCCATGATTGTATGCTTGGAATCCACCTTGAAGAGAGAATAAGAGATTCTTGAGGATGCACAAGGGATCTTTAAGGATGATCACACCGTCATGATGGATAGATCTAGGGTTTTGAACGATGAATCTTGAATGGTTGAACCAAATCCCTTCAAAGGCTTGAAAGCTTGAATCCTTGATCTTAAATGGAGAACTTGAATGCTTGAGAGGAAGACTTGAACACTTTGAAAGCTTGAAAACATGTAGAATAATGGATGCTTGAACTTTTTTCATTTGTACTTAGAGCTCACTTAGGATTACTTCTTGCATCTTAGTTGATGGTTAGAGAAAATGAGAGGAGAAAACTTCCTTTTATATGAAACTAGGGCACAATATTATAGAGAGGTCTGCATAGGAGAATTAAATTCCAATTAGACCCATGCCCCTAGAAGTGGACCCATATTAAATATAATTTAAGAATCGTCACTTTGGAACCCAAAATAGCCGACCCAGAAGTGGGAAATGAATTTTTTATGACCTCCGACAGCCGACAGACTTCCAAACTTGAAAGGGTGACCCAGGTTAAGGTCGAGGTTTTCCTTGACCTAGGGAGTCAAGATCACTGGAAAATATGCCAGATGGGAGAGATGGTGCCTAGAGAGGCCCAATCAAGATCCTAAATAGACACAAAAGTAAGAGAGGATGCATAAATGAGGGGACAATATAATGGTGGTAAAAAAAACCCCCTAAGGAGGGCTAAACATTCTTAACATAGATGTGCTTTCATTTTAAGATGATACATTAAGCCCCCACTTTAGCGGGAGTATGGAAATCAAACATACTCGAGGTAAAGTTAGAAGAAAGACGTTGGTGGATCGCAATGAGGTATAACATCACTAAGTCAAGGACATGAACCCCCAAACCAATGATTATAACTCAACATACATGCATAAAGATATGAAAGTAAAGAGCAATTAATCATAAAAAAACATACATGATTACATAAGAAAGACAAGAGAAACACTATAGATAACATAGCTTCATGATCTAATCCTACTAGCATGAAAGCGAAAAGAGAGAAAAGAGATACTGATTACCTCACCTAAAAAGATGCCCACCTTACCATGAATCACCAGGGAGAGAGAGCCCAACAGGTTCACCCATAAACTATGCTTTGTAATTATAATGTGTCTTCTGACGACTTTTGAAATATCCATAGATCCACATTCTTGTATCACTATGGAATATAAAATGCATGTCTTTTAAGGATTTAGCAACTTATGTGTGTTACCTTCCAAGGATTTAGCATATTCTAAAATTTGATAATGCGTATCTCTTCAGGATTTAGCAACTTATGTGCGTTACCTTCCGAGGATTTAGAAAAAATAAAATAAAAATGTATGTCTCTTAAGGATTTAGCAACTTATGTACGTTACCTTCCAAGGATTTAGCATAAAAATAATGTAAAATATAGTATAAAGGAGACCATTATATGCCCCCCTCCTTATCATGACTACCCACTAGGTAGCATAAGGAAGAGAAAGAGGATACCTAATTCACAAGGTAAGGAGATATCCAGTTTAACAACAATATACACTATATCCTTAGCAAAGAGTATTGACTCTTACCTCTAAGATCATAGATAATCATGAAATGGATATGTCACATATGGAAAAAGGATCCTCAAAGAGGAAGAGATCTTATCAGCAAGACCCCCACCGTAGAGGAGTACTTAGGATAAAATATCATCTTTTAAAGAAAAGAGGGACCAAAGATTCAATCATTAACCCCCCGTGATGAAGAGGAAGAGGAATCTTGGAATGAAGGAATCAAACTCTAACCCAAAGCAAAGGAAAGAGTTTATCAAGAGAATATTTTTCAAAATAAAGAAGAGGTGATGACCTAGGACAATCACCTCCCATATAAGAGGGTATCCATAGCCAAAAACATAAATCTTTATGAGGAAATAATGTTGTATGATAAACAAATACCACTATGCTAAGGAAAGTATATCCTTAGAAAGAGGAAGAAGGAAAATACCTTGCCCCCTAGGGATGAATGCAAGGGATATATCAAATTATATCAAGAGATATTGTAACAAAGAGATATCTTTAAAAAACAAATATCCTAGAAAAGATATCATGAATGACTATGAGCGAAGGAAGTATGTATCATAATTATAAGGATGGAATATAGAAAGAATAAGCAATTAAACTCAAAACAAGGTACATGCTTAGAGAAAAAATGGATCCTAGAAAACTAGAATGAAATACCTCTTTCCCCCCAGTGAAGAGACAAGAGGAGAAAAATGATCTAATTAATAGAAGAACGAGGGGAATGCCTTATATCAAAATTATGAAGAAATTGTAATACTGCACGGGAATGAGATATAATTCCTAAAGAAACTCTTCCTCTAACATTTAATTTGAAATGCACACAATCAGCAAGTAATTGTGAATTACTATAATGAAAAGGACATCTGTATTTAGAGAGAACAATTTTTGGCATGGGTTTAAAGAATTCTTTCTTAGAATTCATTAACTAGACATACACTTTTTTAGCCACATCCTGAGGAGTATCAGGGTGATCTAAAGAAGGTTTTGGAAGAATAACATGAAGAGGAGGATGATGGTTAAGATCAACTACCTTGATTGGAGGAGGTGGGAAACCTATACCATGTATATCTTGTTTAGGAGATGAATGAATCGAGTTTTTAATGCCTTGTTCATTGATACCAAGCCCTAAACCTTTATATCCTTGTTTATCAACCATAGTATATTCGGTAGTGTACATATCTTGAAAAGCTTTTACAGGAGGTGATTTATTATGGTGTTTATGAGAAAATGTTGTATATGGTGGAATGATAAGTTGAGAAGAGGTTTCCTTGTTTTCCCCTTTAATATCATCATGGATTTGATAAGAAGGGGAAGGTAAATGAAAGAATTCTCGAACATGAGTATCATGAATCCTAGCTTGGGCCCCATAATAAATGTGGGAAGAAATAGGGATAGAAGATGGAGAAATAGAAATAGGAATGTTTGGAATTGGATTAGGATTGATAGGATTGGGATTAGGAAGATTAGGAGCTAGATTAGGAATGATAGGATTAGGATTAGGAAGATTAGTAGATGGGGTATCATCTACCCAACTCTTCACATAATCTAAAAGAGTAATAAGTCCACTACACAAATCCTTAATGAAAGTTTTGAAAGTAGGAAGACTAGTATTAGTTAATCTCAAAATAGCATAAGCAAGTTAAACATGAAGATTAAAAAACACAATGAAATGGATGATACTCTCATATACATCATAAGTATTATAAAGAGATGATAAAAGAAGCATAATGAGAAAAGTAGCCATACCCCAAAACATCTTAAAGATCTTCATAATGAATGAAATGCAAGAAATGTTTTTATATATTTATGATTATGTGGATTTCTTTTTTGTATTTTAAAATGCAAGAGCATAAAAGAAAACTAATTTAGTATGCATGCAAGATCTAATCTCTAAGGAAAAGTGGCAAAGCATCTAACACCAAAAAGAAAGAGTTGTCTATCGGGGGTTCAACAAAATGTAACATAAGAAAATAAAATTTAGAAAGATTGTTACATTTGAAATAGATGTGTTTATTGAAATGTGTGTGAGGAGGGTAGGATTGTCTTCTTAATCCCAAATTTTTGAAAAGAGTATCTGAATCTGTACTCCACTCTGCTTTTCCGAACCTGTAACTACAAGAAAAATGGTTTGTTTGTTGGGGGGAGGGGTTTGCCTTAGTCAAACCCTGATTTAGGAATTAACCTTGAAATAAATAATTGAAATAAAGAATTCTAGCAAGTATTAGAAGTAAATCTAATAATGAAGCTATGATATTCAAATAGATATACCATTGTATTTTGAATGTAAACAAGTATGTAAATATGAAAGCTTGGAATCAATTAGAAACCATAAACCTTCATGATTGTATGCTTGGAATCCACCTTGAAGAGAGAATGAGAGAGTCTTGAGGATGCACAAAGGATCTTGAAGGAAGATCACACCATCATGATGGATAGATCTAGGGTTTTGAATGATGAATCTTGAATGCTTGAACCAAATCCCTTCAAAGGCTTGAAAGCTTGAATCCTTGATCTTCAATGGAGAACTTGAATGCTTGAGAGGAAGACTTGAACACTTTGAAAGCTTGAAAACATGTAGAACAATGGATACTTGAACTTTTTTATTTTGTACTTAGAGCTCACTTAGGATTTCTTCTTGCATCTTAGTTGATGGTTAGAGAAAATGAGAGGAGAAAACTTCATTTTATATGAAACTAGGGCACACTATTATAGAAAGGCCTACATAGGAGAATTAAATTCCAATTAGACCCATACCCCTAGAAGTGGACCCATATTAAATATAATTTAAGAATCATCACTTCAAAACCCAAAATAGTCGACCCAGAAGCGGGAAATGAATTTTTGATGACCTCTGGCAGCTGACACACTTCCAAAATTGAAAGGGGGACCCAAGTCAACATCGAGGTCCTCCCTGACCTAGGTCAAGGTCAAGGTTGACCTTGACCCAGCGAGTTAGAACCCCTGGAAAACATGCCAGATGGGAGAGATGGTGCCTGGGGAGGCCCAATCAAGGTCCTAAACAGACACAAAATTTAAGAGAGGATGAAGAAATCAGGGGACAATATGATGGTGGTCGAAAACACCCCCTAAGGAGGGATAAATGTTATTAACATGGAAGTGCTTCAATTTTAAGATGACACATTAACATAAAGCTTTAGGGTTGAAATATTTGGATTGAGGGTTTTTAGGATTAATTGGATTAATGAGAGGAAGCATTAACATATTAGCATTAAGACACTTCATCATCACATTATGCAAAGAATCTTTAAGATGAGTAAAAGTAGGAGTGGGTTTAAAGTAAGATGAAAAGGAGCCACACCTTTTGATGTTGTTTCCACTTGCTCATCAACATGCTTAGATGAAGAATTGATCTTGATGAAGCCCTTTGGTTTTTGAAACTTATGAAAGGATAGTGATGCAACATCACCCTTATCAACAAGAACCATTGGAGTGGTTCCCTCAAATTAAATCACTTGAAGATGATAATTATGAAACACTCCACATAATTGAGTAAAAGAAGAGAATTCAAAAAAAAAATATAGTCCCTAACATCCTTTTGTAAATTAACAATAAACATACAGGCTCATGCATGAAGTTAGGTGCCAATTCTGCGAAAATCCGCGACCAAAAATAATTGGCAAATGAAAACGGGCACCCGTATTGCTATAAACGGGTGCCTGAGCCATAAATTTAAAATGGGCACTCAGATTCCCAGACCAAAACGGGTACCCATTTTGTAAAAGTATTTAATTTTTCTTTTAAACCGTTTTGGAAGTCATTTTCAACACTTACAAAATAGAATCACATTTTGTTGCGGACGGGTGCCCATTTTGAGAGCTACCACTGACCCCCTTGCTATTTTTTTTTTAATTCCAGGTACATATCATTGTTTTTTATTATGTTTTTCATTAAAATTGTAATTTATTGTTGTTTTTAATTACTTTAATATTCAATATGTATTATGTTTAATGTTTAATGTTTAAAGCTTTTTTTAATATGATTAAAATAAATTTTTATGTTTAGTTTTATTTTAATTTGTAAATTATTGTAGAAGACAACAAAATTTTCAAAACTTATTTAATCCTAGGCAGAAAACTAAAACCTAAACCTAAACACAATTGAAACAAGAAACCCTAGGTAGAAAACTAAAACCTAAAGCTAAACACAACTAAAACAAGATTGTAAGTCCTAGGTAGAAAACACAAATGTAAACCTAGACACAACTGAAAACAAAATTGTAAACCCTAGGTAATTAACAATAAAATCTCTCTCTCTCTCTCTCTCTCTCTCTCTCTCTTGTAGACCTAGTTCAATGTTTAATAATCAATACGTATTATGTTTAATGTTTAATGTTTAAAGTTTGTTTTTTTAATAGGATTAAAGTAAATTGTTATGTTTAGTTTTATTTTACTTTGTAAATTATTGTAGAAAACAATAAGAATTTAAAAACTTAAAACCCTAGGTAGAAAACCTAAACCTAATCCTAAATACAACTGAAACAAGAAACCCTAGGTAGAAAACAAAAATGTAAACCTAGACACAACTGAAAACAAAATTGTAAATCCTAGGTCCAGAAAATAAACAATAAACTCTCTCTCTCTCTCTCTCTCTCTCTCTCTCTCTCTCTCTCTCTCTCTCTCACACACACACAC
>MU226361.1:1339403-1367352 GCA_018584345.1 Thuja plicata | reverse complement strand
ATGTTGTGCTTCACTGTTTGTCGATGTCTGCAGAATTCTTTAGCTCTCCCTTAGCTTGATTGATCAGGACTGTATGAAGTTTATCCTTCACCAGTTTCTCTTCAGCATCTTCTTTCAATTCACTCCCCCGTGTATCTAAGTGCATGCGGAAATGAATTATGTTTGTCTCTTATATAGACATGATATTCCTTAATTCTTGATTCTTGATTCTTGGAGTGAAAAACAATCAAGCCAATTTGATTTATGGCTTTAACTCCTAATTTATCTCGTAGTTATCTTCTTGCCAACTGTATAAATCAATTTCTTTAACTGTGGTCAAATAAAACAAATAAAACAATCAGTTAAGTCTATCTTTAAGCTCTACCAGCTAGATATTTTGTCATTTTCTGATCTCTTTTTTCTGTAGGTCAATTCTACAGTTCGTCCCCGGTGACAACTACCAGTTCTGTCAGTGCAACTTCAGTTAGCTTCAGAATCTCCATCCGTTGGGCATCATTGGATCTTTCTCGTCGAAAAAATCTATTTTCAGCTCGTTGGGCATCCTATAATTTTGCTTCGTCGGGCATGACTGTGACTTTATCTCTGTCTTTACCAGTGGTGTGCACTCCGTTAGTGTTGTCTATCACTTAGTGAATACATGGCTTTTATGCATTGCTGAAAGCATAATCATTGTTCCATTGATTCTCTAAAGTCTTTGGCATTATGTGTATGACCATATAGATGATATCAAGTTGACATCAATGACAATACAAACCATTAACTGATTTAATGTTTTGCATCATCTTCAACTTAACATTATCAAACATTAAATTAGTTACATGTCATCACCTTTATCATTATGATTAACATTAATAATTTGTGGTGTTTGATGTGTAATATAATTTGTTACTCTATTTTTAGGAAGAAAATCTAAACGATTTAAAGAGTAACCCGCTAATATAAAAAGATCAAGTTCTTTATCAGAATAAGTTTCATTTGGCTGTGAAGACATACCTATATCCAACACTTGATTAGAAAATGCACCTGAATTTTCTCCTATTGTATTTTCTTCTTCAACCTCTACATTCATCATGGTGTCCTCATTCTTCTCCTCTTTTGAAATGATTGTTTAACTTGATGCTCCATGATTTTTTAGTTTTTGAATTCTTTCTCTTCTTTCTCGTTGTCATTTTGTCTCCTCTCTATTTGTTGTAACCTCATTAGCTGTCAGAATCTTTCTTTTCCTCTTTCTGTGTTGCTTTGATCCCATGTTTACACCAAAATTTGAATTCAAATTAATCCCTTCTTGTCAGATCCAAAACAAAAAAAAAAAAAGAGAGTGTAGGTTCAAAATATTCTTTCTGCTGCATGGATATGCCATACAAATGATTGAATAATTGTCAATCATTAAGATCATGCCCACAGTCTATTTTTTGTCTCCAATGAGTCTTTTAGAAATGGGCAACCATTATTTAAATAGAAATAGGTACTCGTTTATAAAATGGATGTCCATTTCTATTTCAACAGTCCAAACAAAAATGGGCACCCATTTTTTGAATTTTGTTTATTAAACGGGTGCTCATTTCTATTTCAACGGTCCAAACAGAAACAGGCACCCATTTTTTGAATTTCAAAAAATGGGTGCTCATTTCTTAAACTTAGGAGTGGAAACCGTACCTCCACCCTGGTTTTTGGTTTGCGACAGGCTTGGTCCAAGCCTATGCTTTGCTTTGCAAAAATATGGCTAAGACATTGATACATAAAACTTGCGCTTTGTCGTAATTTTTTAGGTCTTCCTGAATGAATTTTTTGATGAAACAAAAACCCATTTTTGTTCATATTGTACAGATTATAAAATAATAAATTTCATAATGATATGACTAACTTTATTATTTTTAAAATATTTATTATGCCAAAGTGGTACCTAAAGTTGAAATAATAAGGTTAACTAAAATTTTAATAACTTTTTTGATTTTATGTTTTTGGAAAAATGAATTATATGACATCAATCTACATAGAATTTCCTTCAAAATAAAATAAAAACAATTTCAAAAAAGTGAATTTTTTTATCAAATTATAGTGGTCGTACACCAGAGGTTTCAAAAATGTACTTTATAGTCAATTAAAAATAAATAAATGAAAAATTCAACGAAAAAAAAGAAAAAATATTCTCATCAGTCTTTGATGTTTTAGGTACCTTTCCCCAGAAGGATTTACAAAAATTCATTTATTTACTTCAAAATAGGGTGGTCATACACGTGTGGTATGGTCCTGAAACAAACATTTTGAAAAAAAGGTTTTTAAAAATTCCCACTAAAATGTATTTTCTATCATGTGGGTATTCAAAAAAATTATATATTTGAAAACTAGACTCCAAGCACTACATTTTCTAGTAGTGGATTTTTCTGAGATTCAATCTCTAAGTGCCTCAAATTTTGACATCAATTGACACAAAATTTGAAAAATAAAAAAATCCTTCCACTTTTTGCCCAAAAAGTGGACTCAACTTCTTGCTTCACCCATACTGATGCAGGAGCATCTTGGTTTCTTGGCAATCCTAATCAACCAAAAATATGTTTTCTTTTGCTCTTTAGCTTGTTTGGAGGCAGCTCTGGGAAGTGTTTAGTAACTGTTGTTGCTCGGTTACTTGTTCTATCTTTCTTTACCAACGGGTCTTGGTGAGTGTTGGCTGCTCGGTGGGTTCTTTCCCAAGTTGTTTATGATGCTTGGTTACCTTCTTACCGATTCATTCTTCTTTCTCAATTGGCTTCTTACCATGTTGTTTATCCTAATCTGACCGACTTCTACATTTAATTTTTGTGGCGTAATTAATGTGGGGTCTCTCTTTGGGATGTGTGGACCTAAATCTAGGTCTTTCTTTGGTATTTGAGTGTCGACATCTTTGGTGGAATCTTTTATATATTTGGTTTATGTTCTTATATTAGGAGGCAGTTGGGGGAGTAGGAGTTTTTGGTAGGAGTTCTGGGTTAGAAGATTAAGTGTTAGATATTTGGATGGAAGGTTTGTGACCTCGCATGTAATAAGATCATTCTATAAACATTTGAATGTATATGGCCAAAATCGGGAAGGCCTTACTGCTCGACATGTATTGAGTTTAATGAATTAATGCAAAGTATTTTGTTTTTCTTCTCTCCTTGTGTTTTTTCTTTTGTGTTGTTCTGCAAGGTGGTTTGGATAGCTGTGAGTTCCTTGGGCCCATGTTCTCCACCCCCTCCTTGCGTCAGGTGGTATCATAGTGAAGGTGAGATCTAAGTTCCTTCTTGTAAGCCATAACCCTAGTTGGTTGATATTGTTGTGGGGTGGAAAATTTTGATCTGACCAACAATTGCTGAAGGTTTCAAGATGGTTTGTGGGAGAGGAAATGTAGATCCAGGTCTAGCATATATGTTAAGAAAGATGGCTGCAAGGTTGGAAGTTGTTGAGATAGCCCATCGTAGAGGAAGACATCTTGAAGATGTTAGGGATGATGAATTGGAGGAAGTGCAAGGCGAATATACACATGCACCTATTATGGATTAGGAAGAAGAGAGATTCCTACAAGCATTGATTAGTTTGAAATACACACCTCTATTTAATCCTTCTAAGTATAGTGGAAGGTTGGATTCTGATGAATTGATAGATTGGATAACTAAGAGGGAAAAATACTTTGAATGTGAGATTGTATCAAAGGAGAAGAAAGTGAAGATTGCAAGTACAAATTTGAAAGTTCATGCATGCTTATGGTGGGAGCATCTGCAATTGGATCGAAAGAAGAAATGTAAAGATAAGATCAAGGTATGGGATAAGATGATAAAAAAAATTGAAAGGAAAGTTTCTACCTTGTGATTAACAGACTAACTTGATTAGGAGAATGCAAAGTTTGAAGCAGAAAGATAACTCCGTAAAAGACTATACTGAAGAATTATACATATTGGACATCAGATCTGGACATGTGGAAGATGAGGTGGAAAGAATAGAAAGATATCTAAATGGATTAAGAAGTTCCATACAAGATAAGATCAACTTGGTAAAAATGGAGAGCATTGAAGAGGCATATAAGTTTGCACTAAAAGATGAGGACAAATTGAAAAAAAGATATGAACAGAGACAAAGAGGTAGAGGTGGTAGATTCCCTAGAGGAAGAGGTAGATCTCATGGTGAAAACAGTACATCTTAGCCAGACAAGTCAAATTTAGACACACATCAAGACAAAGGGAAGACCAAATGGAAAGGTGGAAGTTTATACCAAGGAAGAGGCAATTACTCCCGAGGTGGTTATAGTAGAAGAGGGTTCCAAGGAACTTGTTACAATTATGGTGAAGAAGGACATAGGTCTTTTGAGTATACACATGCAAGCAAGAAATTCGGTAGCCACAAAAATTCTTTGGTGCAAGAGGAGTCACCAAATGAACCTAAGAAGGAAGGTAATCTAATGATCATAAGGATACTATGGAGTGAGAAAGATAAGCAAGATCCTGTCAGAAAAAGTTTGTTCAAAACCAGATGTAGAGTTGCAGACAAAGTTTGGAAGGTGATTGTTGATAGTGGAAGCTCATAGAATATGGCATATGAGGAAATGGTCACAAAGTTACAGTTGGAAATAATGAAGCACCCAAAGCCCTATCAGTTTTCATGGATCAACAATGAGCATACATTAATGGTGAGTGAACAAAGTTTTGTGAATCTGGAAATTGGGAAGTATTATGATAAGGTGTTGTGTGGTATTATGCCAATGGATTGCTGTCATATTTTTTTGGGTAGACCTTGGCAGTATGTTAGACATGCTATACATGATGGAAGATTGAATAGATATACTATTTGGGTTGATGGTAAGAAACAAATCTTGTTACCTTTGGTTGAAGAATCTTTTGGCTAGATATGTACATCTGTGAAATTTGTTTTGATGGAAGGTAGACAGTTTGTTAAGGATTTGAAAAGAAATGATGTTTGTTATGCTTTGATTCAAAACAAACCAAGTAAGAATACAAAAGATGAAATTCCTACAAGAGTTGAGAGATTGCTTACCGAGTACAAGGAGATCATCTCAGATAATGTACCTAATGGTTTGCCACCAAAGAGAGATATTGGTCATTGTATGGATATAATTCCTAGAGCTAGTTTACCGAACAAGGCACCACACTGAGAATGAAGAGCTTAACTAACAAGTTCATGAGTTGTTGGACAAGGGATTGATTAGAGAATTTTTGAGTCCATGTGTAGTACCAGCTGTGTTGGCACCTAAGAAGAATGAAGAATAGCAAATGTGAACTGATTCAAGAGAAATCAATAAGATCACAATTAAGTATTGGTTTCCTATACAAGGGTTTGGATGATGTAATGGATTGTTTGAGTGGAGCAAGATATTTTACCAAAATTGATTTGAAGAGTGGGTATCATTAGATCAGGATCATAGAAGGTGATGAATGAAAGACTTCTTTCAAGATGAAAGAAGGTTTGTATGAATGGTTGGCCATGCCCTTTGGTTTAACCAATGCACTGAGTACATTTATGAGGTTAATGAATGGATTTTTGAAGAAGTTCTTGAATAAATGTGTGATTGTATACTTGGATGATATTATGATATTTAGTAAAAGTAGAGAAGAGCATTTGATTCATATAAGACAAGTATTGCAGAGATTGAAAGAGGAAAAGTTGTTGATAAATATGAAAAAGTGTTCCTTCATGAAAGAAGAACTTGTGTATTTAGGTTTTATGATTTCAGCTAATGGTTTGAAGATGGATCCTGAGAAAGTTCAAGATATACTTAGTTGGCCTACACCTAAGAATGTCAATGAGGTAAGATCATTTCATGGATTAGCAAGTTTTTACAGAAAGTTTATCAAAAATTTCAGTTCTATTTGTAATGCTATGCATGAGACAATGAGAGAAGACAAAAGAGAATTTAAATGGACACATGGAGCTGATAAGAGTTTTGAGACTTTGAAGCAGAAGGTTGTTGAATTACCTATGTTAGCCTTACCTAATTTCAATAAGGTATTTCAAGTTGAATGTGATGCAAGTGGAAGTGCAATAGGAGCTATGTTGACTCAAGAAGGTAAACCTATTGCTTTCTTTAGTGAAAAATTAAATGATGCTAAAAGGAAATATTTTTCCTATGATCAAGAATTCTATGCTATTGTTCAAGCTATGAAGAAATGGAGACATTATTTGATGCCAAGATAATTTGTGTTGTATATTGATCATAAGGCTTTACAATATTTGGGTAGTCAGAATAAGTTGAATTAGAAACATATGAAATGGGTAGAGTATTTACAAAGTTTCACATTTGTGATCGAGCATAAGAGTGGAGTTTCTAACTGAGTTACTCATGCATTGAGTAGAAGAAGATATTTGTTGGCTGAAATGAGAATTGAAGTTCTTGGTTTTGATGATATGAAATTTTTTTATGAAAATGATACTGATTTTATGATCCGTGGAGAGTGTGTAGAGCACCTATTCCAAATCAATCAATAAAGTATGAAGACTATTTCATTCAGGAAGATATGTTGTTCAAAGGTATTCAGTTGTGCATACCAAGATGATCAATGAGAACTAATTTTATAAAGGAAAAACATAGTAGTGGTTTGGCTAGACATTTTGGTATTGATAAAACATTGAGTTTTCTTAAGGAAAGGTATTTTTGGCCTCATTTGTATAAGGATATTCAGAAATCTGTAAAAAGTTGTGGAGTTTGTCAAGTTGCAAAAGGAGTAAGTCAGAATACTGGTTTGTATACACCGATTAGTGTTCCTGCAAAACCTTGGAGTGATATCAACATGGATTTTGTTCTTGGTTTACTGAAGACAACAAGAGGTAATGATTCCATATTTGTGGTTGTGGATAGATTTTTTAAGATGACACATTTCATACCATGTAGAAAAACATCAGATGCAGTACATATAGAAGATCTTTTCTTTAAGGATATTGTTAGATTGCATGGATTACCAAAGACTATTATCTCTAACCGAGACAGTAAGTTTGTTAGTTGTTTTTGGAAAACACTGTGGAAGAAGTTGGACACTGAGTTGAAGTATGGTTCTACATTTCATCCATAGACTAATGGACAAAGATAGGTTGTAAACCAAATTTTGGGTAACTTGTTGAGATGTTTAGTTGGAGACACACCGAGTAATTGTGATTTGATGTTGGCATAAGTAGAGTTTGCATATAGCAGTTCAGTAAATAGAAGTACTGGGAAGATTTCTTTTGAGATTGCTCATGGCACACAACCGAGAGGTATATTAGACTTAAGAGACATTGATGGAGAAGAGAAAAGAGGTGTTGAAGAAGAAAATTTTTCTGAGTTTATGAAGACATTGCATGAGGATGTAAAACAAAAGTTGGAGAAAAATAATCAAAAATACAAGGATAGTGTAGATAGATCAAGAAGACATAAAATTTTAAGTTGGTGATGTTGTAATGGTTCGTTTGAAGAAAGGAATATTTCCTATTGGAACATATGGTAAATTGAAAATGAATAAATTTGGTCCTTGCAAAATACTAAGAAGATTTGATAGTGGAAATGCTTATGAAGTGGAATTACCTGATGACATGGACATATCACCCATATTCAATATTTTAGACTTGTATGAATATCATGAACCTGATGAAGAAGTGACAATACCAAGTGATTATCCTAAAAATAGATCGAGGAAGTTGAAAATATTTTGAAATAGAGAGTTGGCAGAAGTACAAGAGGAAAGGAATACATGGAGTATCTGATAAAATGGAAGAATGGACTGATTGAGGACTCATATTGGATTTCTCAATCTAAGTTGGATTCATTTTTGGTCAGACCTGACACATGATTTGGGGAATCATTCCTTTTAACCCCAGGTGTCTGATGCAAGATCATCTTGGGTTCTTGGTAATCCTGATCAACCAAAAATATGTTTGTTTTTTTTCTTTAGCTTGTTTGGAGGTTGCTCGGTAAAGTGTTCAGTATCTAATGTTGCTCAGTTACTTGTTCTGTATTTCTTTATCGATGGGTCTCAGTTAATGTTGGTTGCTTGGTGGGTTCTTTCCCAAGTTGTTTTTGATTCTCGGTTACCTTCTTACCGATTTGTTTATCCTGATTCGGTCGTCTTCAACATTTAATTTCCATGGTGTAATTAATGTGGGGTCTCTCTTTGGGATATGTGTGGATCTAAATTTGGGTCTTTCTTTAGGATTTGAGTGCCAACCTCTTTGGTGGACTCTTGTATATATTTGGTTTATGTTCTTAGATTAGGAGGTAGTTGGGGGAGTAGGAGTTTTTGGTAGGAGTTCTGGGATAGAAGATTAAGTGTTAAATATTTGGATGGAAGGTTTGTGACCTCTCATGTCATAAGATCATTTTGTAAACATTTGAGTGTATATGGCGGAAACCAGTAAGTCCTTACAGCCCAACATGTATTGAGTTTGATGAATTAATGCAAAGTATCTGTTGTTTCTTCTCTCCTTGTGTTTTTGCTTCTGTGTTGTTCTAGAATGTGGTTTGGATAGCTGGGAGTGCCTTAGGCCCCTATTCTCCACCCCCTCCTTGCATCACATACACTACACATCAATATCAGGTAAATAACAAGAAATCTGAGAATGCAAATATTAAATGTACCAATGAAATCAATAAATTTTTCTTTAGGACCTTGTTTACAATGCATCAAACCAGTCAAGGATATCTTAGGAATGATATTGTTTTAGAATTGTTGAATTAAGAAATTGGAAATTTTTTGAAAGGAATCAATGGAATAAGGAGGAAAAGAGAAATACCATTGCAGCGAATTATCTCGAAAGGTTCTAGTAAATATCTTAGCCATGAACTTTTGATCATGATAAAAGTCACTACATTAAGTTTGAAAGGTCTTAATATGGGTTAAGGGATCACCTTAACCATTGTAGGCATCTAAACGAGGGATCTCCATATATTGAGGAATGATGACATAGGTTATATCCAAGGATAAGGGACTAGAAATTATATCACAAGTAGGTATGTTAAACTTAGATTGAGTCATGGAATTAATTGGTTTTTGTAAAGATGACACAGTTTGATCAACGCTATTGATTATAAATTTGGTGGAAAGAGTAGAAGGAGATATGTGGGTAACATTAGGAGCATTATGTGAAATGGAATGAAAATTGGGATAGTGTGTTTGTAACACTATTGTAAGTGGGCATGGATGAAGGTAAGGAAACACATGGCATACTAGATGGAGGAATACTAGTATTAGGAATGTGAATATGTATAGGATTAGAAGGTTGAAAGGAAGTGGTTATGATAGGTGAAGTATAGGTAGAAACACTAGATATTAAGGTAGGAATGGGATTGGAAGGCTCAACACTAATGTGAGGTTGAGTGTAACCAAGTTCTTGAGTAAAATATTGAAGTGGTTTGACATTGTTATGAACAAGTTGAGAAAGATCATGTAAGAAATCCATTCCATGTGCATCGTTATGAATTATCTTTTTCAAACCACCAACAATAGAAATAGCCTCGGGGTTGGGATTATATTGACCTAAACATTGTTCAAATTTTTCAAATTCATGAGAAAGCTTTTGGATTTGATTAGGTGTAACTCTTAGGCGTTTATCCTCATCATGGGTAGAATGGGAAGAGTTGTTTTCAAGAGGTGGAGGAAGATCATTATTATGCATGTTGGTCTCTTCAAGATTCCTAGGAAAGAAAGAGGACTCAAGATAAAATGAACACATAAGTCTAGGGCTTCTTGTAATGAGAATGTTATAGGTAGGGCTGAATGTAATAAAACTCATGCATAAAATGAAAAGAAGATAATTCTAAAGCAATGTTAATGCACAAAGGAGATCTAATTCTTAAGCCAAAAAGTGAAGCTAGATCAATTGTAAAGTAAATATAAGCAAAACATTAAGCATGAAATTCAAATAGATCTAACACAAATTTTAGATAACTAAATGTATAAATTGACAAAATAGGTCTAGATATCAAAATGCATTGAGAGGACATCTAACTTTCAAAATCAAAAGAATGTAGCAAGTGACGAGTTAACCAAAATGTAGAGTGGAAAATGAGGATCATCTAATAGGATCTAAGCTCTCCCCAATTTTACAAGGTACATTTATAATACAAATCTTCCTGAAAGTCAAATTGGATCAATACCACAAGAAAAGATGAAGTGATGTCAATTTCGAATCTGGGTCTTAGGGGCTTCTATTCTTTTTGTTGCTTGGAAATTGATATGGAGGAAAAATTAAGTTATCTAAATCTACAAGTATTAAATAGGCAATGAGAATTAAAATGTTTGTACCTTGGAGAAAATAAGGAGATGTTATTTTACTACTATTTTTCTAACTGTTAGAGTCCCAGAATTGGTTGTATTTCTAGATCTAGGTCCTAAAAAAATGCTTGTTGTCTATCTTGAAAATCCGAGCCTGTTTCTGAGGGTGCAGAATATTTGGAACGTTCATTACTTGTTGATTATGTTCCAAATTTGGCAAAGACCTATGTCAAGACCCGCAGAGCTCAGATCTACAAATACAACTTCCTGGCCTATACCTGCATAGATAACAATAGAGAAATAGGTTGGATAAAGGGTTTTTCCTTGGTCAAAATGCTATTTAGGAATCAACCTTGAAATATGAAATGTAACGCATAAAGTAAACTCAAAGGCTCAGTAGCGTGTTAATGTGCTTACCCTGATGGATGAATGTTTATATTGCTCAAACTCATAAGATATGCTTGATTTTGTTTCTTGAATATATATTTTGACCTTGTAGGAGAGATATAGGATCAAGGATGCCTTCACATGTGCGTGGATCTATGAATACTGCCCCTAGATCTTGTTTTTTCTTGAAATGCCTGATCACACTTGCAAGGAGAGAGATAAGAATGATGGAGAAAGATAGATCTTATTTTCTTGTTTAAGAGCTCCACTAAGACACCACCATGGGATAGAAAAACTAGCTCCAAATTGAAGAAGATTACCTTGATGAGATAGAAGAAGAAGAAGAATTCCTTGGCTTGAGATCTTGAAATCACCTAGCTTTCTTGAATGCTCTTGCGAATTTGAAAATGAATGCTTGCAGTTGATTTCTTAAGTATGATAATGATATGAAAAATGAGGAGAGATATAAGTTTTATATACTTTGCCCCTCATTTTGGGATCTGAAACTAAGCTAGGTTGACCACTAGAGAAGAATTGATTGAAAATCCCTGATCTCGGGCTCTAGACCCAATCTAGGACAAAATACTTGGGTGCAAAACATTTGAAATATTGTGCACCCTAGGATTTTGTTTAAAATTTGGCCAGGGACATTGGGATGATGAACAGAGGCCCCAGTTTGAATTACAGGTTGCCAAGATCAAGCAAAATGGGGAAAAAGACCTTGAAATCAAAAAAGAGGGGCTATAGGTCCTAATTAGAGAAACCAATAATGGATAGTACAACCATGAACATTGCCTTATCCTCTTCCCCATCATATGAAATTAGGAATTATCATATTTAGGTGATGCTCACATGGATGAAGCATAAGGACTTCTCATAAGGTCACCCATCCTAGTATTGGTTCGATTCAAGCATAATTGATCATAGAGTTTCCCAAAAGATCAAACCCACATAACTTACTATTCAATCTACAAAACCTTCATTAAATGTAATGCATTACAAACTATTCATAATAAAAGCTCCTTAACTCATTCATTATCAAGTAGGTGGTATTTTTACAATGTGTAAATTATGTAATATTTACTAGAAATTATTACACAGTTTTTGAGTAAATATCATTGACCCATATTTTATGAGAAGTGTCTTGTAGAATCTATCTCTTATGAGTATGAATGTTCCAATTAACACTCATTGTATCTATTTAATGTTCATAAAGGTAGGCATTAAGACTTTGTGCGAGGTCGTGTATCCCAAATTTACTTCAACTCAAGTATGATGAATAATAGAATTTCAAGAGAATTAAATTAACTTGCTACCCTATTTTAAAAACCTTCAATAAGTATTGTACACAGGTTATAAACTTTTTTTATTAAACTCATTTATTATTATTAAATAGAAACTACATTTTCAACATATCCAAACATCACATTATTTAACACACTGAAAATCTCACCACCTTGTCAATATAAAAACAATATTAATAAATTGTCCCTAATACAACTAAATCGGAATGACTATGGTTTTCATATCTATGAATATTAATGTTGCTTAATGATATATAAGGGAGAAAACAAATATGTGGAGCTGGGAGAAGCAACACATGATAACAACCATACTTGTCTGATAATTAAACCAAATCCAAAGGTTACAACCAGTTATTCGTAACCATTAAAATAAATTCCAACGATATAACATAATCCTTTCAATCAGTCAATTTCATTGCATGATAGTTCATTTGATCTATATGGCAAAAAAATTTCAAACATATCTTTCTCTCTTCTTCTTGTTTTTAGTGGATGGATAACTTGAACTCAATTAAGTATTGTTTTTAATGGCCAATCAATATTGCTAATAGACTAAATTATCAAATAAAAAACATAAACATTTTAACTTTTGTGGCCTGATATAAATTTGGTCAGTTTCATTACATTCTTAGCCAGTTAGATACAAATCTCACCTTTCCAAACTTGTAAGTTTTTCTTTCAAATAGATACAGATTGATTAATCACTTTCTATGCTCTACAACTTGTTAAAGTTGTAGAAAAATATCACCTTTCAAATGAGTGTTCTGTCTTTCAGACATTTGCAATATTTTAGATTTTTCTTTTCCTAGAAGAAAGAACATTCACCTGGCCCACATTGAAAGCCAAGCATGATAGTTATGCTCCGTGATATGAGGCAAATTCAAGTAGAAACAATTTTTTAAAAACTTTAATAAAATAATTTATGTATGAATATGATTGTTTTTAAAGTCAGATATAATAATCCAGGATTTTTGTATTGTTTCTATCTACAGTCAATTTTATGATTCAAATTTGATTATCAGTTAATCTATTCTTTATTTTGGGTTATATCTATATTTACTTTCATAAGGTAGAATTCTTTCCTTCAAATCAAATTTAAATTTGAGTTTAATTTTTTTAAGTGATCATTATTAATTAGCTTGCCAAGTGATCATTATACATATAAATGAATTTAGAAATTATGTATCTAAATTTGAAATGTGTATGAAATTAAACCTAGATTTGAACATCCAAGATTAGAAATAGTGTAAAAAGATTCGATTTTTCCAAAATGATATGTATTGATTCAGGAGCATCTTGGGATCTTGGCAATCTTGCATCAACCAAAAATAGTTTGTTTATAATTTTCCGGTTTGTATGTTGTTGAGTTTCTTTCAGCGTTCTTTCAGTTTGGATATTTTGTAGTTGCGCACCTTATAGAGTGTATGTGGCATCGTGTTGAACCTTCTTCTAGGTTAGTATCTCATTTGGTTACTTCACATTTGAGCTATTGTAGATTCTTGGCAGGACTTAACTGTTCTTCACATTTTATGACCAGTTTGTGTTTTTCAATCTCGCGAAGGATTTTCCGATTAGCAAAGATTCACAACTCATTTCTTGATGTTGTTACATTTGTGGCCGACCTATTTGAGGGAGATCCTTACTATTTGGGTCTTGACCTTTATTTTGTAATACATTTTCTTCTCATTAGGTAATGTAATCTCTCTAAGATGATTCAATGCTTGTGAAGGATTTATAAACTAATGTAATGGTTCCTAGTGAGGATCTCTCAAAAGATTATCTTCCTGTAGCTTAAAGTTGGGATATTTGTAAGGATTTCTATTTGTAATCAGACCTGTATGCCTGGAATGTAAGACTACATGTTGTAGATATGTTGTACTTAATTTTTGGATAATAATAAGAAAGTAGATCTTGCATATCTCTCAATAATTTGTGTTGTTTATGTTGTGTGACTCTTGCCGCAAGGTTTGGACTAAATTATTTGAGTTTCCTCATGTCCTTGGTTGTACAAAGTGGTATCAGAGTGATTTTTTATTATGTCGTTGCAACTCATGGTTTTTGGGCTTACAAAGTCTTGAGTTGATTTATTATGGGGTGACAGAGTGAGGATCTGACAGACAATTGTAGAAGACTTGCATGAGGATGGCTCGAAGAGGAAATGCTAGAGGTGGAAGGAATGATGTAGATCCACTTGTGTTTGATGTGTTGAGAATGATTGAAACTAGATTAGATGTTTTTGAAACAGCCCAGAGAAGAGGTCAACATCTTGAAGATCTAAGTGACAAAGAGGAAGAAAAAATGGAAGGGTTAGGTGAAGGAGGCAAAGAGCACCCCAAACATGAACTTGAACAAGGAGATGATAGATTCATAAAGTCACTAACTAGATTTAATGTGATACCAAATCTCAATCGACCTAATTATCATGGTAACTCAGATTCTAAGGAATTAATTGATTAGATCACAGATATGGAGAAGTACTTTGATTATGAAGGTAGCGATGAAGATAAGAAGGTGAAATATGCTTGCGTAAATTTGAGAGGACATGCATCTTTATGGTGGGAAGATTTGCAGATCGATAGACAAAGAAGGGGCAAAGACAAAATTAGATAGTGGGATCATATGGTGAACAAATTGAAGGCAAAGTTATTACCTTCTGATTACCAAGTAAGTTTGTTTAGGAAGTTGCAAAATTTGAAGCAAAGAGATCTTAGTGTGAAAGGTTATACAATGATCCCCCCAATGTTTAAGCATCCATCATTGGGAATTCTATAGGTTTGATATTAGATCTGGACATACAGATGAGGATATCTATTCAAGATGAGATTAGTTTGACCTCAAATTGAAAAGTGTAGAGGAAGCTTATCAATAATCCATAAAAGATGAGGAGAAATTGAAAAAGAGGAACAAATAGAGGCAAAGAGGAAGAGGTGTAAAATCCCAGACAAATAGATCTTTTGGAGGAGGTAGATCTTAATCAGATCAGAACAAAGGCAAGACAAAATTGAACAAAGAGAACTCAAACCAAAGAGATGATAGAAATTTTTAGAGAGGAGCTGGATCTAGTAGTTACAAGAGAGATCATAAAAAAATTTTTAGAGGAACCTATTTTAAGTGTGGTGGTGAAGGACACTGAGCTTTTGAATGTACTCAAGGAAATTCAAGCAAGAAGACTGGGAACAATGGTCAAAATGATTTTTTGGATGAAGAGTCTAGTGAGCCTTTGAACCAACTCAAAGATGGAGAAACCCTAAAGGTGAGGAGAGCCCTATGTCATGAAGAGACAAATCAAGATTTTTTGTTGAGGAGGAGTTGGTTCAACACAAGATGTATCAATGAAGGAAAGTGTTGCAAAGTGATCATTGACAGTGGTAGTTAAGATAACCTAGCCTCCAAGGAGTTGGTGAATAAGTTGTAGTTGTAGAGGTTGAAACACCTAAAACCTTATCAAATAGCATGTATAAAGGATGATCATAAGGTACTTGTAAGTGAACAATGTTGGGTAAAATTGAAGATAAGATCTTATCATGATGAAGTTCTTTGTGATATTATGCTTATGGATTTTTGTCATGTTTTGTTGGGTAGACCATGGTAGTATAATAGACAAGATTTACATGATGGCTAATTGGATGAAACAAGTATTGTTACCCTTAGTTGTGTTAGAATAACTGAGAGGGGGGGGGGGTGAATTAGTGGCCTCAAAAATTAATCCAATAATCCAACCAAAACATATATCCAAAGTATAATACCTCTAGTTATCATTCAGTCCTACAAGACGTATGCCTTGTGTAAATCTAACATAGATATACTACTCAGTGAATACTCTGTTTATCCTTTTCTAAGACTTACCGAATAGCAGTAAATAAACTTAGTGTTTACTGACCAATCTTGTTTTAGTAATGTGTAACGAAAAACATCAAAGTAATGAAACATATACACATTTGACACATGGATTTTTAATGTGGAAACCTTGTTAAGGGAAAAACCTCTTGGGACCGATAACCCAAAATTTTCACTCTTCTGAAGTGAGCTCAGTGAAGAGCCAACCCTGTTAAAGGTTACAGACACACTATTAAGTATGACCTTGTTAAAGGATTTAAAACCATTGGTTATTCTTTTGACCTTAGGCATTCACTGAGCTATCAACAAGAAAAACCTTTTGATACTCTTGAGTATCTCAATACATTAAGGATTGTTAAATCCCACTTGGTTAAGAGATTTTCTGAATCAATGGTTAAACTGAAACAATAAATGATATGTTCACTAATACAACTTAAACTTGCAAATTTTTAGATCTATTGTAAGTCCATAATACCTCTTCTAATCAATGTTCTCTTCAATTCCTTTTCCCCCCTTCTTTATTCTTGGTAAATGTTGTCGTTTCTCTATTTCTCAGTGTCTACAAAATTCTTGGCTCTATTGTTCAGCCTGTATGATCAGACCTGCATGAAGACTTCTATCTTCACCAGTATTATATTCAAAATTATTCTTTCTATAATGAATTACTTGTCTCCTTATATAGACATGATTTCAACATTTACTATCCTTGTCTTTCTTGTTCTTGACATAGATAGCTTTCTTGATCTGCAAACCTCTCCATGCATTTTTTTTTAAACTTTAAAGCTTAGCTTTAGTATTATCCCGTAGATTTCTCCTTGAAAACTGTGAATAAAAATAGCTTTAAATCTTCAATTCAAATGGTTGATAAAAATAAATAAATCAATCAGTTAACTCTATATATAGCTCCTACCAGCTAAGTGTTTTGTTATTTCCTAACTTTAGTTTTGATCGGTGATCAACTCTTAGTTTTCTTGGTCATTGACTCCAGTTTTCCTCGGGCATCAATACTGTCCATCGATCAACACTGTGAACTGCTCAGGGTTTACTTCAGTTATGCCTAGGGTTGTGGTTCCTGGTAGACACTATGATTGCTCAGGGTTCTCTGTCTATCAGTGTGCACTGTCCATCAGTGTTTACTGTCACTCGGTGTATACTAGATTTTTATGTTTATCGATAACATAAACATTATCTCGTTGGTTTCTTGAATTCTATGACAATATGCATATGACCAGTCAGATTATATCAATTTAACATCAATGAAAATACAATAAATTAACTGATTTAATTTCTTGCGTTTACTTTTTGTAGCTCGGTGATCATCAGCTTATCATCTTCAAATATTCAATCAATTATAGTTCATCAATATCCCCCTTTGTCATTGATGGAAACATACTAACACAATATGAAATATATAATGTAAAACATGCCAAAATTATTATTCTATAACCAATTCAAATATATGATTCTTGGTAAGATCTTCTAGCTTAGATTTGATTCTTGCAGAGTGCTTTCTTCATTCATTCCCTTCAATGGATAGGTGTAGAAATTCTGTCTTCTAAATTCTCTGTAGAGTGTTTTGTTCATTCATTCCCTTCACTGGATAGGTGTAGCAATTATGTCTTCTAATTTATGTCTCTCCCTTTCTGGATAGATATGCAGTGTTAAATTTTCTCCAATTCTCTCCCTTTGATGGATGGTTTACTTCATTGAATATTTTCTCTCCCTTTGTAGAAACTTCTTTCTCTAATGTTTTCTCTCCCTTTGATTGTTCCTCTTCTTGATGGTATTTTCTCTCCCTTTGTAGAAACTTATTTCTCTGATGTTTTCTCTCTCTTTGACTGTTCCTCTTCTTGATGGATATTTCTCCTCTCCCTTTGGATGATCATGATAGATATCTATAGATATTTCATATGGATATAATCTCTTCCTTTGACAGAAATGCCAAACTTTTTAAATATCTTTCTCTCTAATACATCATTGAATTATTTTTTCTAACAGTAATACAACTCTATAGTAGCCAATAATATCTCTGGTGTTCGGTGCAAATAAGTACCTTTCTATGTACTGATATATCATTGCAATCCATATCTCAACTTGCATCAACATGATTGATCTTCTGTTAATGTGTAGGTTGATGCTGCCTTCAAGTCATCTTAGTGACCAGTAGACAAGGGTCTGACCCCTAGTCTCTTCCTCAGGTACTCAAATGTATTTTTAGGCAATGGCTTTGTGAATATGTCTACTAGTTTTTCTTTAATTTGTACATATCCCAGTGTCACTTCTTTCTCTTGCACTTTTTCCCTCAAGTAATGATACTTAATAGAAATGTGCTTTGTCTTAGCATGCGTTATAGGGTTCTTTGAAATGTTGATAGCACTTGTATTATCACAATAGATAATTACTGGTTCAAGAATTTCCATATTCATACCTTTCAATAATTGCTTGATCCATGCAATGTTAGAGAAATTTGCAGTAGCAACCACATTATCTACTTCTGAACTTGATTAGGATATGCATCCTTTATTTTTATTTATCCATGTGATAAGTCTGTCACCCATAAAGAATTCTCCTCGTGTTGTTCTCTTTCTATCATCTATGTTTTCATCCCAATCAGCATTGGTATAAACTTGTAGCTCAAAGTTTCCTTCTTTATTATACCACAATCCATAGTCTTCGGTATTCTTTAGATATTTCAGAATTCTTTTAATAGCAGTCATGTGTGATTCCTTGGGATTAGCAGAGAATCTTGCAACTATACCAACTGCATGTGCTATATCTAGTCTAGTATGTACAACATACATTAGCTTTCCAATCATAGATCTGTGTAAGGTCTCATTTACCTTGGTTGACTTGTCTTCCTTTGTCAATTTGCATATGGTTTCCATAGGTGTTCCAACTGGTTTGGAATCTTCCATCTTGAATATCTTGAGAAATTCTTTGATGTATTTGGATTGTGTGATGTAGATGCCTTCATTTTTTTGTAGAATCTATAGACCAAGAAATAATTTGATCTCTCCAAACATTGACATCTCAAATTCTTTGCTCTTTTCATCAGAAAATGATTTGCATAATATATCATTACCTCCAAATATGATATCGTCAACAAATATTTCAGCAATCAAGATCTTATCATCATTATTTCCCTTCAAATACAGATTACTTTTATCACTTGTTTTGATAAATCTAATACTAATGAAATAGGAGTGAAGTCTTTCATACCATGCTCTCGGTGCTTGTTTCAATCCATACAAGGCTTTGTGCAGTCTAAAAACCATGTTAATTTTGTTTGGATCAACAAACCCTTTAGGTTGTTCAATGTATACCCCCTCTTCTAGTATTCCATTTAGAAATACATATTTGATATCCATTTGGTATACCTTGATTCCTTTTAATGTAGCATAAGGAAGTAAAATTCTAACTCCTAGTATAGCAACGGGTGCAAAGGTTTCTCCATATTCAATACCTTCTTCTTGTGCATACCCTTTGTATACTAGTCTTGCTTTGTTCCTTGTGACTTCTCCATTCTCATTCAGTTTATTTTTGAATATCTGTTTGGTACTAATGACATTTTTGTCACTCGGTCTAGGTACTAATGTCAATGTTTTTTTCTTTTCAATCCATTCTATCTCTTCATTCATAGCATTAACCCATTCTTGATTCTCAAGTGCAGTATTAACAAATTTAGGCTCAAAATCACAAATCAAACATCTAGTGTTTAGTGACTTACTTCTTGTTCTCATTCTAGCTCTTTTATCTCCTATGATCTAGTTCTGTGGATGGTGTCTTCTGACATACTTGGAAAGTACATGCTCAAATATCTGTATATCATTATGGTCATCATCTTCACCTTCATTTTGATTTTCATCATCGCTCAGTTCAACATTGTCAGCATTTTCCTAATTTTTGGTGTGTACAGCCTAATGCTCAGTTGCATTGTTTTGTCACTCGATAGCAATACACTGTTGTTCAGGCATAGTGTCAAGTTCTTCACCATAGACAAATCTATTGTAATCTTATAGTTCCTTTCTTCTTTCCTAATCATTTTTCTTAGAAAATTCATCCACATTAACATTTGCACTATCAATGATTTTGTAAGAGGATTTGTTAATACATTTATAAGCTTTGATTTTGGTAGAATATCCTAGAAATATTCCTTCATCACTTTTGGAGTCAAGCTTTCCATTTCTACCATCTTTAAATATATAAAATTGACTTCCAAAAATTCCAAAGTAACTTACATTAGGTGTATATCCATACCATAGCTCATAAGTGTCTTATTGGTGTCTTTCTTCAACTGAACTCGGTTTAACGTATAGACAGCAGTACTTACTGCTTCTCTCCATAATATTTGTGTGATGCCTTTCTCAATCATTAGTGTTCTGGCACAATCAACAATTGATATGTTTCTTCTTTCAGCAATCCCATTCCACTGTGGTGTTCTTGGTGCAAAAACCTGTCTTGTAATTCCCTTCTTATTACAAAAGTTAGTGAGTTCATCAGAAATAAATTCTCCTCCTCTATCTAATCTTAGAAATTTTAGTTCTTTTCCACTTTGCTTTCAACTATATATTTATACCATTTGAACATCTTAAATGCTTCTGATTTTTCTTTTAAGAACATAACAGTCATCATCCTAGAATAATCATCAAAAAATATAATGAAGTATCTATCACCATAATAGCTCTTTGTTCTCGTGGGTCCACATAAGTCAGTATGGACTAACTCTAGAATAGCATTAGATGTGTAGGTTTTTATCTTGAAACTAGACTTTGTCATTTTTCCTTTTTGACAATTCTTACACATGACATGGTCAGGCTTTGACATGCTCAGTAAGCCTCTTACTTTTCTTTTCTTGCTTATCCTAACCATGTTTTCAAAATTCACATGACATAATATTTTATGCCACAACCAAATATCTTCATTTCTATCCAATAAACAAATGGTCTCAATCTTATCAAGATAGAATAGGTTACCATTTTTTTGTTCACCAGTACCGATCAACCTTCCTGTTTCATTATAGATCTTTGCCATTTCTTTTCAAATGCAACTCGGTGACTTGTGTTAATCAGTTGTGAAACACTCAATAGATTATAGTTAAGCCCTTTCGCCCAATATGCATTTTCACATCTGATGAGATTATTTAACATGATTATTCCTTTTCCTTCAAGTGGACAAAGTGAGTCATTACCTATCCTAACTGATCCACCATTATAATATTCAAAATTTTCAAACTTTTCCTTATCTCTAGTCATGTGGTGAGTACAACCACTATCAATAATCTAGACATCATTTTTACTAGCTGTATCATCTTAAAATGGAAGAACTTCCATGTTAAGAACATTTATCCCTTCTTAGGGGGTGTTTTTTACCATCATCATATTGTCCCCTCATTTTTGCACCCTCTTCTACTTTTGTGCCTGTTTAGGACCCTGATTGGGCCTCTCCAGGCACCATCCATCCCATCTGGCACATTTTCCAGGGGTTCTAACTCCCTAGGTCAAGGTCAACCTCAACCTTGACCTAGATTAAGGATGACCTTGAATTTTATGTGGGTCCCCTTTTCTAGTTTGAAAGTTTGTCAGCTGCTGAAGGTCATTAAAAGTTCATTTCCCGCTTCCGGGTCGACTATTTTGGGTTCCAAAGTGACAATTCTTAAATTATATTTAATATAGGTACTCTTCTAGGGATATAGGTCTAATTGGAATTGAATTCTCCTATGTTGGCCTCTCTATAATATTTTGCCCTAGATTCATATATAAGGAAGTTTTCTCCTCTCATTTCCTCTAAGGTGATAAGAAGCAGAAAAGCACTAAGTCATATCAAGTACAAATCATATACTATCCAAGAAGAAAAAATTTCAAGCATCCATTATTCTACATGTTTTCAAGCCTTCAAAGTTTTCAATTCTTCCTCTCAATAATTCAATTTCTCCATTGAAGATCAAGGATTCAAGCTTTCAAGTCTTTGAATGGATTTGGTTCAAGCATTCAAGATTCATCATTCAATCTCTAGATCTATCCATCATGGTGATGTGATCTTCCTTCAAGATCCTTTGTGCATCCTCAAGATTCATTCATTCTCCCTTTAAGGTGGATTCCAAGCATACAATCATGGAGGTTTATGGTGTCTAATATTGAGTCCAAGCTTTCATATTTACATACTTGTTTACATTCAAATTACAATTGCATATCTATTGAATATGATAGCTTCATTATTAGATTCACTTCTACTACTTGCTAGAATTCTTTATTTTAATTATTTATTTCAAGGTTAATTCCTAAATCGGGGTTTGACTAAGGTTAACCCCTCCCCCCAACAAAAAAATCCATTTTTCTTGTAGGTACAGGTTCAAAACAATGAGTTAGAGTGCAGATTCAGATACCCTTTTCAGCAAACTATCAAGATCCAAAAACAAATTTTCAGTCGAAGGTTTTGGAGGTTGATTCTACCCTAGGTTAGAATCATAAATTCTAGGTCAATGGTGACATTTACTTGATGGCTAAAATTGGAACTAGGTAAGACCAGAAAAATATTTCTAGGTTTTGTCTGTCTCTATGTTTTTGTTTCAGATCCAGTTGCATATTTTCCAAAAACTCAGTGCAAGCCCCCGAAAACAACATTATTTATATCTGTAATAGTTCAAGGTTAGTACTTTCCTCCTATTCATTTCAATCTTTCTAAATCTATCACACATTATTTTATATAAACGAAATCTAAGGTCTTCCTCTTTGCTCTCATTTCCAATAGATTGATTCATTTATGCATTGATCCTTCCTTTGGGGTTAATCAATTTGGATCCTTCCTTTGTGTATTTGAGGTTAAAAGGAACATATTATCTTTCCCACACATTTCAATAAACATTCTAATTTCAAATGTAACAACATCTATTTCATACTCCACATTCTCATATCACCACATTTTTAGATGTTACATATTGGTGAACCCGTGATAGACAACTCTTTCTTTTTGGTGTTAGATGCTTTGCCTCTTATCCTTAGAGACTAGATTTTGCATACATACTAAATTAGTTTTCTTTTATTCTCTTGTATTTTAAAATACCAAAAAAATCTACATGCTCATAAAAATATAAAATATTGCTTGCATTTCATTCACTATGAGTCTCTTTTAGACGCTTTGGTGTATGGTTATTTTACTCATTATTCTTCTTTTAGCATCTCTTTATAGTACTTATGATGTTTATGAAAGTATCATCCATTTCATCATGCTTGTTACTCTTCATGCTTCACTTGCTCATGCTATTACAAGATTAACTAATACCAATCTTCCAACTTTCAAAACTTTCATCAAGGATTTGTGTAGTGGACTTTTTGCTCTTTTGGATTATGTGAAGAATTGGGTAGATGATACCCCATTTACTAATCTTTCTAATCTAGTTCCTAATCCTCCTAATCCTAATTCTATCATGCCTAATCCAATTCCTAATATTCCTATTCATGTTTCTCCATCTTCAATCCCTAGTTCCTCTCACACTTATGATGGGGCTCAAGCTAGGATTCATGATACTGATGCTCGGTAATTCTTTCATTTACCTTCCCCTTCTTATCCGATCCATGATGATATTAAAGGTAAAAACAAAGAAACATCTTCTAAACATCATTCCACCATACACAATATTTTCTCATGAACACCATAATCAATCACCTCCCATAGAATCTTTGCAAAATATGTACACTACTGGATATACTATGGTGGATAAACAAGGCTATAAGAGTTTAGGGCTTGGTGTTAATGAACATGGCATTAAAAACTCAATTCATTCATCCCATAAACAAGATATGCATGGTATAGGCTTGCCACCTTCTCAATTCAAGGTGGCTGATCTTAATTATGATCCTCCTCTTCATGTCCTTCTTCCAACACCTACCTTAGATCACCCTGATACTCCTCAAGATGTGGCTAAGAAAGTGTATGTCCAGTTGATGAATTCTAAGAAAGAAATATTTAAAACTATGCCAAAAATGGCTCTCTCTAAATACAAATTTCCTTTCCAGTATAGTAATACACATTTACTTGTTGACTGAGTGCATTTCAAGTTATATGTTAGAGAAATATCTTCCTTAGGAATTATATCACATTCCCGTGTAGTATTACAATTTCTTCATTATTTTGATATAGGGCAGTCCCCTCGTTCTTCTATAAATTAGATAATATTTTTTCTCCTCTTGTCTCATTTGGGGGGAAAGAGATATTTCCTTCCAATCTTCTAGGATCCATTATGCTCTTAGCATGAATTTTTTTTTGAGTTTAATCAGTTATTCTTTCTATATTCTATCCTTATAATTTTCTATTATGATACATACTTCCTTCGCTCAAAATCTCATGATATCTTTTCTAGGATATTTGTTTTGTAAAGATATCTCTTTGCTACAACATCTCTTGATATAATTTTATATATCCCTTTCTTTCATCCCTGGGGGGAAAGGTATTTTCCTTCTTCCTCTATCTAAGGATATACTATCCCTAGCTTAGTGGTATTTGTTTATCATACAACATTATTTCCTTATAAAGATTTATGTTTTTGGCTATGGATACCCTCTTATATGAGAGGGGATTGTCCTAGGTCATCACCTCTTCTTTATTTTGTAAATTATTTTCTTTATAAAATCTTTCCTTTGCTTTGGGTTAGAATTTGATTCCTTCATCTCGAGATTCCTCTTCCTCTTGATCGCAAGGGGCTTGATGATTGAATCTTTGGTCCCTCTTTGATTTTCTTTAGAAGATGATATTTTATCCTAAGCACTCATCTATGGTGGGGGTTTTGATGATAAGATCTCTTCCTCTTTGAGGATCCTTTTTCCACATGTGACATATCCATTTCACAATTATCTATGCTCTTAGTGGTAAGGGTCAATACTCTTTTCTAAGGATATATTGTATATTGTTGATAAGTTGGATATCTCCTTACCTTGTGAAGTAGGTATCCTCTTTCTCTTCCTTATCTTTCCTAATGGGTAGTCATGATAAGGAGGGAGGCATATATAGGGTCTCCCTTATACTATAGTTTACATTTTACAACATGCTAAATCCTCGGAAGGTAATGCACATAAGTTGCTAAACCTGAAGAGACACACATTTTTTATTTTTATTTTTGCTAAATCCTTGGAAGGTAACACACATAAGTTGCTAAATCCTGAAGAGACATGCTTTTTTATTTTTGATAAATCCTTGGAAGGTAATGCACATAAGTTGCTAAATCCTAAAGAGATACACATTTTAAAATATGCTAAATCCTTGGAAGGTAATGCACATAAGTTGCTAAATCCTGAAAAGACATGCATTTTATATTCCATAGTGATAGAAGAATGTGGATCTATGGATATTTCAAAAGCCATCAGAAGACGCATTAAAATTAAAAAGCATAGTTTATGGGTGAACCTGTTGGGCTCTCCCTCTTTGTTGATTCATGGTAAGGTGGGCATCTTACTAGGCGAGGTAATCACTATCTCTTTTCTTTCTTTCACTTTCATGCTAGTAGGATTAGATCATTAAGCTATGTTATCTATAGTGTTGCTCTTATCTTTCTTATGAGTCGTGTATGTTTTCTATGATTAATTAATCTTTGCTTTCATATCTTTGTGCATGTATGTTGAGTTATAATCCTTGGTCTAGGGGTTCATGTCCTTGACTAAGTGATGCTCTACCTCATTCCGATCCACCAGAGTCTTTCTTCTAACTTTACGGAGAGTATGTTTGATTTCCATACTCTCGCTAAAGTGGGGGCTTAACGTATCATCTTAAAATGGAAGAAATTCCATGTTAAGATTATTTATCCTTCCTTAGGGGGTGTTTTTGACCATCAACATATTGTCCCCTCATTTCTGCACCCTCTCCTACTTTTGTGTTTGATTAGGACACTAATTTGGCTTCTCCGGGCACCATCCATCACATCTGGAATGTTTTCGAAGGGTTCTGACTCCCTGGGTCAAGCTCAACCTCAACCTTGACCTAGTTCAAGGATGACCTTGACTTTGACCTGGGCCCCCCTTTCCATTTTGAAATTTTTTTGGCTGTCAGAGGTCATTAAAAGTTCATTTCCCGCTTTTGGGTCGGCTGTTTTGGGTTCGGAAGTGACGATTCTTAAATTATATTTAATATAGGTCCTCTTCTAGGGATATAGGTCCAATTGGAATTTAATTCTCCTATGTAGGAATCTCTAGAAGATTTTTCCCTAGATTCATAAATAAGGAAGTTTTCTCCTCTCATTTCCTCTAAGGTGATAAGAAGCAAAAAAAACACTAAGTTATATCAAGTACAAATCATCTACTATCCAAGAAGAAAAAAATTCAAGCATCCATTTTTCTACATGTTTTGAAGCCTTCAAAGTGTTCAATTCTTCCTCTCAAGCATTCAAGTTCTCCATTGAAGATCAAGGATTCAAGCTTTCAAAACTTTGAAGGGATTTGGTCCAAGCATTCAAGATTCATCATTCAAGCCCTAGATCTATCCATCATGGTGATGTGATCTTCCTTCAAGATCCTTTATGCATCCTAAAGATTCATTCATTATCCCTTCAAGGTGGATTCCAAGCATACAATCATGGAGGTTTATGGTGTCTAATATTGAGTCCAAGATTTCATATTTACATACTCGTTTACATTCGAAATATAATTGCATATCTATTAAATATCATAGCTTCATTATTAGAATCACTTCTACTACTTGCTAGCATTCTTTATTTCAATTATTGATTTCAAGGTTAATTCCTAAATTGGGGTTTGACTAAGGAAAACCCCTCCCCCCAACAAACAAATCTATTTTTCTTGTAGCTATAGGTTCGGAACACTAAGTTAGAGTGCAGATTCGGATACCCTTTTTAGCAAACTATTAGGATCCAGAAACATATTTTCTATCAAAGGTTTTGGAGGTCAATTCTGCCCTAGGTCAGAATTGTAAATTCTAGGTCAATGATGACATTGACTTGAGGGTCAAAATTGGAACTATGTCAGATCAGAAAAAGATTTTTGGGTTTTGTCCATCTCTATGTTTCTGTTCCAGATCCTGTTGCATATTTTCTAGAAACTCAGTGCCGGCCCCCGAAAACAACATTCTTCAGATCTATAATAGTTCAAGGTTAGTACTTTCTTCTTATTCATTTCAATCTTTCTAAATCTATCATACATTATTTTCTATAAATAGAATCTAAGGTCTTCCTCTTTGCTCTCATTTCCAATAGATTGATTCATTTATGCGTTGATCCTTCCTTTGGGGTTAATCAATTTTTATCCTTCCTCTGTGTATTTGAGGTTAAAAGGAACATCTTATCTTCCCCACACATTTCAATAAACATTCTAATTTCAAATGTAACAACATATATTTCATACTCCACATTCTCATATCACCACATTTTTAGATGTTACACTAACCTTAGATATGAGTGCAGTTTCAACATACCTTTCTTCTTCATCTGAATCATCCTTCATAGCAATAAATATTACTTCAATATCTTCATCAGACTTAGTGTCAGTATTTTCAGATTTTTTCTCAGCCAGGTAACAAGCCTTCTTTCCTTTGTCCTTTTAGTCTCAGTTATCTCTTTTGTCAGAGTGTCGGTTGCTTTGGTAATCTCGGTCATCACTTCTGTCAAACTTGTTTTCATAAGATCTGTCATTATTTCTTTCAAATTTTCTCTTGTTAGGGCATCTAGCAGCAAAGTCTCCAATCTCTTTGCAATTAAAACATACCAATGGTAATTTACCTTAGTATCTACCTTTGCCTCTTTGCAATCTTCTATCTATTAGTGCTTCAATGTCATCAAGTTCTTGTTCATCACTATCACTTACATTATCATTTCTCATAGTGTGTTTATGACTTGATTTAATTATTTTTAGAGAAGATTTGAATGCAAACTCAATAGTTGGTAAGACACTATTGTCATAGTTATTAATCTTAAATGAAATAAGTATACCAATCAAACTATCAAGAGTAACATTTTTATTTGCTACTGCTCTCATTTATTGAATTGCAGATACTCTAATAGCATAAACAAGTAGTAAGGTTCTTAGAATTTTACTTACCACTGTTTCTTCTTTAAGTACACCTCCTACTCCTCATATTGGATTAAAAACTGTTAGAATTAATCTTTCCTTGGTTGAAAATATGTAATTAAAAGGATAAACCAAGGTATCCTTATTTGTGTTTGTCCTCTAGTCCATGTAAGAGGACATGTCACTATTTTGTAATTCCTTTAATAAG
>MU226361.1:1321110-1332296 GCA_018584345.1 Thuja plicata | reverse complement strand
GGATTCTTGAAGTGCTTTGTGGTTGATCTTGAATTCTTCTCTCCTTTGGTTTATGGTAAAATCTTCCAACATTTCATTTTCTTGGATTAACATTTGTTTAAGTTTTCATTTTTTCATTCTTCTTACAAAAACCTATTTGATTCTTCTACTATACTGAGTGATTTTTTCTTCTTCTTTCATTCTTAGGTCATCAAACTTTCCTCTTAGGCTTTCAGCTTTAGCTCTCAGCACATTTTTATCTCCTCCATGTACTAGCTTGATTTTGTCCCACATTTTCTTTGTAGTGGTGCATGATTTGACATCTTCAAATTTAGCATCGGAGAGTGAAGAACAAAGTTCTATCATCATAGAATTGTGTTCATATTTCTCTCTCAATTGATCAACTATCAGAGGTCTAGTAGGTAAAACAAATTTAGTATCCAAGTACTGTGTGACATCATTTCCAATACCTGATAGGTGGAGTCTTATCCTACTTTTCCATGATTCAAAGTTGTCTTTGTTCAACTTAGGCACATCCATTTTACTCATCTTGTGATCTTTATCTTGATTCTTGAAACTATCTTCCAAGCACACTAGCTTTGATACCAATTGTTAGAATAACTGAGAGGGGGGGGGGGGGTAAATCAGTGGCCTCAAAAATTAATTTAATAATCCAACCAAAACATATATCCAAAGTATAATACCTCTAGTTATCATTTATTTCAACAAGATGTATGCCTTGCGTAAATCTAACATATATATACTACTCGGTGAATACTTTGTTTATCCTTTTCTAAGACTTACCAAATAGCAGTAAATAAAATTAGTTTTTACCAACCAATCCCATTTTAGTAATGTGTAAATAAAAACATCAAAGTAATGAACCATATACACATTTGACACATGTATTTTTAACGTGGAAACCCAGTTAAGGGAAAAACTACTTGGGACCGGTAACCCAAAATTTTCACTCTTCTGAAGTGAGCTCGATGAAGAGCCAATCTTGTTAAAGGTCACAAACACACTGTTAAGTGAGACCTTGTTAGAGGATTAAAAACCATTGGTTATTCTTTTGACCTTATGCATTCACTATGTTGTCAACAAGAAAAACCTTTTGATACTCTTTAGTATGTCAATACATTAAGGACTGTTAAATCCCACTCAGTTAAGTGATTTTCTGAATCAATGGTTAAGCTGAAACAGTAAATGATTTGTTCACTAATAAAACTTAAACTTGCAGATTTTTAGATCTATTGTAAGTACATAATACCTCTTCTACTCAATGTTCTCTTCAATTACTTTGGTCCCCTTCTTTTTTCTCGGTGAATACTGTTGCTTCTCTGTTGCTCGGTGTTTGTAGAATTCTTGGCTTTGTTCTTCAGCCTGTATGATTAGATCTACATGAAAACTTCTATCTTCACCATAATTATATTCAGCATTCCTCTTTTTATAATTAATCAATTGTCTCCTTATATAGACATGATTTCACTATTTATTGTCCTTGTCTTTCTTGTTTTTGACGCACTAGTACATTTGAGACCTCTTTTCGATGGCTATGCATCACAATTATGACACTACCCCATCGAGCAAGTGACATAGACTGGTGTTGAAGTTTTGGTGTCAGAATTACTGATGACTTCTACGTTCGTCATTAGTGTGATGGTCATGACTATCACAATATGCACTGGCAATGATGGTTAGTATGTCGTCTTTACACATTATGGGTTTCATCATTACGATGGGTATGTGATAGATATGTTGTACATGTCACATCCAGCTGTTAGATTATTCTAACATCTGGACGTTGCATGTAGTGTTTTGGCATCATTCATTCTTTGAATACCATCGCAATTGCGATGGTATGCTATGTTTAAAATATATATATGTCTTGAATGGAGTGAGACGTTAAATTATTGAGCTTCTCTTTGTTTCAAGAATAGTTTAACATTCTCTACTTAACAAGGCCAACCACGTGAAGGTGGAATCTCATTTGGTCCCTCCTAAGAGCCTCTTATGACCCTTTACGACACTTTAAGACCTCTAAGATGTATTCTTAGGGATCGTAAAGGGTCATAAGGGGTTTTGGGACACAACAACTGAGAAACATAAATGTAGGCATCATGGTCACAATTTTTTGGAGACACAACATAATTGAGTGGTATACCCAAATGATGCAACACGACCACTACTCCTCAAGTTCTAAGTTGGCACTGCAGGATCCAAAAACCATAGATAAGGAATAAATTTAGAGAGTGGAGGAGGAGGGCCATAACGACCAAAATAATATATGGACCCTATGTTATTTTGGTCATTACGGCCCTCCTTTGCTCTCTAAATTTATTCCTTATCTGTGGTATTTGGATCCTGTAGTGTCAACTTAGAATTGGAGAAGTAGTGGTTTTGTTGCATCATCTAGGTATACCACTCAATTATATTGTGTCTCCAAACAATTGTGACCATGATATCTACATTTATGTTTTCTTAGCTGTTGTGATATCTACATTTATGTTTCCTAACTGTCGTGTTTATGTGCATGTTCTTTATGTGTTTGGCTTCTCTCCCTCGCATCCAAAATAATATTTTCCCACTCTGAATCAAGAATGCATGTGTAGCTGCACATAATATATGGTGTTAGAAGGCCCAGATGGGCAGAAATTCAATGTACAATTATGGTCTTGTATAGATAAAGTGGAACTGGAATTTCAACAAGGCTGGGAAAAGTTTGTGCATAATTATGAACTGATGATGGGGAATTTTATAGTGTTCAAATATGTTTCAAAATCTTTTTTTAAAGTGAATATATTCGATACAACAGCTTGTGAGAAAAATCAAACAAAAAGGAAATCGTCCTTTCTTGGACAAAACTATCTCTTATCAAGAAAGGACGATTTCCTTTCTGTTTGATTTTTCTCACAAGCTATTGTATCGAATATCTTCACTTTAAAAAAATATTTTGAAACATATTTGAGCACTAGAAAATTCCCCATCTTCATTCATAATTATGCACAAACTTTTCCCAGCCATGTTGAAATCCCAGTTTCAGTTTATCTTTATAAGATCATAATTGTACCATTGAATTCCTACCCATCAGGGCCTTCTAACACCATATGTTCTCCTGGTTGTTTATAAACTTTGAAAAAAATTCAAGTGGAATGTGCTATGGTAAACACAATGCACCTTTAGACTTTACAGATTGTTAACAATATACATTTTGGTTTGCAGCCTTTAGCATTTGGACCACGCTTTTGTGGTCGAATGAAACCAAGGTTGTGCTTCTTCATCCTATGCATATTTAGTCCTTTCAAATCATAAAATAAGCATAGGATAAAGAAGAACAACCTTGATTTCATTCCACCACAAAAAGCATGGTCCAAATGCTACAGGACAACCAAAACATAAACCTCTTTCCTCAAAATATGCACGGATAGCAGGATGGAGAAAAATAGTCTTTATGATTGCAATTTAGGCAATATCTTTATGATTAAATATGTAGATTGCAGAGTAGGTGGTTCAAATTTCTAGGAATAGGGGTGGCTTCTATTACACTTGCAAGATTACTTGTCACTATGGTTCCTAGTGTATTTGAAAAAATTGAGCAGGCCAATATTTTGGTTTAGAGTGGCCAGTTCAATGTTATGAAGGTCAATTATAATCAGATTTACATAAGTCACATTATCCAGATGCTAAATATTTTATAGTAGAAAATAAAAAATTAGAGATACATATAACTAAATACAACATGACATGGTAGTAATGAATAACCCACCCTTGAAGAGAGAGATATATAACCATTCATTGTGTTAAAAAAAAGAGGCAAAATCACAATAGCATAATGCATAAGGATATAAAGTTCATTAGCTAGACAAGTTTTTGTAATGATGATGAACATATGGATATCTAGACCCTAAGTATGTATCAACAAAAAAAATTACAAAGAAGACTATTCTAGATATTATGTTAAACAATTAAGTTTCATGTCTACGTTTGATCTAAAGATGACCTAGTTTGTTGACAAAAATGCCAACTCCAAAGAAGTAGTCCATCATAACATTCCTATCATCACAAGTGAAAAAATATTCATTGTGACCATAGAAGATACTCAAATTAGCGTAGTCATCATTAGCGCAAGATAGCTTGAACACCTCCCACGCATCCACCATTTTATTTTCAAAGCCAACTCTGGTATCAATAATTGAGCCAAGTTTGCCAGAGATAATGTCTGGATTGATGGTCTGAATCACCTACGCAACTTTTTTCCAAATTGTCAGAAACAACCACATGCTTAACCACCTTCAAAACCCATTCTAACTAGCCTGTAACTTCAAAGAGAGTAGAAAATACTAGTTTATAGATCACCCCATCATGTACATGCGAGCTAACAATATTACATTTCAGAAGGTAGAGAATAACATGTTTGATGTCATCATCACACACATTAAATAATATAGAGTATTGTTCTTCCAAGGACTACAAATGACAACATTCAATACCAAATGTTCTATCGATTGAGAAGACCTAAAACAAAGTAACAATAATGAAAATAATGAATAAGTATGCCAACATAATGATGCAAGATTATAAACAGTTCAATACAGTTATAGTTAAGTTGCAACATAGTCTTATCTAGTGAATATGTACATATACATTGCTATATAAATGCTTTGGGTATGTTAAAGAGTGGGAAAAATACATTGATCCAATAATAACAAATACATTGATCCAATAACAACAAATACATTACAAATGCCAAGCTCGCGGTCTCAATGAAATAAACAGTGTATAAAACAATATATGGTGCACAACAACAACAAGTATGCAATGACAACAATAACATTGTATGATGCCCGAGCTCAAATTCAAAACAGTAAGTGTATTAATGTATGATTTAATACAAACAACCTCATTGATCATTACCTTTGATCATGTACCACATAGTGAATATAAACAAAAAAACAAATAAAGAGAGATCAAACACTTCACACAATTCCTTGAAGGTAATAGAAACGATGCTCTAGCTCTCAAGCTCACGGGTCATCAAGCATTACAAATGTAAATATGTAAACAATGCCAATATTAAACAGTGAGCTCATAAACAATGCATGATGCCCTAGCTTGCAGCCCGCGAGCCATCAAGACATTTCCTCATGAAATTATCATAAATGGGGAGTACCACATAGTGAATATCAATATCAAAACAAATAAAGAGAGATCAAACACTTCACACAATGCCATGAAGGTAATAGAAATGATGCCATAGCTCTCAAGCTCATGGGTCATCAAGCATTCCAAATGTAAAGATGTAAACAATGCCATTATTAAATAGTGAGCTCATAAACAATTCATAATTCCCTAGCTTGCAGTCTGTGAGCCATCAAGACATTTCCTCATGAAATGATCATAAATGGGGAGTACCACATAGTGAAATAAAGAAATAAATAAATAATGATAATTGGTGCTATAAGGAAATAAAGAATCTTAGGTCACAGAAAAAAGATATGGAGGCCAAGTACAAAAATTTGGAAGACAAGATGAGTAACAAGGGTAAGGAATATGATAACTCTCATGATTTTTGTGCCCCTCTTCATTTGTTGGCTAGAATTGAGTGCTTGGAAAAATTGTTGGAGAATATTCTTCAGCACTCTAAGGAGGGAATGAAGTCCTTGGCTAGTAACCTTCATTTGTTGGTCAATCTACTAGAGAAACCTGCTCAGGACTTTTTTCAGACTCCTATGGCCAAGGGTAAAGGTACAAGTTTGAGAACCAGAACACTTCATCCAACAAGGAGATAATGGAGTTAAAGGCTAGCTTGATGAAAATGACTGAGCTAGATACCAGGATGGATGAAACCCTCTAGGGTTTGAAAGGGTGACAATAAACTATTTTCTTTTGCTGCTTTAGTTTTAGTCTCTTTTAGTTGGTGAGGGGTGCCTTTGTTCCCCCTCTTGTTTTGTCTTGATGGTTCTGAAGCTGAACTTTTTTCTATCTTTGTAAATCTGAACTTGTTGGGTTTCGCGTCCCTGTAAACTATTTTTTCTTAATTTTCAAAACATGTAAATCAATGTAAAATAGATATTCTTTCTACCATTACAGAAATTAGATGTAGAAAAGTAATATATAATCGAACCAGGGAGAAACATATATCCTAATATTGCTAAGCCAGGTATAAACATTGAAACATATATTCTATGACACCATTAACCAAATCATCCAATGTGGATTGCCTTTAGGTTAGGAATAATACATTGAAACCACCTCATCTATATTGTATGCAATATTGTATTTCATTCTCTTTGCTACTCTATAATCATTGTCATAATTCCTTGATTTAAATTTGCATTGATATGTATAACATACTGAAAGTCGTATAAGAATTTTTAAAGAAAAAAGAAATGTTGCCCAATATAAAATGAAATGAAAAGATTTAAATTAGCTTTAAAACAATATACAAACCATGATAATACAATCCAATATATAATGGAATGATAATTATTAATATTTAAATCAGCTTTAAATCTAAATAGGATGCATTTTGACACTAGTTTCTTTCTTATCTCGTACTGTCAACCCATTCAATCTTCAGACATTTAGTGCTCTATGCTATTTTTACAGTCTGCCTCAATGTCACCTTTGAAAACCCAAAACAAAATGATTGAAACTTTAAAATAGGGTCATATGGTCAACAAATTCAGCCCTGCTAAAAAATTAATTGCAGCCTTAGGTAAGAACAGTTTGATTGTCCTACAATAGACATAAGTGGATTAAGAAATTAAGAACCAGAGAAGAATGTTTTATAAACCACCGACGCACCAAAAACTATCAGTCTTGTCTACATTTTTTGCCAACTAACGCTTATTGTTCTGTCAATCATCCATCGTTCGACCTTCCTTTTTGTAAGAGGATAAATTTGCCTTTTTGTTAAGGCTTAACGACCAAGAGCTATGTGCATCCTGGTGTTGGGCATACAGACGACGAACCTAGAGAAATTTCCAAAGGATAACTTCACAATCCCACATTTCTCTAACGATAATAGATATATTTTGTAAGAGTGGTAGTAAGTTAAAAAAATAATCGTCAATGTCATTTTTTTCTATGGTGAAGTCAAAAAGTTATTAATGAGTCTATCAAGAATCAAGTCTTGCTGAACGCAAGGTTCTAACATTGAAAAAGAGATGGGCTCGAGATTGCGCCCTGAATAAATTTCCGGAATGGGCTCCTCTAGTTAAATTGATTTTTGTGGATTTAAATGCTCCATCAAAAAAGAAAATTGATTTGTGGATTTTCAAGGCAAGTGTATCTAGGTCAAATAGTATTGGAAGAATGGTCTTCCAGAAGTCTCAATATTTCACATTAGTTCCAATGCTTCATTTGTGTGACAATAATCAGAAGGCAATGGGCACTAAGTGTACCATTTATGTTTATGAGTGATGGATGAGTTTCCATTAACTATTATTTATGAAAATTGGGTCAATGAGATTGGCCAAACAATTACACAATTGAATGAGAAAACTTCATATAAACGAAAGCAATTCAATAAATTGACACACACTAGTACATTTGACCTGGTTTTTCCACCAAATTTTTTGACCATGAAATAAAAAAGTTTTGGTTGGTCATTATAGAAGGAAAACTTTCATTTTTTTTTTAATTTGTGCCCGTGTTCATCGCAAGTTCGACCACAGGAATAACTTAAAAAAAAAAGATTTCATTTCATTATTACCACGGCGAATATTTTCAAGGTTGCAGCGTGAAACCTCATCGGCACTGTGTATTGGAAGCTCATTGAGGTAACCTTCACTTTGGAGGGCGGATTTGGCACTGCGAATTCGACACTGAGGTAATGTGATTTTGTTTTCCTGACTCTTGTGAGAATTTGTTCCCCAAAAATGTTGTCTGCTGCATATTTTATTGTTTTGCTGGGATTGGGATTAGCTGGGATATTGTTGGCAGTGTAGAGAAGGCCAAAGCTTTACTAGGGAGCTGGCCAAAGTCGTGGATTGCTTATCCATTATACAGATTGTCTGTACTAGGGTTTGAACCCCTCATTTCGATTGAGATTGTTTGCAATGGGGTTTGAATGTTGTCTGATTGAGATTGTGATTGTAATATAATTTGATGCAATTTGTCAAAAAAATTATGTGCATTGTCTATGTTTCCACATTTAACATACATGTCTACTAAGGCACTGACAACTAAAATATTTGATAAAAATTCCCCCACCGTTATGCTTTGATGGATATCAATGCCTTGTTCCAAAGCTCCAATTTTGTCATAGGCTGAAAGGATGCTTGCAAGGGTTGTGGAATTTTGCTTTAAACAGTTGACGTACCTTGTCTTCCTTCCACATTTTGCATACATGTCTACCAGGGAGCTTGCGCAACTATAACATCTAACAAATATCCCTCTTCCATTATCTTTTAATGAATGTCCATACCCTGTTCGAAAGCTCCCATTTTGACACAGACTAGAAGGATGCTGGCCGCAAGGGTTGTGGCATTTGGATTTACACCTGCCAACTGCATTTGTTTGAAATCTTCTAAAGTGTTTTCAACATATCCATTTTGTGCATATCTTCCAATCATTGCAGTCAACGAAACCACATTTCTTTGATTTATTTTGTCAAACAATTTACGTGCCTTGGCCATGCTTCCACATTTTGCATACATGTCTCCCAGGGCACTTCTAACTACAACATCCAACAAAACCCCCCTTCCATTATCCTCCATTTCTGCCAAATGGAACACTGAAAGACTCTACAAATTGGTGGAAAGGGAGTTTGGAGGATGTACATTAGGATCATCATAGTCACAAGATGGGAAGACGCAGTTGGGAGTGTGAACTATTAAATAGATGGGAGGGTAGAATACATTTTTTTGTTGGTGAGCTATCCTAGTCATTTCTACTTATGAGTTTATGTTTTTTCTTTTTTATAATTTTTTTTTATGGTGTTTTGGTTTATTAACTATAGTTTATAATATACAAAGGATTTGATTTTTTTGTGATTTTCTTTTATGCTACAGACTAATGGTAATGCTTGAGGCATGCACCATTTATATGCCCCGCTACCAAATTTCCATCCAATTGTCTCAGCATTTCCGCCCCAGATTTTGTGATTTCATGGATGCAATATGGACCTAGGTCACTTGTTCTAAATATTTTAAATTTAAAAAAATTGTAGGCTACATTTTCTCTTGATTTGCCATTATGTGATTTGAGTCATTCTAAGAAAAAAAAGAGACAATGTACATACTTGAGCTCTTTCACTTCAACTTATAAATGAGGAAACGCTATGGCCAAATTGTAGAATCACTATGGCCAAATTGTGGAATTTCGTAGTGTAATCCTTTTACTTGACTAGGTTTTCTTTCAATGATGGTTTTTAGATAAATTCAATGAATAATTAGAAGGAATATTTTATCATTTAGTTTTGAAACCATCATATTCTACACTTTGAATCCCTATTCCATTTCTTTGTAACTACAAAGATCTCCATCTAGAAATTTCACAACCTTTCAACAAGTTGCATGCAAATCTAATTTAAATTTTCAAATCTCTCGTCTCCTCATTCAAGATACACAACTTCGTAATGCAATCAATGAAACCCCTTGATTTCAACTTCTATGGGGTATCAATCTTCAATAATGTACCATTTTCAATGTCTTTCATCAAATTTTCAAGCCATGTCCTTTAAATGATACAAAATCCATATCTTTTCTTAACATCACCTCACCTATTCCTACATCAACTCTACTATATATTTCCACGTCTGATTTCACTTGCAGGACTAGTTGTAATAGGATCAGCAACTATCCATGGTCAAACTCTTTCACCTAAGAGGCAATCTATGCATGTGTGCCATTTGAGCCATTTTTCAAACTTCGTTGAAACAGATTTTCCTCTTATTACAAATTTTCAAGTTTTCATCTAATACCATAACCAATAAAATCATAAAGTCTGATTTGAATAATCATCAACCTTTCAAGTGGACATAGATAGAATCAAGATCACATTAGAAGCACTGGTACAAGTTGAGCAACTTGTACGAAAAGAAGCATAATTTAGCCCATCACAAAGAAGAAAAAGCTTAACAAAATCTTTCATTTGGAAAGCCATTGAATAGTTTCTTAATCAGAGGTTAACTGTCTTATTTGCCAACGATGTCATAACTAAATGCTTTAAATAACATATTGAAAAATGATCTTAACCAGTTATTGGTTGTGCCATGTATGGGACGTATTAAACCAAAAATCACACCCATTTATCAGTAATATCTTAAGATTAGTTTAACTGCAGATGTTTGGTAATGGATTTATCCATCATGTCTTGTATTTTGGTGTGTCGTGTTGCTATTTTTATTTCATAGCAACACAAAACTGCTAGATGAAAGTGTGCTAGTGTAATCTGGGTTTGAGATAGAAGACGACCTCCATTGTGATTAGTGACTTCCCAATGACAAAATCCCTAACCTATGCCTGCACACATTAGAACCAAACTCATTTGTTTCATACTGCAAACATACTCTTTCATACTTATATCCAATAGTTGAAAATGGAACATAATGAAGCAATGGTACTAGCACTTTGATATTTCAAATATATGGAATCATGGATTCATTTCTTATCATGTCCTAGGAATTTTTCTTACAACTGTTGATAATAACTTCAGAATCAACTTCCTCTTCTAAATTTCTATAGCCAACTAACTTGGTTATTTTAATTCCTCTAATAAAGCCAAAGTTTCCAATTGATTGATTTATTTAGCACCAAGAGAAGAAAGAGCCACCCATTACAAATTTTTCTTCTATAGATCAAACCTTTACTCCTGTGCCAGTTGGCCCTGGGTTACCCCTGTTGCTGCATCAAAATTCAGCTTAAGATTGCCTTCATGAGGTTGAGACTAGATACTCAATTGCCTTTTATATTTTATTCCCTTTACCCCATCAATCTTTTATATTATATTGTTGAGAAACACAGCAGAGTTCAAAGGGAAACTCCACAAACATTAACCTAACAAAAAAGAAGGGTTTATTATAGAAATTAAATGGATGAGTCACAAGGGCTCTCTAGAGGCAGCTGGAGCAAGAAAATTGAAATAAAGAGCATCTTAGCTTCGTAAATCACTCCTAGATCTTGGCCCATTTTGCAAGTTTAAATAAATAAATTGGAATGTATGCTCTTGAGATGAACAGTGCCTCTTGAGATGAACAGTGC
>MU226361.1:1260595-1276831 GCA_018584345.1 Thuja plicata | reverse complement strand
CTTCTTCTTTCTCATTATGACTGGAGATGTGTAAGGATTTCTTACCATGGACTGAGGCTTTGAAAGCTGTTTCACTTTTAGGTTCAGTCTTCAATCTTGATATCTCAAATGCAGAGATTTTGCTGATGAAAGTCTCTCTCTTGAAGTCTTGTGAGAATTGCATGGTTTCCTCTAGAATACTTATCTTGTTTTCATAGTTTGGTGTTAAAGTAGTTAGCAATTTATCCATTATGTCTTCTTCTAATTCTCCATGATTGTTTCTGATTCCAGAGACTGCTTCATTTATCCTTTGATTGTAAGCTCTAATGTTCTCTTCAGGTAACATCTCAAGACTATTGTATTTCTTTTTCCATGTTTTTCTGTGTGCATTATTTGCTTGAATATCTCCTTCAAACATATCTTCTCAATACTTCCATATGGTATATGCTCTGTCAATTTTCTTGATCTCAGAAAATTCACTGTCGGATAAGGCGCTGATTAGGGCTTCTTTAGCAATAGCATTATTGGTAAATGTTTCCTTTTGTCTATTGGCAGCATCATCCTTTGCAAGGTCTTTCAGAGATGTAATTGCAACTTCTTGTGTAGCAATTTCAAAGATCTCAAAGCCAACACACTGTAGATGTGTTATCATTTTGTTTTTCTAATCTAGATAATTTTCTCCATTGAACTTAGGGCTTTCTTTTCTCAAGTAAGACATCTGATCTACCTTAAGCTATTAGGCTTCTTCTCCAAGGAACTTGGCTCTGATACCAATTGTTAGAATAGTCCCAAAGGATAACTGAGAGGGGGGGTGAATCAGTTATCCATAACTTTAATTCTTTTTCTTCTTTAACTTTAGAATACAACAAAGTAAATGCTTAATCAGATAACACAATAAACAACACACAATTTGATTATGGGGAAACCAAATGGTAAAAACCCTGGTGGGAATTAGCACCAACAATAAACTATACTTGTTTATAGTAATCCCTGTTAGAAGATATTTCAACCCTGTTAGGAGTTGTACTTTACAATGCAATAAGTATAGTGACCTGGTTAAGGGTCATACCCTGTTAGGAGTCTTTTACAAATAACCCTATTAGGGGTGGTGGACTCACTATCCAAAACCTCACTGCTTAATGGTGAAGGCTACAACCTTCTGTATAACAGATATGCACTATATCCAATGATGAACTGTAGAGTAGACCTACTGTCTTGATCAGTTCCAGTGTATTACAATCTTTCACTTCTTCTTCACATAGACTCTTGACAAATGAACCACATTTGATATTCTGCTCTGAACATCTTCTATCTCTTTTCGTATCATTCACACTTAGCGTATCATAATTGACTTCCTATAAGTATCTTTCTCAAAGTATGAGATCACGGGACCTATAAGACAACTCTTCATAAAATCCTTGTCGGCTCTACTAAGCACGCAAGCATAATTACAACTGCACAAGTATAAACTAAATAGACGCGACGCTTCACTAAGTCGGCTTCACCAAATCAACTCAAACAACATGATCTTGATGTAATATGATAGGTGTATTTAACCAAAGATAGTTAACTCATAAATAACCATGAATATATTCATGCATATCTTGAAGATAGGCACAACTCAAGAAGCATGTCAAATACGTCGGCTCTGTACAGATACACTTCCAAAACTGTAACTGCCAATAACAAAATTACACAACTTGACTGAAACATCAAAACTGTAACTTGCATGTATGAACATAACATAATAAACATGTCAACAACATTTATCTAACCACACAAGTCTTCATGTCAGCATTCTAATAAGTACATACAGAATTACTACTGTGTATTATATGTTGTCATCAATGACAAACATACAATCAATCAACTGAACAGAATCAAATCTCTAACATGTACCAAGATTCCAATCTTCCACAGTTAGGGCCCTCTTTGAGCATGACGTTATGCGATCATGAAAATTTGAAATGAGAATTTCTTTTTCTTTTTCTTTTGTTTATAATCACGCAGGTAACGAAATTATGACAGTTTTTTCGCTATTACGACAACATCAGGGGCACTTGGAAAAAAATACAAAAATACACACAAATGGTAGTGTAGTCACAAATTGGCATCAAAATTTGACCCCAAATGTTGTAGTGACGTAGATATCTTTCTTGATCCACAAATCTTGCCATGCATATTTCTTAAATATTTAAGGCTTAGCTTTAGTTTTATCTCGTAGATTTCTCCTTACCAACTATGAATAAAACTAGCTTTAAATCTTCAGTTTGACTAGTCGATAAAAACAAATCAGTCAATCAGTTAAATCTATATATAGCTCCTGCCAGCTAAGTGTTTTTTTATTTCCTAACTTCAGTTCTGATTGGTGATCAACTCTTAGTTTTCTCGCTCATTGACTCCAGTTGTCCTCGGGCATTAATATTGTCCATCGGTCAACATTGTGAACTGCTTGGGGTTCACTTCAGTTATGCTCAGGGTTGTGGTGCTTGGTATACACTATGACTGCTCAGGGTTCTCTATCCATCGGTGTGCACTGTCCATCGGTGTTTACTATCACTTGGTGTATACTGGATTTTTATGTTTACCGATAACATAAACTTTATCTCTTTGGTTTCTTGAAGTCTATGACAATATGTATATGACCAATCAGATTATATCAAGTTGACATCAATGAAAATACAATACATTAACTAATTTAATGTCTTTCATTTACTTTATGTAGCTCGGTGATCATCAACTTTTCATCTTCAAACATTCAATTAGTTATAGTTCATCAAGTTGAGCTCTTAAGAATGATAATTGTAATAGTTTCATAATTTGTTTGGTTGAAGGATGAAAATTCTTGGATGGTTTGCAAAGTGATAGTATGTGTTATGCTTTGACTCCTAACAATTTTCCTTTGGAATCCAAAGGAGAATATCCTATGGAAGTAAAATAATTGTTGACTAAGTATGAAGACATAATTTCATATAATGTGCCTGATGAATTACCACCTATTAGGAGTATTAGTCATTTCATGAATCTAATCCGTAGAGTTCTTTTTCTTAATAAAGGAGCACACTGAATGACACTTGCAGAGAATGAAGAATTGAATAGACAAGTGAAAACATTGTTGAGGAAAGGTTTAATCAGAGAAAGTTTGAGTCCTTGTGCAGTACCATCAGTGTTAGCACCTAAAAAGAATGGATAATAGAGGATGTGTATTGATTCCAAAGCTATAAATAGGATCATAGTGAAGCATAGGTTTATTTTTCCTAGGATGGATGACATAATGGATTTCTTCAGTGGAGAGAAGGTATTTTACAAGGATATATTTGAAGAGTGGATATCATCATATCATAATAAGAGAAGCTGATGAGTGCAAGACTACATTCAATACAAATGAAGGATTGTATGAATGGTTGGTAATGTCTTTTGGATTGAGTAATGCACCGATTAATTTCATGAGACTGATAAATGAAGTATTGAAGAAATTCTTGGGTAAGTTTGTGATAGTTTACCTTGATGACATTCCAATTTTCAACAAGAGTAAAGAGGATCATATGTTGCATCTGAGACAAGTATTGAAGAGGTTAACGGAAGAAAAGTTATTGATAATTATCAAGAAATGATCTTTCATGAGAGAAGAGATAATGTACTTGGGTTTTGTGATATGTGTTGATGGTTTGAAAATGGATCTTAAGAAGGTTCGGGCATTTGTTTATTGGCCTAGGCCTGATAGTTTTGGGGAGGTAAGATCATTTCATGGATTTGCTAGTTTCTACAAAACCTTTATTAGGAATTTTAGTTCGGTTTTCAATCCTATGACTGAGACAATGAGAGGTGACAGAAAATAATTTGAGTGGACACATGGAGAAAATAAGAGTTTTGAATTGTTAAAATAGAAGGTGAATAAACAACTTGTGTTAGCTTTACTAGATTTGAATAAGGTATTTCAAGTGGACTGTGACGCAAGTGGGAATGGAATTAGATCATAATTAACTCAAGAAGGTTGATTGATTTATTATTTTAATGAGAAGTTGAATGTTGCAAAGAGAATATATTTAGTATATTATCAAGAATTATATACCATAGTTCAAGCTTTGAAGAAATGGAGACTACTTGTTACCTAAGTAATTTGTGTTGTATATCGATCATCAAGAATTGCAATATTTGAATAGTCAAATTAATTTTAACTACAGACATATGAGATGGGTAGAGTTCTTGTAGAGTTATACATTTGGGTTAAAACTTAGGTGTGGTAAGTCAAATAAAGTTGTTAATGCTTTGAGTAGAAGAAGGAATTTGTTGGCAGAGATGAGAGTTGAAGTATCAGGATTTGATGAATTGAAGACTTTGTATGAAGAAAACCCTAGTTTTGTAGAACCTTGTAAATATTGCAAAGAACATGTTGTACAAGACCAAAGCAAGTGGTTGGATTATTTCATTTAGGAAGGTATGTTATTCAGAGGAATTTAGTTATGTATACCTAGGAGTTCAATGAGAGGTAATTTGATTAAGGAGAAGCATTGTGTAGGATTATATGGACACTTTGGTATTGATAAGACAATGGATTTGGTGAATGGGAGTCATTTTTGGCCTCAGATTCACAACGATGTAAGGAAATTTGTTCAAAATTGTAAAATTTGTCAAGTTTCTAAAGGGAGTAGTCAAAATACTAGATTGTATAAACCTTTGAATGTACCAAAGAAACCTTGGGAAAATATTAGCATGGATTTTTTAATTGGATTACCGAGAACTCAAAGAGGTAATGATTCTATATTTGTAATAGTGGGTAGATTTTCAAAGATGGCTCATTTTATACCTTGTAAGAAGACTACATATGCAGTATATGTAGCAGATTTGTATTTCAAAGAACTTGTGAGATTGTATGGTTTACCGAAGAGAGTTTCAGATAGAGATATAAATTTTGTTGATTATTTTTAGAGGATGGTTTGGAAGAAGATGAAGACTAAGTTGAATTTTAGTTCTACATTTCATCCAAAGACAGATGAAAAAAAAGGTAATGAATAGAAGTTTGGGTAATTTGTTAAGATGTTTGGTTGGAGAGAAGACGAGGAATTGGGATTTAGTTATAGCACATGAAGATTTTGCATATAATAATTTAGTGAATATGAGTACATGGAAGACACCATTTGAGATAGTGATAGGAATGAATCATAAATGAGTATAATAATTGAGTGATATTATTCATGAAGTCAAATAGAGTGCAGAAGACAAACAAATTTGAAGAAAACATGAGTGGATTACATAATCGGGTCAAACAACATTTGGAATATATGAACTAGAAGTAAAAGGAGAGAGATGATATAAAAAGGAGACATGAGGAATTTAAATTAGAAGATGAAGTGATGGTTTATTTTAAGAAGGGTATATTTCCATATGGAACATATAACAAGCTGAAGATGAGGAAGTCTGGATCGTGTAAAATCTTGAGGAGATTTGATTCAGGAAATACATGACATGGAATTACCAAAGGACATGGATATATCATCTATATTCAATATGAAAGATATTTATGAGTATTATGAGTCATATTTTTGTGGAAGGGATGAATCAGTTGTTTAGCAAAAGTATCCTAACATGCAGACAAATGAAATAGAGAAGTTTTTGATAGAAGAATTAGCAGAAGTCCAGAGGCAAGCAGTACAGAGAGTATCTTGTAAAGTGGAGAGAAAAAATAGTTGAGGATTCTTCATGGATTTATTAGACTAAGGTTGACCATATTTAGTTTTCCTTTAGTCTCAAGAAAGTGAGAGACTCACTTTTCAAATAACCCTGCGATTTTAATGCAGGAGCATCTTGGGATCTTGGCAATCTTGTATCAACCAAAAATAGTTTGTTTTCAGTTTGTTTGTTGTCAAGTTTCTTTCAGTGCTCTTTTAGTTTGGATATTTTGTAGTTTCGCAACTTACAAAGTGTTCATGTCATCATTTTGAACCTTCTTCTAGGTTCTCATCTCATTTGGTTACTTCACGTTTGAGATATATCATATTCTTGGCAGGAATTAACTATTCTTCATGTTTCACAACCAATCATGTATTTTCCAATCTCATGAAGTATTTTTTTATTGGTGAAGCTTCACAGCTCATTTCTTAGTGTTTTTATGTTTATGTATGTCCTACTTGAGGATCTAAAAATCATGTTTATTTCATTTGAGGGAGATCCTTATGATTTGGGTCTTGACCTATATTTTGTAATACATTTTCTTCTCATTGGGAAATGTAATCTCTAGGCTGACTTAATGCTTGCAAAGGATTTATAAGCTAATGTAATGGTTCCTAGTGGGGAGCTCTTATAATATTATCTTCTTGTATCTTGAAGCTAGGAGATGTGTAAGGATTTATATCTATAGTCAGGTCTGTATGCTTGGAATGTAAGACTGCATGTTGCATTTCCATTGTACTTGGTTTATGGATGATAATAATAAAGTAGATCTTGCATGTCTCTCCATAATTTGTATTGTTTCCATTGTGAGACTCTTCCTGTAAGGATTAAACTTACTTATTTGAGGTTCCACCTATCCTTGGTTGCACCATGTATGGAAATAGATTCCTAGACTAGAAATACACACTAGGAAATTATTCATTCACCATTTCTTATTGGAAAAATATTTTATTAGGGGAACACTCAATTATGCCCAACTTTACTCCTCTAGAAGAGTTGAGCATTGTGATTAATTATTCCATTTTTTTTTATCTTATATGATTTTCTACTAAGATGCAAGAACTAGCTATAATTATGCAAAATGGAAAATATTCAACATAAGTAGATAGATACATGAAAAAAGCTAACAAAAAGGAGTACAAATAGAAATCAGATGAAAGAAGAACCTATTACTGAAATTTGGAGCTAAAATTGTTAGTCAAGTGTGTTAGGCACATTAGACCCAAAGGTGATTTTATCATCTAAAACTTTAGATTCCAGATCATGATGCTTTGTAGATCGTTCCCTCCATAATTTATCTTATAAGTGTTTTTCAAGTGTGCAAATAAGAATAAAGAGATCTTTTTCATCTATTCAGAGTCTAAAATTATATGTGTCGGTCTACTTTGCCAATTCCACAACTTTTGGTAATCATGTCTATTACTAGCACATAAAAGAGGGGAAGATGTTGTGTTGTATAGGGGATTTCCTATGTCAAACCCTATTTCCTCATACATGAAAAAAATATTATATTAAAGAGACCTTACTTGCGGCAAGGTAGAGGCTGAAAACTTTAGATGAAATGCTTCAATCGACAATTGATATGTTTAATGCAAAAATTATTTCCTTAAAGCCTCAAAAAAAGCTTGTTGTTTCTTGACAGGTGTTCATGCACATATTTTTTGGAAATATGATGGATTTTGGAATTGAAATGAACATTTTAAGTTTTTCATTGATGGAATCTTCTCAACTCAATCAGTTTTGGTGAATAGGTTACAATTAGCAATCAACATGATGAATAGGTGAAGCAAATATTTATAAGTGTTCTAACCGGTGAACGGGAAGATAGTAACAAGACAGTGTTTTGAGTTGCACTCGAGATGGTGAGAAAATTGGGTGATCCAATCATTCTTAGTGCATCCCTATGGTCAGAATAGTTCATACATACGGCTGTGATAGTTAACTCAACATTTTGTGAAAGTTAGTATTTTGGTGTTGTGTTATGTATGAACCGGTTGAGTTATCAATTGGTTTCTGATGATCGGATGGTTAAGGCGATTAAGTGATTTTTGGTATTTTGTAATAAAAATTTGTATTATGTTTTGTGTTGACTTGTTAGGTTTATTTGACACATATTTCCATGTGGTTGGTTAATGTGTGGTGTCGACTTTGGATTTTTTTTAAATATTTTAACCGACTTAAGAACAACTATATAAAGGAACGCTAAATAAATGATTTAGGGTTGTTGGTTGTGTTTTTGGTGGTTGCAATTAGAGACATAGGTAGAGTATTATGTCAAGATTTCATGGATTGAATTTGATATTATTGGAAAGCAATGCCATTCTAGATCAGTGATTTGAGTTCATCTCTCAAGGCTAACTCAAAAGGCTAGCAAGGTTAAATCCCTTAGCATGGTGGAATTTAATAGGTCTTTTATATAAATCCGCTAAAAAGGTGACTTATGAGAAGGATTTATAAATCCTCTAACGAGTTAGATCTTAACAAGTATCTGTGAAATTCTAACAAGGTACTAGTCACTCTTAACCAAGTGAGCCCCTAACAAGGTATTGTAAGGTCCTAACAGGGAAACTCTTTTACTGTAGTGAATAAATTTGTGTGTGTCATCCCCAATGTGGTTTTATCCCTCTTACAAGGTTTTCCATGATAAAAATTAGTGTTTCTAAGGTTTATGGTTTATGGTTGATTGAATTACTTTACTTCTATTGGCTTGTTACAATTGCTTGTTTGGTCTTATAAAAGTTACTTAAAAGCATAATCAGTTTATTGGTTGGAATTGTTTACTATATTTTTTCACTGATTCACCCCCCCTAGTGCTTCTATATAATAACAATTGGTATCAAATACTAGTGCCCTTGAAGAATCCTAATAGCTTGGGTGAGATCCTTAAGGGAGACATGGAGTTTTATAGAAGACAACTTCCTACGACTGAGGACATGATTGAGAAACTTACGGACCAATTGAAGATCTCTAGGGCTAAAAAATGGGACATGATTGAGAAACTTAATGACCAATTGAACATATTTTTGAAAATGAGCATCTTTCCAAGGATAACAAGGACATGCACAAGGTTCTTGACAAGCTAAAGTGAGATAAGAAAAACATGCAAAGGGAGTTGGAGAACTTCTCAATAAGAATGGGTGAAGAGTTAGAAGAAAGAAAAGTTGCAGATGAGGCTAAGAAAGTTGTTGAAGATGCCCTAAAATCCAAAGATAAAACCCTAACGGCTAAGGTGGGTGATCTTTTCATATCTGAGCAATAAATTGCTACATTGATGGAACACCTACATGAGTGTAATGAAGAAAATGCTAATATCATAAGAGAGAATGAAGATATGAGAAATGAGAATGCAAATCTGAAAGATGAGTTGAAGAATGCTAATGATGTGTTGGAAAATTTCAAAAAATGTTCTGCTAAACCTGATGAACAACTCTAAAAAAAAAGAGAAATAATGAAAGACAAGGAATAGGTTTTTCCAAATTTGAAGTCGGTGAGTCATATGGTACTAAGGAGACTCATGCAAAAGAAAAGTTTGAACCTCAGGTGAATAAAAAAAATATATGGCAAAAGGAATTATAGACCAATATGTTTCAATTGTCACAAGGAAGGACATACTGCAAATATTTGTTGGTCTAAACCTAATTCACCTGTTCCTAGATTTGCAAATTTTATTGGTAGATCTGATGGTTACAGTGCTAGAAATAATGTTTTCCAAGCTAATTGTTATCACTATAATAAATATGGTCATAAGGATAATGAGTGTAGGACTAGAATCAATAATTAAAGGTCATCGGTGAACTAGGGAATTCCTTACCAAAGAGAGAGACAATTCAATGTTACATGTTCGGTTTGTCTTAACTTTGGCCATAAAACAGTAAATTGCAAGATGAGAATCGGTAGAGGCAATGTTGGACTGTGGAGAAAAAATGGTATGGCATGTTTAAATTTCAATAAGATTGGACATCTTTCTAGGTCTTGCGGAATGAAGAAGAATAACACTGGAGGTCAATTGGTGAATAGGCCTGATAATGATAAAGGCAAGAAGATTGTAGATGTTGAAGAAACCATGAAAAAAATGAAGGAAACATGGGTAAATAAAGGTGAAATGAAGTCTTCTAAGTTTAATAACAAGTCCACAACATCAGGTAGTATGGAGACTTCATCATCTGTCTAAGTCAAATCTATTGGCTAAGGGGGAGCAAATCAAGTAAGATCTATAACCTATCCCCTAAGTTGTGTGTGTGGTAACAATTATCAGCATATTTACACGTCTATGATGTTATGAAATAATATGATGAAGTATACTATATTACATGTGATTCTATGCGATTGCATAATGATTTTATTTATGGCATAGTGTTACCTTATGTTTCTAACCGTTATGACTGGTTAAAGACACTATTTGACCATTCATACATTTATTGCTTGGAAATGAGACATTATAAGGGAGAAAGTAAAGTTCACTTATCACTTTACAATCTTTGAGCTAATAAGTGCTTTTGTGAGAATTTTCTAAGAGATTTCAAACAATTTCGAGTGTTTGTGAATTAGAGGTTGTGATTTCATATTTAAAGTGAAGTAGTATCTTTCTATGTTTTGAAGGTTCTGATCTACGTCAATTATTGTTTTTATTATGGATACCTGTGTGTAGGTTGATATTACTGATGAGTTGAGGCTTGTATTCAAGTTATATCTTTTGAAGGTAGTAGAGAATGATCCCGCAGGCACATTATCTTCAATACCTCATGGTGTGTTATTGAATAAAGATGTGAGATCTTTTATTCAAAGAAAGATTGAAGATCTTGGCTGCAATGCTATCTTCAATGCATTTACCGATCTATGTGATGGTGCTAGGTTGAAGGATGAGCATAAGCATTTAATAACTAATGGTTTCACACATATTTTTGACCTACCCAATGAATTAAACCTGATTGGATAAGATATGTACCGAGTCATGTCCATGATCAGTTCTTATGGCTGGATAGACTGCATAAGATTACTAAGGAGATTATCCACATCGTAACTAGATTGTGTGGGACCGATGATGTACCTATTCTGAGAACTATTCAAGCTGATGAGATCACTCATCTTACAAAGTATAAACAAGCCCAACATGCTATGACAATAAATGACATCAAAGACACTGAGGTGATTTTTTCTTTGATGGTGATCAGTTACAAAATTTATTAGTTGAGCCAATTGAATAGTGTGCCTAGTGGAGGAATACATGTAGCCTATTGGATGGTAAAGGAAAATACACGATACGACCTATGCGAGGTCATGAGAAGCCAATTATTTTTTAATATGGAAAGAATAAAGAAGGACAAGAAACAATATTTCAAGTATGGTTCACTACTCGTATGTATATTTTTCTATTTGCAAACTCGTATCCCTGGTATCGATGCAATTCAGTGGTCAACCAATAGACCTATAGTTTTGCAAATGAAGGAATGCATAAAAATTTTAGGAAAAAACTTTCATAGTACTTTTTTGGGTTATTTCAAAGATTTTCTTAAATATATGCATGAGAGAGAATGTATCCCAACCAATATTGTTGAAAATATAAAGATGATATATGTTTTATTGTGGATATCGATACATGCATGTTGCAGGCGGTACAACCAAGAACTTCTTGGGTTTTACTGATGGGTTATATAATTGATGGTAATATTGTATCACTTCATGTTGATGAGTTATTTTCAAAACTGATTGATGTCAGTACTCCTAGGTTTGGTACCTATGAGTAAACCTTTCTAAAAATTTACTCACAGCTAAAGGCACCTCTAATAGAAAGAAGAGTGAGGAAAAAGGTTGATGATTTAGCCAAACAAAGTGGCATTACTCAAGATATGATGGATAATATTAGGAAGAAGTTTGAGACTGAAAAAGTTGGGACTTCTAATGTTGCTGCAAAAATAGATGATTTTAAGATTGTAATTCCTATAATCGGTAAGGCAATAGGTAGAACTACTAGGAGTTCTAGAGTGTTGAAGGAGCAGAAGAAGGAAGCGGAGAAATCACTTGTGATAGAAGAAAGAACTTATAGGATAAATAAATGAATTTTTCATAGCTACAAAGAGTCTAAGGATAAAAGAGAAAAGAAGCCTGTTGTTGAAGAAGATGAACCTAAAACTGATTCAGACAAAGATCAAGCAGAGTTGAAGGCTAGTGGCAAGAAATCTAAAATAGTTTATTATTATTTTATTTATTTATATTATATTTCATTATTATATAAGTTTTATTATAATATCATTATATATATTCATTAGGATATCATATTATATTATATTATATCAATTATATTTATTATATCCTTGTATCCTATGACTTTGATAAATTTGACTACAGACGCCATAGCAAAGAGTATAAGGGAATATGGTAGTATGAGTGATGCAAGCCAATGATATGAGCATTTTGATGATGCAGATAAATAAAAGATTTAAAATGCTATTGTTTTCAATATTCATAAGTTTTATAGTGGACTTAGTTAATTACATAAGATGATACTTGATTCACTATATAAAAGGATTGAGGCTAGATGGAGAAATGATCTGAAGAAAGACAGAGAAATGATGGAGCAAGAATTAATCCTACTGAACCCTAAATTGAATATTGAAGATGTAAAGATTTTAGTTGAGGCAATGAAACCTGGATTCAAAACAAGAGCTTGAGTATGCAGAATACTAATTGGTGAATCTCAAGAACTTTATGATAAGACAGTTGCAATCTTGAAGGAGAAATTGAATGAACATGCACCGGTAGAAACTACTCAAGAGGAGGTGATAGTAGATGAAATTTTTTCCATTGAACAAGTAATTGAAGAAATTATAGATGATTTCCCTTCTAATACACCACAACAAGATCCTGTTGATACGGCTGCAGATGTGCAAGGTAAAGATGAAGCACAAAAAGACAAAGTTGCAGAGGTGGAGATACTTGTTTCAACTACTACAGTTGGACAAACTAGTGATACTGAAAAGAAAGATGAAGTTGATGTAGCAACGCAATCAATAAAAAGGAAATTGAATATGTGTGAGAGGTCCAATTCCAAGATTAAGAGAAAGTCTATTGATATTCTTGAGGAAGAAACTAAATTTGATCTTAAAGATGAGGATTTTGGGGTCATTCAAGGACCTATTGATGTTACTAAAATGAGTCATGGTGAGCTAATGAGAATATCATACATACTTACGTTGAAACAAAAAATGACTCAACTAAGAAGTGAATGGAGACAAGCTCAATTACTAGAGACAGATCGAGATATCTATCAGATCTTGTACCTGAAGTTTCATTTGATCCAAATGCCTACAATTGAACAAATAGATACTTTGGTCAATGCTATTACTGAACAAGTTTCAATCTTAGAGTATGTAGCTATGAATAGAGCCAAGTTGGATTATGAGAAGAAGAGGACTAATAATTTTATGTACACTATTGCATCTGACAATGGATAGCTTATAGTTCAAGTAAATTAGGTAAAGGAAAATTTGAAGGAAGTTGGTCAATTGTTAGAAAAAGTTTCTCATTTTTTCATTATTTGTACAAGATTTGGAGCTAAATGAGAATGAAGCTCAATAGGATCTTAAATATTTAATTGCTAGTTTTGACCCTATTGCACATTCGGCTAGCACTTATGCATCACAAGTTAAGGTTGTTAATCTTAAGTTGAAAACATTGCAAGGTGAACAATACAAGAGGATCACTACATTACTGAAATTACAAACCTATTTCATTCCCACAATTGATGTTATGCAATAGAATATTAAAGATGCGGAGGTAATACTTGGGCTACCTGATATGAGTACACTTGAAGCCATGGAGGAGTTAGCTTCTATTCTACATGGACACATTCAAGATATAGTACACTTGCAGAAATCATGGGAGAGTTCTTTGGAGATCAGTAAGTTATTTTTCATTGTTGCAGTTCAGTTTTTGTACCTTTTTCATTGCTTTCAAAAGGCCCGATTGATCAGTCTAAGTGAAAAATGATAGAGGGAGTGATTTGTTAGAATAGTCCCAAAGGATAACTGAGAGGGCGAGGGGTGAATCAATTATCCGTAACTTTAATTCCTTTTCCTTCTTTAAATTTAGAATACAATAAAGTAAATGCACATTCAGATAACACTATACACAACACACAATTTGACTACGGGAAACCAAATGGTAAAAACCCCGGTGGGAATTAGCACCCACAATTAACTATACTTGTTTAGAGCAATCCCTGTTAGAAGATCTTGCAACCCTATGAGGAGTTGTTCTTTACAAATCAATAAGTATAGTGACCTGGTTAAGGGTCTGACCTTGTTAGGAGTCTTTTACAAATAACCATGTTAGGGGTGAGGACTCACTGTCCAAAAGCTCACTGCTTCAATGGTGAAGGCTACAACCTTATGTAAAATAGATATACACTATATCTGATGATGAACTATAGAGTAGACCTGTTGTCTTGATCAGTTCCAATGTATTATAATCTTCTACTGCTTCTTCACATAGACTCTTGATGAATGAACCACAACTGATATTCTGCTCTGTACATTTTCTATGTCTTCTCTTGTCATTCAAACTTGGTGTATCACAAATAACTTGCTATAAGTATCTTCCTCAAAGTATGAGATCATGGGACTTATAAGACAACTCTTCATAAAATCCTTGTCAAATTTACAAATCACACAAGCATAATTACAACCACGCAAATATAAACTGAATAGACGCGACGCTTCACTAAGTCGGCCTCACCAAATTAACTCTAACTTTGCAATCTTATTGAAACACATTAAGTGCCTTTAGATAACTATCATCAACTCATAAGTAATCATGAATATACACACTCATATCCTAAAGATAGGTGCAACTAAAGAAACATGTTAAATATGTTGGCTTTGAACAGATACTCTTCCAGAATTGTAACTGCCAATAACAAAATTACACAACTTGACTGAAACATCATATCTGGATCTACGTGTATGAACATAACATACTAAACATGTCTACAACATGTATCCAACCACGCAAGGCTTGATATCATCATTCTGATAAGTACATACAGAAACACTACTATGTATTATATGTTGTCATCAATGACAAACATACAATCAATCAACTGCACAGAAACAAATCTCCAACAATCTCCCCCTTTGACATTGATGGAAACATATGATATTAAAAGCATCCACTATTCATGGTGTCCTCTTTGTATTACAATATTCTCAATATCCTCATCAAAGATTTCTCTACAGTGCTGCAGTTCCTCTGACTATGTTTGTGTTTCATGTATATACTCCCCTAGAGTATATGCTCCCCCTTAGTACATACTCCCCCTTTGACATCAATGGAAAAGGGCATCATAAACAATTAGGCACAGGTACAACTCTAGAAGTAGAGTAGTCAACCATTTGTCAGTCACAAAAGACTGATGTTCTTCCTATATTTTATAATCAAACTTAGGAGAGGGAATTACTCCCAACTTCTCTCTGAGATACTCAAAAGTGTCTTTTGATAAAGGTTTTATGAAAATATCTACCAACTATTCTTTGGTGCTCACATAGTCCAATTTCACTTCTTTAATTGTCTGCCACCTTTTCTCTTAGAAAATGGTACTTGATCTCTATGTGTTTTGTCTTTGTGTGCATCACAGGTTTCTTAGACATGTTAATAGTGCTAGTGTTATCACAGTGAATAACAATAGGATAATCAACCTGAATACCAAAGTCTTTAACCATCTACTTGATCCAAACCATGGTTTCAAAATTTAGTGTTGCTGCAACGTATTCAGCTTCTATTGTTGACTGAGAAATACAGTTTTGCTTCTTGTTTATCCAAGAAACCAGCCTATCTCCAAGAAATACTACTCCTCCTGAAGTACTCTTCCTATCATCAATACAACCTGCCCAATCTGCATCTGTATACACATGAAGTTGTACATTCTCTGATCTAGGATACCATAAACCATAGTCTATAGTTCCCTTTAGATATCTGAATATCCTCTTAATTACCATTAGGTGATTCTGGTTGGGTTCAGTTTCAAATCTTCCAACAATGCCAACTTCATTAGATGTGTCAGGTCTAGATTCAGTTAGATAAATGAGTTTTCCAATCATAAATTTTTACAATGCTTTATCAACTGCTATGGAATCATCATCTTTTGAAAGCTTGCTTCCTATTATCATAGGAGTGCATACTGGCTTACAGTCTTCCATCTTAAAGGTCTTCAACATTTCCTTCACATATTTTGACTGATTAATGAATATACCTTTATCTGTCTATTTTACATTTAGTCCCAAATAGTATTTTATAGGACCAATCATGCTCATTTCAAATTCATTCTGCATTTCTTTTGTAAATGTTGTACTAAGCTTGTCATTACCTCCAAACATAATGTCATCAACAAATATGGCAACTAGTAGTAATCCATCAAGTGTCTCTCTTCTGAATAGGTTACAATCTACTACACCTTTCTTGAATCTAATCTTGGTAAGATAACCATCAAGTCTCTCATACCAAGCTCTTGGGGCCTGTTTAAGACCATAGAGTGCTTTCTTCAATTTGCATACCATGTCTGGTTTATCTGAAAGATTAAATCCTTCAAGCTAT
>MU226361.1:1222453-1259373 GCA_018584345.1 Thuja plicata | reverse complement strand
TTGAAAAATCATCAACAAACAAAATGAAATACCTTTCTCTGTAGTATGATCTTGTTTGGGTAGGACCACATAAATTTGTATGCACTAGGTCCAATTTGTTTTCAGCTGAGTTATGCTTGCTTCTGAATGAACTCCTTACATGCTTTCCCATAACACATTCCCTGCACATTGTGTCAACAAGTCTTTCAATACTTGGAAGGTCTCTGACTGCCTTGACATTACTTATCTTTACTATGTTATCAAAATTGATATGACAGAGTCTCTTGTGCCATAACCAACTGTCATCCACTTTTGCAACAAAACAACTTACATTTGAACTGAGCTGAAAAACATTACCTTTTATTTTGGAGCCTGATGCAATCATGTCTCCATCCTTTTTGTTAATGATGCACTTGTTGTCTTTGAACTCCAAATGATAACCTTTGTCAAGTAGCTGTCCAACACTTAGCAAGTTATGATGTAATCCATCAACATACAGAACATCATCTGTCTTGTTCTTTCCATCCAAAGTGATAGAGCCTTTTCCTATGATAGGTTTAGGAGTGTTATCTCCAAATCTAACCATACCACCTTTTTATTTGTCTAAATGAACAAATCTATCTTTGTCACCTGTCATATGGTGAGAGCATCCAATGTCAATGATCCAATCAGTTCTGATGTCTGCTTTGGAAATTAGGGCTAACTCTTGTTCCTCCTTTTCATCTGCAATGTCCATTTCCTCGAGCAAATTTTCCATGTCTCTAAGGGCAATGAATCCAATTTCATCCTCTCCTGAATCTTCATCAGTTATACCTTCTTCAACATGGTAACATTCCTTCTTATATTTAGGTTTGTAATCAGATCTGAACTTCTTGACTCTTGTGGAAAACTTAGATGCAAAGTGACCAATCTTGTTGCATGAAAAACATTTGAATGGAAGCTGTCCTTCATATTTTTCTTTTCCTTTATTTTCTCTTTTAGCAATCATAGAAATGATATCTTATAGTTCTTCATCAACTTCTTCTTTCTCATTATGGCTAGAGATGTGTAAGGATTTCTTACCATGGACTGAGGGTTTGAAAGCTGTTTCATTTTTAGGTTCAGTCTTCAATCTTGATATCTCAAATGCAAAGATTTTACTAATCAAAGTCTCTCTCTTGAAGTCTTGTGAGAATTGGATGGTTTCCTCTAGAATACTTATCTTGTTTTCATAGTCTGATGTTAAGGTAGTTAATAGCTTGTCCATTATATCTTCTTCAAATATTTCTCCACCATTGTTTTTTATTCCAGAGATTGCTTCATTTATCCTTTGATTGTAAGCTCTGATATTCTCTTCAGGTAACATCTCAAGACTGTTGTATTTCTTTTTTTGTGTCTTCCTACTTTTCATTCTTTGCTTGAATATATCCTTCAAACATATCTTCTAAATACTTCCATATTGTGTATGCTCTGTCAATTTTCTTGATCTCAAAAAATTCACTGTCGGATAGGGCACTGATTAGGGCTTCTTTAGCGATTGCATTATTGGTAAATTTATCCTTTTGTCTACTAGTAGCATCATCCTTTGCAAGGTCTTTCTAAGATGGAATAACAACTTCTTGTGTAGCTATCTCAAAGATCGCAAAGCCAACATACTGTAGATGTGTTATCATTTTGTTTTTCCAATCCAGATAATTTTCTCCATCAAACTTAGGGCTTTCTTTTCTAAAGTAGGACATCTGATCTACCTTAAGCTATTAGGCTTCTCCAAGGCACCGGGCTCTGATACCAATTGTTAGAATAGTCCCAAAGGATAACTGAGAGGGGGGGTGAATTAGTTATCCATAAATTTAATTCATTTTCCTTCTTTAACTTTAGAATATAGTAAAGTAAATGCACATTCAGATAACATAGTACACAACACACAATTTGATTTCGGGGAAACCAAATGGTAAAAACGCCGGTGGGAATTAGCAACCATAATGAACTATACTTGTTTATAGTAATCCCTATTAGAAGATCTTGCAACCCTGTTAAGAGTTGTTCTTTACAAAGAAATAAGTATAGTGACTTGGTTAAGGGTCTGATCCTATTAGGAGTCTTTTACAAATAACCCTGTTAAGGGTGAGGATTCACTGTCCAAAAGCTCACTGCTTCAATGGTGAAGGCTACAACCTTTTGTAGAACAGATATAAACTATATCTGATGATGAACTATAGAGTAGACCTGCTGTCTTGATCAGTTCCAATGTATTATAATCTTCTTTTTCTTCTTCACATAGACTCTTGATGAATGAACCACAACTGATATTCTGCTCTGTATATTTTCTGTCTCTTCTCTTGTCATTCACACTTGGCATATCACAAATGAATTTCTATAAGTATCTTCATCAAAGTATGAGATCATGGGACCTATAATACAACTCTTCATAACATCCTTGTCAGCTTTACTAATCACGCAAGAATAATTACAACCGTGCAAATATAAACTGAACAGACGCGATGCTTCACTAAGTTAGCCTCACCAAATTAACTCTAACTTTGCAATCTTCTTGAAACACATTAGGCACCTTTAGATAACTATCATAAACTCATAAATAATCATGAATATACACACACATATCCTAAAGATAGGCGCAACTAAAGAAACATGTTAAATACGTCGTCTCTGAATAGATACTCTTCTAGAACTGTAACTGCCAATAACAGAATTACACAACTTGACTGAAACATCATATCTAGATCTGCGTGTATGAACATAACATACTAAACATTTCTACAACATGTATCTAACCATGCAAGGCTTGATATCATCATTCTGATAAGTACATACAGAAACACTACTGTGTATTATATGTTGTCATCAATGACAAACATACAATCAATCAAATGCACAGAAACAAATCTCCAACATGATTGGTATATAGTGTAGAGTAATGTATTTTAGATGGTTATATTTCTCTGTATTTGTTTTGTTGATTGGTGAGAATAAATTTTTCAACATTTTTGAAGATAGTCAATTTTCACTACGTTTTGCCATCAATGCCAAAGAGGGAGATTGTTGGAATTATGATGGATTTTAGAGTTGAAATGAAATTTTAATTTTGTTATTGATGGCATCTTCTCAACTCTATCAGTTTTGGTGAATAGGTTACAGTTACTGATCGACAAGATGAATAGGTGAAGTAGATATGCTAAGTGTTCTGACCACTGAACAGGAAGATAGTAATAGAAAAGTGTTTTCAGTTGCGCTCAAGATGATGAGAAAATTGGGTGATTCCATCATTGCTAGTACATCCTTATGGTCAAAATAGTTCAAATGTATGACCGCAACAGTTAACTCAACATTTTGTGAAAGTCAGTATTTTGGTGTTTTGTTATGTATGAGCTGATTGAGTTACCGATGGGGTCTTGATGATTAGATAGTTAAGTCAGTTAAGTGATTGTCAATATTTTGTAATAAACATTTGTATTATGTTTTGTGCCAACTCATTAGGTTTATTTGATGTGGATTTACATGGGGTTGGTCAATGTGTGGTGCAGACTTGTAGATTATTTTTAATGTTTTAATTGGCTTAAGAACAACTATATAAAGGAATGCTAAATCAATGATGTAGGGTTGTTGATTGTTTTTTTGGTGGTTACGATCAAAGATAGAGGTAGAGTATTACATCAAGAGTTCATGGATTGAATTGGATCTTACAGGAAAGCAGTGTCATTCTAGATCAGTGATTTGATCTCATTTCTCAAGGTTAACTCAAAAGGTTAGCAAGGATAAATCCCTTAATAGTGTGGAATTTAACATGTATTTTGTATGAATCCTCTAACAAGATAAGTTCTGAGAAGGAGTTCTAAATCCTCTAGAGGGGTAGATATTAACAGGTCTCTTTGTACTTCTAACAAGGTACTAGTCACTCTTAACCGGGTGAGCCCCTAATAGGGTATTGTAAGCTCCTAAAATGGAAACTCTTTTATTGCAGTGAAGAGATTCATGGGTGTCATCCCCACTGTGGTTTTATCCCTCTTACAAGGGTTTCCAAGATTTAAAAAAAAAAAGTGGTGTTATGGTTTATGATTTGTGGTGATTGAATTACTTTACTTTTATTTCATAGTTACAGTTGCTTGTTTGGTCTTGTGGAAGTTACTTAAAAGCATAATAAGTTTATTGGATGGAATTGTTTACTACCTTTTTGCACTGATTCACCCACCCTCACAGTGCTTCTATATACTAACAATATTCAATATAAAAGAACAAATAAATTGATCATGATTATTGAACTTGAATGCTTGAATTCATTTTTGTGTATTTCTCTTTAATTTCTTTAAAGATGCTTGATTGAATGCTAAACTAGAGTCATTGGAAATGTATAAGATATTAAATATATGTTCAAATCAAGAAGAGAGTTTTATTAATACATAACCACTAAAGAAATCCCAAAATGCGTGTGAAATTCTAGAGGGATACACTTTACAACACTACACTTTAAGATATAAAGGCATTTAAAACTATTATGTGCACTTGTAGGAAAATAAAGGCACTAGAAGTCTTGGATATACAAATTTTAAACACCTTACTAAATGCTTACAACATTCGAAAAAAAGGAATCCACCTTCCATGTTTCTATTTGATTATTAAAGGACATCCATGAATGGAGTTTAGTATAGAACAAGTTTTATTACAAGTGGACATATCTATCTTGTGGTTTGTTACTAAAAAGTACATTAAGGATTATTTATAATGATTATTTATCTATTAAAATATTTACCAATGTTGACTATTACCATAGCATGTCCATTCTTATTAATTTACGTTTATAAAATTTTAATTAAAAAAAATGTATAAGGGTAATTGCACCAAGATGGGGGACCAACAATTTGTCACTTTACTTTTGACCATCATTGTTCACTTCGGTGAGCACCATATAAGGTGCATTCCAATAGGCTTGGTGTGCCAAGACAACTTGGTCACACCAAGGCTATTTGGTGTGCACTAAATTTTGTGGAAGCCGAATGTTTTTAGTTAGAAATTTGTCTCTCTTTCTCTCCCTCACTCTCTCTCCCATTGATTAAATGTTTTGAACTCAAGACAAACTCAATTTCCTAAAAAGAATATATACATAAAATATAAAACTTAAGTATAAGTCACATTTCAATATGTATTTTTCCTTTCTTATAATTTAAGTTATATTTAATGTATATATTAGCATGATGTTTGAGAGTGGCTTCAGATCTCTAAGAGTTTTAATGTAGATTCTAGGTTTAATAAGATCATATAAATTTTTTAACTTAGTCAAATCTCAATTTTCAATATGCTCTCTCTCTCTCTCTCTCTCTCTCTCTCTCTCTCTCTCTCTCTCTCTCTCTCTCTCTCTCTCTCTCTCTCTCTCTCTCTCTCTCTCTCTCTCTCTCTCTCATTTTTTTCTACCTACATCACTTTATAATCTTTAGAAGGTATAATGACCATAGAGAGTTGGTTAACAATTAATTGGGTTAATGCTTCATCCAAATTATGCTAAAATGTATATCTCTGAGTGACTTCCAATATAATTCATTGAGATGTATATATTCACATGGTAGGTATCCTCTAATTTATTTTTTCCTATTTAACACTTAGATAATTTCAATACCCTCTAGGTTCTTACTCCCTTATGGGCCACTCTGTGTTTATCTTGATAACAGTTGTTACATATTCTATATTTACATGGAAATTCACTGTATGTGATCTCCTTGGACAAAGGTAGATCATAAGTTAGGAATCTCATGGTATTAGAGATCAATTCTAGATAGCTCATTACTATTGCGACAAAATCCATAGTAAATTCATGGTTACCTTTGTGTATCACACTCATACATTTGTTGATCACACTCAAAGAATTGAGGGGGGGAGAATCAGTCTCTTATTAATTTTAAAATTTTACATTGATTCAAAACCTGTAACTATAAATTTAAGAAAGAAAAGATAAAACATTCAATGCACAAGATTAGAACACAAAATTTATGTGGAAAACCCCAGGAGGGAAAAACCATCGTGAGAATCAACTCATAATATATGAAAAATATTACACGATTCTCACTACCAAAAATTTTTCCAATACACATTCTATTAGGGAAAGATAGAAAGGACCTAAAGAGTTGACACACTTTCTCAACACAAGATACATGAGATAAACTATAATGAAATAGGCCTTTGGCAAATTGCTTGTCAAATTCTCCTCAAATTATAGATGCTTTTGACATGATGTCACCAACAACCATTATCAATTCAATTCCACAACTTTCACCATACACTACTACTTCCTCAAACTCACATCTTCCACAATAAACATATACTCCACACACTTTGCAACTAATTCAATATTATAACTATACCATACAAGTCAATTTTATAACATCAATTAGGTTAGTTAGACAAGGGACAAGCAATAATCCCAATAAATAAGCCATCAAAACATAATTGTGGTGGAAGAAGTCCTATCTTGGAGATAGAGAGAACTCAAACATCATATCATAATAACCAATGTGATCCCAAAAATCACACATGTTTGGTGCACATCCTCCAAATTCAAGAACATGGCAATGTGTAGCAACAATCAATCAGCTCATAATACATCTTAACATGGAACCACTTAATGCAGATCCATACATAGAAATGTGAGACCCAAAACCAACTCAATAGATCTTCTTCTACAATTAGGAATATGACGTAAGTAATAGAACAAGCCCTGACAGCTAGATAGCCACAAACAACCCTATAAATCAACTCCAGACACATTGTAGCACAAGAACTCAATCACAACTATGCAAAGCACATAGAGATGGTCCTTGAATTTTTAAAATTATTCCCAATAACATATATCATATTATTCAACAATCAAGCTGCTACAACCATTCTTTCGCATAATTCATTATAATTGGAAAAATATGAAAGCATAGTCATGAAGCACATCACAAAAAATATGGTTGTAGTACACATCTCTATTGGAAAATTGAACTGAGACATTGCACAAACACTATGAACATTCCCTCCAAGCCACATCGCTACAAACATCAATGTAGAGAAATGCAGAGTATTTCACGGGCCAGTCTTGATAGACACCAAAATTGTCAACACATTGCATTCCTCTAAAACATCAGTTGGAAGACCAGTGACCTCAAAGCATAGGAGTGCAACATACACAAAACATACAATCTACTTTCCAAAGTATAAGACCATATCTTTGAATGTGGAGGAATGTGAAGCATTCTTTTGGATTGAAACCATAAACACTTCTTTGTAAATAAGCACGTGCATACATAGCCACACTTCAACAGTCTCCCAAGATAAAAACATCTCAATTTTTCATTAGAAATATTCTACTGTCCATGCTAGTGTCATGGTTCTAATCCACATCTTAACAATGTCATGTTTCTAATCCCCATGTTAATTCTAGCTTTGATTAATAACATACATAATATTCCCACTGCAACACTTTTGATCAGAACAACAATCAACAACATCTCACTAGTTCATCATAAAGACATTTGTAGAATCATTTGCCATCTCCAACATACAAATACCAGAGTAGCAATACATCTGGTAAACATCTTGTGTCAACACAATTACCAATGACACATCCCATCTTATATCATAGTCTCACAACAAACATCAGCAAGTTCTCAACAACGTCACAAATACTCAACTCAAGATGTCACAATTGTAAAAACAAGCAAAGGGTTGACATCAATGACAACACCAACTTCCAACAATATTTTCTAAATCTAAACTTTAAAATATTAAATAAATCCTAGCATAAATACTAATTATAGTACATACTTGGAATGTCACCCTATCATATCTCATCTTTCACAACTAAAATTTACAATGGTGGTATATCTAATGAGGTCTACTCTCCCTAAGTTATTGTTACTAGTTATGGACTAGTTATTGCTCCAACTATTGTTTATGGGGCACAATGAGAATGATCAAGTGTTCTTTAAATCTGGCCACCACACTAACATTATCTCTATGTACCATAAATATTGCCTCATCTTTCAATGTCTTCTATTTCACGGATAGTGGCTTGCAAGAACACAAATATCACGAGCATGAATAGTCCACTAAGCATTTTTTGTAGCTAGATGATGGTCATAGGGTCGAAGCATTGAGGCTTCTGATGAGGTCATGAATACCAATACTACTCTGATTCAAGCACACTTAACCATAAGGTTTTTCTAAGATCAAGCCCCACTTAACTTCCTACCCCATTTGCAAAACCTTCAGCAATGTTATGTTTTATGAACAATTGATTATTCATAAATCTCCTTAGCTCGTTCATTTTTGAGTAGGTGGTGTTTTCATAGCACTATATTATGTGATGTTTATCAAAATTCTACTACACAATTTTCAAGTAAAACTAATTGATCCATATTTTGTGAGGAGTGACTCACAAGAACCCATCTTTCATGAGCATGAATGTTTCACTTAGCACATGATATTTGTTGCGAGGTTATGCATCCAAATATTATCCCAACTCAAATATGCTTAACCATAAAATTTCCGCAAAATAAAACCCACTTAACTTACTACTCAATTTACAAAACCTTCACGAAATATTATATACCTCATAAATTATTTTCATAAAACTATAAATGACTCATTTATGATTAAATAAAACATATTCTTTTACAATATATCTAAACATCACATAATTTTACATTGTGAAAAAAGACCACCTACTTAATTTCAAAATAATATTGACAATTTTATCATAATACAACTAATTGGGAATGCCTATCCATGCCATGTAAAGTCTCCGTATCTATTAAGTTGTAAAACATTATGTTGCAATGGATATGAGTTCAATCTAACAATAAACTCATCCATGGTTGAGATATGAGAAGCAACAAATAACAACCATTATTGTGAGATACAAAAATCCAATCCAAAGGTTACAACCATTTATCTCTGGTCATTAGAAACAAGTTCAAGTATGTGATGGTGGATGACTGGTTACAACCATTTATCCTTTCAATCAGTCAATTTCAAATATTCTCATTTTAATGCTGACAGAAAAATATAAGTCGGCAAAGCACATGGCTAAGCTAGCACAAGTTGATATTTGCTGGCTTTCAAACGCATCTTTCACTCTCATCTCATAATTAAACTTGCTGGCTTTCACTCGCATCTTTCACTCTCATCTCATAATTAAACATCACATAATTAAACTTGTAATCTTTTGTAGCATGATAATTTTACTCCTCTGAATACATTGATAATCATTTTCTGTGCTATACAATTTGTTTATATATGCTAATTTAGATCTTAATATTCTTATTTTTTGTCAAGGGATTATATCTTAGTATTCTTATTTTAGTAGAAGACTAAGTTTTGTAAGTGTATTGATAATTATATTTATTGAATTTGTTTTGAATCATTTAAAACTTACTTGAAACCATCAATATTTAAATTTATGATGTATAATTTGATTCTATTATATATACAAATTAATTAAATACTTTCTATACCACAGATTCTATTAAAGTTAAAGACAAATTTCACCTTTAAGGTGTTTCTTTCAGATTGAGCTATATGTGGATGGATAGATTTGTCTTTCATAGCACAAGAAACAGATGTAACTTTATTGATAAATCACTTTCTGTGCTATACAACTTGTTAGAGTGTTCGATTTCAAATTGAAGTATATGTGAGTGGCTGTCAAAACTTATGCATCTGTCTTCCACACCACAAGAAAGAAAGGCTTGCATGAGATCATGCCAATTATGCTCCGTGATATGAGGCAAATCCATGTGGAAGGCAATTTTTTTAAAATCTCAAAATTACTAAACTAGTACGGCATTATGTTCATTTTCAGAGAGTTGTCCAATATAGCTGGTCAAGTTATGGAAAAGTTCCCTAGTTTTCACATTTTAGAGATATACATAGGTACTAAATAGATTGATCTCACCATGGTCACCCTGTTTTTTATTTTTAATCATTTTATTATCTAAAGTAAGGCTTTAAATGGTTAAAACAAAATGTCACATTTGAGAATGCTAAAAATCGATTTTGAATTTGTTTTCTTATCTTTTTTCTTTATTTTATGAATAGGTATCTATAAAATAGTCGTATACCTGTTTACAAAATAAGGTGGGTGAAAATAGTCATATCCATAATGTCTATAAGGGACAACATCCCAAAGTATAAAAGTATAAACAAATCCTCTAAGTGGCACGAGAAGTGGCAATGGAGGTGGGTGAAAATAGTCACACCCATAAAATCTATAGGGTACAAAAGTGCAAAGCATAAAAATATAAACAAATCTACTTAGCATTGAGAGAAATGGGAATGAAGGTGGCAGAAAATAGTCGTACCCATTAAGTCTGTAGGGGATAGCATCCTAAAGCATAAAAATAAAAATAAATACATTGATAGATGAGAGAAGTGAGAATGGAGGTGGGTGAAAATAGTCATTCTCATTAAGTCTATAGGGGACAACAGCCCAAAGCACAAAATATAAACTATTTATTAAGTAGTGAGAGAAGTGGGAATGGAGAGAGGAGGAGGCTCTGGGTCATCTAATCTACCCCATGCATAAATGGGGTATAGAGTATCCATAACCCACTTAAATATAATAATTAGTGGAGATGTTCAATAAAAAATTGGTAAAATAAGATGATTTGGTATTGTCTTTATTAACTTACCTATTATTTACCTTGTGTTGGATCTATTTATAATTAATTTCACAAGTTATAAATGATCTCTTTAAAATATAGACTAAATTTGGGTCTGGTTGTTTTTACTCTACCTGAACATTACAAGCTAACATGAACACCTTCATGTAAACATTGTGGAACATAAAAATATCTAGCAATATCAATATTTCCTCAATATTCTAGGACATAATACATAGTTACTTGTTGTCCTTATTCTTGCTCAAAAGTTGTTGTCTTGACATCCTTACCAATATTTGACACAAAAATGTTGAAACTAATTGTCATGTGGAAAATCATGAGCACTAAAGTCAATCATTTATGAGAAGAAGATTAAGTTAAGAACTTCAAGGCAAGATAAAGAGAACATCTAAAAATCAGTAGAGATCAAATCTATGCACTTGGTTTTGATCTAAAATTGTGGGATAATTACTTTAGTGACGAAAATGATTATAACAAAAAAAACAAAAGATTCATAAATTCTAATAAATTCAATTTACATATATCAATTTTTGTAATAATAATGAACCAACTTGAGATATCTGTTGGAATCATATTCTATGTTGAGCCAATTGCTATGGACTTCTAGTTATTATTAAAAATATGAGCATTAAACTCAACATGTTTATCATTCTCATATAGCATCCAAGGATATTCAATTCTCACTTGGAAATTTCTCTATGTATGCAAACAACTGGGAAGGTGGTGACAAAATATATTGGGATCACAAAGACTTAATTTAATATGACTCTAGAACTATGTCTCTTATTCACCAACTATCCAATGAAAAGGCAATGGCCCCTCTTTAGTAGAAGCAACTTCGACCATATTAAAGTCACCGCACGAAACCCAAGTGGTAGGAGGCATTGAATCTTTAATTCATCCCTAGAGAGTAGATCTGTCAACAACATCATTAGGATCATAAACATTAATAATCCCAAAGAAACAATCCTTTATTGAAATGAGGATCCAAACAAGCCAATGAGTGTAATCATATCGATAATCAATCTCAAGGGTAACCACACCTCCATGACCCACCTAATGTTTGAAGAAAAAAGTCAGGCCAAGTGAACAAATAACCTAACATGTTGCAATAAGCATAAAAGAAGCAATCTTAATTTTCTGAAGGCATAACACATCAATACCAAGTTAATTATTTCAAGTATCTCACACAAAATACTTTTTGGTGAGGTCAATGAGACCTTGGACATTCCATAAAATGAAATTCATCACTTAAATTCTTGCATACCATCCTCATGCTTGAGAGAGGAGAAACAAATTGTGATAAATTAGAAGCTTTTGGGTAATAGGTAACCGTTCACTCATTTTTTTGGAACAATCTCATCTTCCTCTACATGTCCAAAATGGCTAAAAGAGTTGTGAAAGCTATTCAACTGAGTAGAGATCACCGAAAAAAACTAAGGTGTTCATAGAAAGGCATGAAAAATAGATACCTAAGTGGTAGCATAAGGAGCCATAAATTTTCCCTTCTTCGGAGAGTTTAAAACCAGTGGCGATCATTGTGTCTACATGATTGTTTTCTCATGAGGTTTGTTTGGAAAACTAATAGATGAAAAAATTCCTCTAATGAGTCTTTGTTGTCTACATCTCCTCTAAATTAGAAACCTATGGAACACACGAAGGGTCTACTATTAGTAATAACTGAGAGTGGGGGCTGAATTAGTGGCCTCAAAAATATTCCAATAATCAACCCAAAAACTTAGTACCACAACATTAAGCCTCTAGTTATCTTCATTCCTATAAGATGAATGCCTTCAAATACTTTTATCAAATTACTACTGCCCAGAATGATTTATTAAACCTTCTATTGTGTGTTTACCGAATAGCAGTCTTTTAATTTACCAAAAGACAGTAAATTATCTAGAGTAAACCAATCAATCCAAATTAGCTATGTGTAATGAAAAACACTAAAGTAATGGCTCATAAACACATTGACGCATGGATTTTTAATGTGGAAACCCTGATAAGGGAAAAACTACTTGGGACCGGTAACCCAAAATTTTCACTCTTCTAAAGTGAGCTCGGTGAAGAGCCAACTCTGTTAAAGGTTACAAAAACACTGTTAGGAGTGACCTTGTTAGAGGATTTAAAATATTAGTCTGTCACTTGTTATCGGGCATCTCTATGTTGCGTTCCTTGATCAAACACTCACTTGGCCTATCAATAGGTATCTGGCATATCATGCTATCTTCATGATCAAACTTTTTGATACTCCTTGGGATGTATCTCAATATAGAAAGGATCTTTAAATCCCGCTTGCTTAAGAGACTTTCTGAATCAATGGTTAAACTGAAACAATATGATTTGTTCACATATACAACTTATACTTGTAGATTTTCAGATCTATTTTAATCTCATAAAACTAATCTGATCAATATATCCCTTTTTATACCTTTGCTCCACTTTGATTCTGCTCGGTGATGCTGTGCTTTGTTTCTTGGTGTCTGCAAAAAACTTTAGCTCTTTCCTCAGCTTGATTGATCAGGACTATATGAAGTTTTTCTTCATCAATTTCTCTTCAGCATCCTCTTTTCATTCATTCACCCACACCATTCGTAATGAATTAAGTTGTCTCTTTTATAGACATGATATCACCATTGTTAGGTTCTTGATTTTCTTGATCTTGGCGCGATCCACAATTTTTTCCAATTAGATTTAAAGAAAAAATCCCATTTTATCTTGCAAAGATCTTCTTGCCAACTGGACAAAACAACTTTATATCCTTTACTTATCTCTAGCTTTATCTTGTTGATGAAAACAAAGATAACTACTAGTTAAGTCCATATTTAGCTCTCCTAGCTAGACATTTAGTCATTTCTGAACTCAAGTTAGTTTCGGCGTTTTAACTCTTTGATAGCTTCTGTCAACACTCTAGTTCCCCTCAGGCTTCTCCGTCGGTCTATGCTATGTTTCTATCCATTGATTATGCTTGTGATTCTACTCATCGGTGTTCTTGCTCGGGCATCACTGTGACTTGAATTTTGGTGATCTCTATCCGTCGATTTCCACTGACCATCGGTGTTTGAAGTCACATAGTGAATACTTGTCTTTTATGCATTACTGAAAGCATAATCTTTTTCTCATTGATTCTCTGAAGTCTTTGACACTTTGATTATAACTGAATAGATTATATCAAGTTGACATCAATGACAATACAATCCATTAACTAATTTAATGTCTTGCATTATCCTTCTGCATTTCAATGATCAACTTAACATCTTCAAACATTCAATCAATTACATATCATCAATCTCCCTTTGGCATTGATGGCAACATACGACATTATCATACAATACTATTACTAATACAATATGAAATATAACAGTTTCATCAAGCTTTCCTAATGTAACTATTACAAATGTTTGGCTTTCGGTAAGCTCAAAATAGCTTAGATTTGTTTCTTGCAGAATGATTGTCTTCAATCTTTAATCCCTTTACTGGATAGATTTATCATCTGATATCTCTGATCTGATATGTGCTCTGCCTTGACTGTTCCTCTTCTTGATAATCTCTTTCTCCTTTGATAGCAATATTTCTCTTTGTCTAAACTCTCTCACTTTGTTACTTCTCTCCATTAGATGGATATTTCATATGTAATCAATTTCTCTCCATTTGACTATTGATTAACTCTTTCTTTCTGATTTTCAGGAACTTCACCTTTATGGATAATGATATAATATTTTCTGATCAATGAGATAATCTTCCTGATAATATCTCTGTTTATGATAATGAGATAATCTCTCTCTTTGACAACAATGCCAAGAAAAAAAATTATCTATATCATGTTCCATCCCTTTACATAATATATTCCTTGAATTTCCCTTATCCATCAGCAATATAGTGTCTCTAGTGTTTGGTGAATACTTGTACCTTCCTATGTACATATGAATATGTTGTTGTTTATCTCAGTGTTTGCATCAACATGACTGATCTTCAGATTTGGAATAGGTTGATGCAACTTCTAGTCATCTTACTCACTGATAAACAAGGGTTGAACCCCTAGTCTCTGTCTTAGGTACTCAAATGTATCCTTTAGTAATGGCTTGGTGAATATTTTATCTAATTGTTCCTTTGATTGAACATATTCCAACATCACCTCCTTTTCTTGCACTTGTTCTCTTAGATAGTGATACTTTATAGCAATATGCTTAGTCTTAGCATGCATGACAGGATTCTTAGAGATGTTTATTGCACTGGTATTATCACAGTAGATAATTACTGGCTCTAGAATCTTCATATTCATACCTCCCAACAATTGTTTGATCCATGCAATATTGGAGCAATTTGCAGCAGCATCCACATACTCTTCTTCTACAGTAGACTTATAGATGCATCCTTTCTTCTTGTTGATCCATGTGGCAAGTTTGTCACCCATGAAGAATGCTCCTCTAGTTGTGCTCTTTCGGTCATCAATGTTTCTAGCCCAATCAACATCTATATAGACTTGTAGCTCAAATTTTCCTTCTCTTTTATACCATAAGCCATAATCATTGGTGTTCTTCAAATATCTCAGAATTCTCTTGACAACAGTCATATGTGATTCTTTGGGATTAGCAGATAATCTTGCAACTATTCCAACTGCATGTGCTATATCTGGTCTAGTGTGAACAACACACATCAGTTTGCCAATCATTGATATATATAAGGTAAGATTTACCTCATTGGATTTGTCTTCTTTTTTCAACTTACATCCGGTAGCCATAGGTGTTCCAACTGGTTTGGAATCTTCCATCTTGAATATCTTCAACACTTCCTTGATGTATTTGGACTGAGTGATGTATATGCCTGCATCTTTTTGAAGAATCTGTAGACCAAGAAAGAATTTGATCTCCCCATACATAGACATTTCAAATTCTTTGCTCATTTCATTTGCAAAGGTTTTGCATAACAATTCATTTCCCCCAAAAATGATATCATCAACAAAAATTTTAGCAATCAGAATATTACCATCGGTATCTTCTTTTAAGTACAGATTGCTATTTTCACTTGTTCTAAAATTTTTTATGCTAATGAGATATGAGTGAAGTCTTTCATACCAGTGTCTAGATGCTTGTTTTAATCCATACAAGGCTTTATGTAGTCTACATACCATGTTTCTCTTGTCTACATCAACAAACCCTACTGGTTGTTCAATGTATACCTCTTCTTCCAGTATTCCATTTAGGAATGCAAATTTGACATCCATCTGGTATACCTTGAATCCTTTAAATGCAGCATAAGCAAGTAAGATTCTAATTCCTTCTAGTCCAGAAATAGGTGCAAAGGTTTCCCCATAGTCAATACCTTCTTCTTGTGCATATCCCTTGCATACTAACCTTGCTTTGTTTCTTGTGACTTCTCCATTCTCATTTAGCTTGTTTCTGAATATCCATTTGGTACCGATGACATTCTTGTCATCTGGTCTCGGTACTAGTGTCCATGTACTGTTCTTCTCAATCTGATCTATTTCTTCATTCATAGCACTGACCCATTCATCATTCTCAAGTGCAGTATTAATAGATTTAGGCTCAAAATCATAAAGTAAACATCTAGTGTTTAGTGAATTACTTCTTGTTCTTTTTCCAACCTTCTTGTCTCCTATGATTTTATTATGTGGATGATGTCTTTTGACATACTTGGCAAGTTTTGGTTCATCTATGTGTTCATCATTTTGATCATCTTCTTGACCCTCATTCTGATCTCCTTTGTTCAGAACATCATCTTGAGGATTTTCCTAATTTTTGGTAATTGCAGCCTCATGCTTGGGTGCAATGTTTTGTTGCTCGGGAGTGATACACTATTGCTTGGGTAGAGTGTCAAGTTCTATATAAAAAAACCTATTGTAGTCCTCTAGTTCCTTTTTGCTTTCCTTATCATTCTTTTCTGCAAATTCATCTATTTTCACATTTGCACTTTCAATGATTTTGTTAGATGACTTGTTACGACATTTATAAGCCTTGTTTTTGGTTGATTACCCTAGAAAGATACTTTCATCACTTTTGGAGTCAAGTTTTCCATTTCTATCATCCTTCAAAATATAGCATTGACTGCCAAAGATTTTGAAGTAACTTGCATTGGGTGTATGACCATACCAAAGCTCATAGGGTGTCTTCTTTGTGCCCTTCTTCAATTGTACTTTGTTTAATGTGTAGACAACAGTACTGAAAGCTTCCCTATAAAAGTTTTGAGTGATGCTTTTCTCAATCATCAATGTTCTTGCATAGTTAACAATTGATATATTTCTCCTTTCAACAATTCCATTTTGCTGAGGTGTTCTCAATGCAGAAACCTATCTTTTAATTCCATGCTCATTGCAATAGTTAGTGAATTCTTTTGAAGTAAATTCCCCTCCTCTATTTGACCTTAAGCATTTCAATTTCTTTTCACTTTGTTTTTCTACCATTGCTTTATACCATTTAAACATCTTAAATGCTTCAGATTTATCTTTTAAGAATATGGTTGTCATCATTCTAGAATAATCATCAACAAAGAGAATAAAATACCTATCTCCATAGTAGCTCTTTGTCCTCATAGGTCCACGTACATCTGTATGGACTAATTCTAGAATTGCATTAGATGTATGGATTTTACTATTGAAACTAGACTTTGTCATCTTACCTTTTTGACAATTTTTCACATTATATGCTCGGGCTTAGTCATGCTCAGTAAGCCTCTGACATTCCTTTTGTTGCTTATCTTTATCATGTTGTCAAGTTCACATGACACAACTTTTGTGCCACAACCATATGTCTTCGTTTCTAGCCACTAAACAAGTGGTGTTAGTGTCATCAAGATAGAAAATGTTACCTTTTGTCTTCTCACTAGTACCAATCAATCTTCTTGATTCAATGAAGCTTTTCCTTCTTATTTTCAAATGCTACTTTGTGACTTGAATTGTTCAGCTATGAAACACTTAACAAATTATAATTTAGTCCTTTTACCTAGTAAGCATTTTCACATTTTATCAAGTTAGTCAACATTATACTTCCTTTACCTTCAACTGGACAAGGTGTATCATTTCCCATTCTCATTGAACCACCATTACAGTATTCAAAAGTCTCAAACTTTTGTTTATCACCGGTCATATGATGAGTGCAGCCACTATCTATGATCCAGACATCATTTTTACTAACTTTAGATATGAGTGTAGTTTATACATACCTTTCTTCATCTTCATCTAAATCATCCTTCATGGCTACAAATACCATCTCAATGTCTTCTTCTGATTCGGTGTCAGTCTCATTAGATCTCTTCTCATCTAGGTAACAAGATTTCTTCCATTTTTCCTTGTAGTCTTGGGTATTTCTTTTGTCAGATTGTCGGTTTCTTTGGTAATCTCTGTTATCACCTCTATCAAACTTCTTCTCATATCATCTGGCATTTCCTCTATCATATTTTCTTCTATTTGGACATCTTGCAGCAAAGTGGGACAACCTCTTTACAATTGAAACATACAAGTGGTAGTTTACCTTTGTATCTACCTTTGCCTCTCTGCAATCTTCTGGCCATTAGTGCTTCAATCTCATCAAATCCTTGATCCTCATTATCACTGTCACTATCATTTCTAACAGCATGTCTATGACTTGAGTTACTTATCTTTAAAGAAGATTTGAATCCAAATTCTATAGATAGTAAGACACTATTGTCAAATTTATTCGTCTCAAATGAAATTAGTCTACCAATCAGACTATCTAGAGTAATTGTATTGTTTGCAACTGCTCTTATTTCTTGAATAGCAAAAACTCTAATAGGATATATAGGCAATAAGGTTCTTAAGATTTTACTTACCACTGTCTCCTCTTCAAGTACACCTCCAAATCTTCATATAGCATTTACTACCTCTTTGATTCTACAACTATACTGAGTGATATTTTCTCCTTCTTTAATCCTTAGGTTATCAAACCTCCCTCTTAGGCTTTTTGCCTTTTCTCTTAGTACATTGGCATCTCCTCCATGTACCAGCTTCAACTTAGCCCACATTTGCTTTGTAGATGTGCACATTTTGACATCTTCAAACTCAACATCGAATTAGAGTGATGATGCAAGTTCTATCATCATGCAATTGTGCTCATGCTTTACTCTTAATTACTCAAGAGTGTGAGGTCTTATATGCAACACATATTCAATATCTAAGTATTGAACGATATCATTTCCAATACCTGATAGGTGGAGTCTTATTCTTCTTTGTCATGATGCAAAGTTGTCTTTATTCAACTTGGGCACATCTCATCTATTCATCTTGTGATCTTTTGCTTGAGCTGTTAAACTCCCTTTCTAAGCACACAAGATCCAATACCAATTGTTAGTAATAACTGAGAGGGGGGGTGAATCAGTGGCCTAAAAAATATTCCAATAATCAACCCAAAAACTTAGTACCACAATATTAAGCCTCTAGTTATCTTCAGTCCTATAAGATGAATGCCTTCAAATACTTTTATCAAATTACTACTACTCAGAATGCTTTGTTAAACCTTCTACTGTATGTTTACTGAATAAAAATCTATTAATTTACCGAAAGATAGTAAATTATCTAAGGGTATACCGATCAATCCAAATTAGCTATGTGTAATGCAAAACACTAAAGTAATGACTCATAAACACATTGACACATGGATTTTTAATGTGGAAACCCTGTTAAGGGAGAAACCACTTGGGACCGGTAACCCAAAATTTTCACCCTTCTGAAGTGAGCTCGGTGAAGAGCCAACCCTATTAAAGGTTACAAACACACTATTAGGTGTGACCTTGTTAGAGGATTTAAAAGTTTAGTTTGTCACTTGATATCAGGCATCTCTATGCTACCTTCCTTGATCAAACACTCACTTGGCATGTCAATAGGTATCTGGCATCTCATGATATCTTCATGATCAAACTTTTTGATACTCCTTGGGATGTATCTCAATATAGAAAGGATCTTTAAATCCCGCTCGGTTAAGAGACTTTTTGAATCAATGGTTAAACTGAAATAGTATGATTTGTTCACATATACAACTTATACTTGCATATTTTCAGATCTATTGTAATCTCATAAAACTAATCTGATCAATGTATCCCTTTTTATACCTTTGCTCCACTTTGATTTTGCTCAGTGATGCTGCGCTTTGTTGCTCGGTGTCCACAGAAAAATTTATCTCTTTCCACAACTTGATTGATCAAGACTGTATGAAGTTGCTCTTCATCAGTTTCTCTTCAGCATCCTCTTTTCATTCATTCACCCACACCATTCGTAATGAATTAAGTTGTCTCTTTTATAGACATGATATCACCATTGTTAGGTTCTTGATTTTCTTGATCTTGGAATGATCCACAATTCTCGCCAATTAGATTTAAAGCAAAAATCATGTTTTATCTGACAGAGATCTTCTTGCCAACTGGACAAAATAGCTTTAAATCCTTTACTTATCTCTAGCTTTATCTTGTCGATGAAAACAAAGATAACTACCAGTTAAGTCCATATTTAGCTCTGCCAGCTAGACATTTTTTTTGTTTCTGAACTCAAGTTAGTTTCAGTGTTTTAACTCTTTGATAGCTTCGGTCAACACTCCAGTTCCCCTCGAGCTTCTCCGTCAGTTTACACTATGTTTCTAGCCATCGGTTACGCTTGTGATTCTACTCGTCAGTAATGCTTGTCGGTGTTCTTGCTCAGGCATCACCGTGACTTGACTTTTGGTGATCTCTGTCCGTTGGTTTCCACTGACCGTCGGTGTTTGAAGTCACATAGTGAATACTTGTCTTTTATGCATTACTGAAAGCATAATCTTTTTCTCTTTGATTCTCTGAAGTCTTTGACACTTTGATTATAACCGAATAGATTATATCAAGTTGACATCAATGACAATACAATCTATTAACTGATCTAATGTCTTGCATTATCCTTCTGCATTTTGGTGATCAACTTAACATCTTCAAACATTCAATCAGTTACATGTCATCATCTAGAACCTTGGAAGGAGACTTAGCCCTCAGAATAGTCAATGAGAAAATCCTTAATTTTATGCTCAAAGGATTGATAATGGAATATAGTATTAGGTAAATTCAGATTGAGCACATGTTGGGTGTGACAAAGACCTCCTATCTACATGTCTATCATCTTTTTGAGGCCATGAGACAAGTCCACCTTAACAAAAACCCAATTTTGGGGTCTAGGAAATGATAAAAATAGTTAGGTTCAACACAAACAACCTTTCTGAGAGAGAAAGAAATAAAATGAAAAAAAGGCTAGCATGGAAAAGGAAAACCCAAAAAATTATATCTAGCTAGGAATCAAAGTTGGAAAAGTATTAATACCAAGGCTTGAAAACTAGTAAATATGACCTAACATACCAAGGTCCATTCTAAAAGATGGCCTAAACATGGCCGAATTTAGCAAAACAAAAAAGAAATGAAAAACCCTTTGTTAGATTTTGGATGCCATTAAGGCAAATCCCACAAGGAGCCTGTGTAACCTAATCCTAGAGCATGCTTTCAGGGGGGACCCTCCCAAAAAAAAAATCGTATAAGAGTATCCTTGTCTAACCATTGACATGCATTATCAAAATTTTGAATGGGTAAAACCGCATCTGCACGTTTACCTAAAGGACTAACTTGTGAAAAAACTTTGGGTAATAATTTTTGGGAGTGCTTGTTCAAAGGAGCCATTATTGCCAGTCGCCAAAGCTTCAATACCAGTAGCATCTACTAGATTGAGGCTAGCCGAGGCCACTATTAAAAAATGAAGTTCTCATAGTTAATGCGGTAAGATGCAAGTGACAGTGACAAAGAGTATGGAAAGAAAACACAAAACCCTAGCATCCTAAATTTTGAATTAAATAGAACACATTTCAAATACATATTCTTGAATCATAATGCATATCACATCATCCGTAGAATCACAACGTTAGGTCAAAATATATCACATTACAATACCACATCATAGGCATAAACATGATTCATCTCATTACATTTGATCATTACAACATATTATAGTAAGAATTCCAATATATTTTCCATACATACACATGTGGATATATAAACATCTTATAAAATACATATATGTAGATACATCATCACAAAACATAAATAATTATCAACACATGAACATGTATATTGTTGCAAAAAATAGAATATAATCTTGTATAAATAAAATATATATATCATGATACATAATCATAATATTTGTAAAAGGGCTCATAGCTCATGGGCCATATAAATATAAATTACAAACCCACAAGAAATATGATACAAAGTATACAAGACCTACACAACATGTTAAGATGATCTCCCAAACTTTAAATGAGCAAGAGAGGATTGTCTCGATCCTACTGATTGACATGATAGTCCTGCCATGATTTTTCCTTGTCACCCCCTACATTGTGGTCATGATGGCGGTGGCCCCATAAAATACTTACTCATTAATCTTTGTGAATGAGATCTACCTGTGTGACTATACATAACAAAATTTGGAGTTTGACAATCACTAGGAAGTGTGGACTCATAGAGTGTCCTATAATAACTCACCTCCTAGATGTCATCAAAGGAATCTTTGTAATCATTTGACTACCAAGCCCCTATATAGTCTCCTTTATCCTCCTCAAATCAACCTCAAATCTATGTTTTCATACACACTCAATATCCCTTATTTAGCTAAAGGGAATGCCTCTTGACCATCCTTTGACTCAACTGTACTTGCATACTAGCTAGTTGAGACCAAATAACATCCAAGTATGCATGTAAACCACCTTGTTGGGATTTCACAATACCCATTTGATCTTTCAAACCATCTTTCTTTCCCAAAATGTTGCTAGTTGTACTTAGAGCTCATCCACCTCATCCCCATCATTACCTCTTCCTCCACCCTATACTTTTCCACAATCCCCACCTTCACCTTCATCTCCACCCTTTCTCTACCATATTCAAGTCTACAAGTAGTGAATGGTAGCATTGATCCAATGGAAACAAAGCGAGGTGAATTAGACAAAAAATCAACAGATTATTTTGATAAAACATCTAACAATCAATCTAAATGTTCATATTTCAACATATAGGAATTCAAACAACATGCATAAGAGAAAGGGAGAAAGCTCCAAGACATTCTCTAAAGTTGAGAATGGAAAAAGGAAAAAAGACAAAAAGGCCATGAGTAATGATAAAAAGGTTTGATAACCCCAATCATGCATGTTACTACAAAATCATAAATTTAAGAGATGCAATGAAATAAGGAGAAATAAAGGAGTATATATCACAACAAAAAATGAATTAACCATAAAAAATAATTGAAAGGAATAAAAAATAGTAGTCATTAGGATAACAACCATTTGATCATCATGGAGGATTTGGTGGTAAAAATCAATAAGTGACGCTAGATGTCAATTGAATAAGTAATGAAGAGAAATTGAATTATTTTCCTCAACAAAATAAATTGAAGATCAAGATCAACACATCCAAGAAAGTAGAATCCAGGGCTAGTAAACCATGATAAAGTATACTTCAATGTATGTATCATATGGAATTTGAACAAAATTTTGATGGGTAAAGAATGCTAGAAAAGTAGGGAGATGGTATAAAGAAAGTATAAGGAAATATGTTGTAAATAAAGTGGATATAATATTAAGAATTATGAAGCTACAAGGCTACTTGATTAGATAATTTTGAAATAAGAAGGATCAAATAGAAAAAGGCGAAGAGAGAAGGTATAACCTAGTATAGCAAGAGGCATTTGTTTTTCTTAAAATAGAATGATATTGACAACATTAACTAAAGGAAGAGGTGAGAAATTAGAGAGCATCCACCATATAACAAGGAATAATAATCCACAATAAAGAAGATAAGAATGATAGAAGAAGAAAAAAATGTGGGTTGTACACTAGAACCAAAAAGTTAGTATAGAATGAAAAGAGGAAAAGGGATAAAATTAATTTATAAAAAATCACAAGGATATGGGACATTGAGGATGAAACACTAAGTAAGATAATTTGTAAGTGTAAATCAATTCAAAAGAAATGATATATTTGCAAGGTCCACACAAATTATATCCAAAGAACAAGAATTAAAGCTCTACCATCTAAGGGGGTGGATGAAATATAGATACATAATATGGTAGTAAAATGGGGCAAAGGATGCAAGGTCATAGATTGTGGGGCAATTTTATTTAGATGTTTAGGCAAAGTTTGTAATCCAAAGGGGGGAATAAAAATTATAAATTAAGGTGAATGCATTGAGAATAGGGATAATGAGAGTAATCTAGATATTTGTGACAGAGAATAATAAAATTGGAGTAAGATTTCATATAATTTTTTTGATTCACTTCTAGAGTCTATGCAGGATTGGGAGGAGAGAATTGAGAGGACTTTGTAGCTTAATGTTGTTTACAAAACCCTTGATCTTACTATAAGAATTTAGCAATAAGCCAACCTTATTAATGTGGGTGATGGTGTTTGAATGTGAAAAGCTTTGGGTGGATACAAACTAAAGGGGTGACCAAAACAAGGTGCCCCTAGTTGTAGTGCATGTTTTGAGAAGGTTGATACCTAGCGGATAAAACCCAATACTATAACACATTTTGATCATTATGATATTATTTGTAGACTTTAAAACCAAAATTTTAATAGTAAAATACTATTAGTTGTAACTTCAAGTTTTTTAGAGTTGGCATGCTTAATAAAAATATTTAAATTAGATCTGCTCATTTGATCCAAAAATAATAGACCATGAGATACCACATTGGTGCTACAACAGAATATGACTTGACACAATTTAGGGTAAGTTAACAAACAACTATTGGTACTAACCTTTCTTTTGGTCTTTTTGGACACCTCAACAAAATGTATGTTTATGTGACATCATAGTAGATGTCGAGCAATATTTGATATTGTGACCATAAATCCTTAGAGTTTAGTAGGACACTTATTAAGTTGCTATACAAAATTTAGGTCCAATTTGAAATCATTTATTTTTTACCTTGGGATATCCCCCCAACCCATCCCAACAACCCCATTGTACCTTGCCCCAAGCTTACTTTTTAATGTAGAGTTTTGGGATGATGGAGGAGGTTTGTTGGGGTGAGATTAGTTGAGAGTAGTCCCTAAGGGCCAGCAACACATGCTCAAATAATGTAGCTAGTGGTCAAATCCGACTGCCAAATGGACCTACATGGGAAAAGCCTAAAGCTTTAGTACAACCTTACCAACCATTTGAGCTAGTGGGTTTCCAAAAAATATCAGACCATGAGATGCCACATTAGTGCACCAAAAAAACATGACTTAACACAAAATTTATGGGTAACTTAATAAACAACTATTGGTACTAACCTTTCTTTTGGTCTTTCCGAACACCTCAAAAAAATGTATATTGATGTGGCATCTTAGTAGATGTTGCAACATATTTGATGTTGTGGCCATAAATCCTTGGATTTTAGTAGAATGTTTTATTAAGTTGCTATAAAAAAGTTAGGTCCTAGAATTAAAATCATTTTTTCGCCTTGGGATATCCCGACAACCCAACCCAACAACCCCATTGTACCTTGCGTCGAGCTTACTTTTTATGGAGAGTTTTGGGATGGACAAAGGAGGTGAGTTAGAGAAAAAGTAAATAAGACTAGTCCCTTAGGACTAACAACACAGGTTTACACAATGCATCCAGTGGCCAAACCTAGCTGGCGAGAGTTGAACCTTGGACCTACATGGTAAAAGTGCAAAGCCTAGCATAACCTTAACAACTATTTGAGCTAATATTTTTCCTCTCCAAATTAAAATAATTTATTACAGTATTGAGAGGTACCAAATTAGGATGTTGAACAAGCAGATCATGTCCCTTAAATGAGTTGCTTAGTTGAATAGAAATATAGGCTAACATCACACATAATTGATAGATGAATTTATGAAGGTCTTGTTCATAAATAGAAACTACATGACATGACATTTTTAATGTTACAATAAAAAAAGATGCCAATTTAGCATATAAGGCCCTCCTTATAAAAACCATTAAAGGAATCCTTTGTGTTGTACTCATTGGTTTGGATCTCACAATCAAACCTAATGGTAAACTCAAACCTGCTTGTAAGCCACCTACTCTTAAACGCTCATATATCAATAAAAAAAACATCTATTTTGAAGCCCATGGGCGCCGCTAGCACGAGGGTTCACGGGAAAGAATGGAGGAAATTAGGCGCCATTCATTCATTGATTACAGAGTTGCAGTCCTTGAAAACAAAAAGAAAAGAGTTTTAATGGTACCCATGTCCTGGTTGGAATAAGTTTTGAGTGGCAATGGCGGCGGCGAGGGAAACAAATTGCAAAGCTACAACACCACCTCTGCTTTAATTGAGGCTCGTGAAGTACACCACCCATGTCACTCTCACCACTAACAACAATGAAAGCGAGACTTGGCCTTTAATGCAAAAGTCTTTTTGAGATCTAAGACAGCCATGATATATGAGCACCGCCCTTCACCAACCCTCCCACCTCATGACAATACTGTGACTTGATTGATTTATACTTATAATCCTATTTCTTATTAACCATTTTCTTACCTATTGCTTTCCTACTTATCAATTGCAGTCCTGCCAAAACAAGAGAGATCATATTGTCAAGTCTATGTGAGACAGGTTTTATGATGACGTTCTAGCATGTTCAATTGGCCTCTCATACTTGTCTTTTCAAAGAATCCTTTTGGATGAGGGCAGGACTTACAATTGACTTGCTTCAAACCACTCATTGCAATGCCAAATGAAATATCTTGACTTGACCCATGTCCATTAAATCACATAATGGGTTGTTTAGTTTTTGCTTTTCTTTGGGTGGGTATATAATGTTTTATCTTTCATTTGATTGTTTCTCATTATTAACCAAAATAAATTTATTTGTCCTTGCAATTCGAAGTTGTGGCAAGTTGAGACGAGATTAATCCTTCACAGTCGGCAAGGGCAGCCTCAAACAACCCAACCAATAGACAAACCCGACTGATGATAGTTGAACGAGCTAAAGCCTTAATTATTAATAATTGATATAAGATTTGTAGATTTAGAGATTTATTAATAACTTATATTATTGTTAGTTGTGATTTCAAAGTTATTAGTGTTGCTCATAATAAATGTATGAAATGTGGTCATTAAATTTAAAGTATAACAAATCATGTGTTGTCACGTAAGCACACCAACAAATCGTGAACTTTTTAGAGAGAAAGTATATAATATGGTAACACCGTGTAAATCATTTGTGACACCCCAACAAGTGCATGCTTATTTGGCATCATGGACTTATGACTCTTAAGTAGTGATTTTTATAAATAAACAATTTAATAAAATTGAAAATCTTCAATATCACGACAGATAATTTTCAAATGTAGATCTTGTGCATGTGACTACTTGGTCGAAGGAAGCTTGTTGTTTAGATGTATGCTTACTCAAATAAATTATATAAAGCTAGAAATGCTAACATCTTTGTATATCGACATATTTCTATCAAACAATAATCACCACATATAACTTTTAAATGTACGACATTAAATAAACAACAATTAAATCCTTTTCCTTTTTAATATTTAAAACTATTAAATATACTTTAAAAAGAAAAAAAAAAATCTTCAAATCAATCAAATTCAATATATCTTTAGATGCATGCATTCAAAAGCTCATTTTCAAACATCATATCATGTTGGTTAATTTAGATTTATCTTCGTTTTTCTCATTGTGGGTAGTTGTTGCTTGTCAACTTCATACTTATTCTACCTAAGAGGACTTAAATTTTATTATTATATAAATGGTCCCTTTGACTAATTTCCTATGTTTAAAATTAAAGTAAAAATCAATGGGTGGAAGTCTAGCAAGATCACATAACCTAGGCATGGATTTGTACCCACGAACTAGTTGTACTTTTTTATTATGGCAATAATTGATGAGCGTTGAATCCTTCAAAAATCTAAGATATAAATCATAACCAACCTTAACCGTGCATCACTTCACATACTTTCCAATGCTTTTGTACTTTAGGACCCCATTTGTTATGGATCTAAAGATAAAAAATAATCGAGAGCTTTTATGGGTCTTTAATTTAAAATTCAAATATAATAAATTTATTATTATTATTAATTTAAATTAGATGGATTTTAAAATTATATTATTATATATTTAAATATATCATTATTAATTATGATAGTTAAAATTTTAGTTTTAAATGAAAGTGATTATTAATATTATTAAAATATATTTCATTATAACATTTTTTATATATAGAAATCTTAATTTTAGAAGAAAAATTAGAGTAATATTTATATAGTTTAGTTACAAAAGAAATTGGGTCTCGTATAAAGCTTAGGAATCATAGTGTCAAAAATTAGGGTCAAATAAATAATGCAAGGATTAGGGAGCATAAAATGTGTGACTCAAGCAAAAAGCCAAAAATCATAAATTAAACATCAAAATAAATAAATGATGAGAGTGTTGATATATGATACATTATGAATAGCACACGTATATTTTCTATAAGTCTTTCCCTAATGCAATTATAAATAAATAATTAAAGTATTTCAATTCTACCTCACCTAGTAACATGTTGTTGGTGCTAGCAGGCTGGTTACCAACTTCATGTTGAAGTTGGGGCCCGTTGTTTCTAGTTTCTGGTTTTTGATTTTCAAAAAAGGGATTGGCTGAGGGTCTGCTGACTCTGGTTATGTGCTGGTAGTCTTGCACTTCTCGTGCTGGTTGTGTTCTTTTCGGGTTAGCCCCCTTGTTCTGGCTACTTTTTATTATCAAAAACATGCAATTTACTCGTTTGAGACGATTGTGTATCACCTCACCTAATTAGTTGTAGTCTCCCCAATTGGAACATCTTCTGTGATAACAAATGATATTTCTTCTACCCATAAAAGTAAGCAATAACTTTTTATTAACTATTTGAGTTTTTTTTGCATCAATGTTTAGATCACAATCTAATATCCATCATTAGGATGAAGATAATATGATGGACAATGGAGTGGGATATAAATTGTGGATGCAACAAAAAATGACATGGCTAATTTGAAACCACTATGGCACATCTTCTTGGATGGCTAAATCTCCTCAAACTTTCCATAATTAGGAAGCAGTTGTGAGGATGTTCTTAATTTAGGTTTTCCTACCAGATCTTTATCTTTTCTAAAGTAATAAAACCAATGTTTGAGTTACTTAGTAATAATTTGAACTTATTATCAAATTTCACACGTATTTCTATTCAATCTCACTTTTGTTAATCTATATTGCTTGTTATAGATTTCTTCTATTGATATAATATCATGTTTTGTATCTTTTTATTTCACATTCATATCACTCATCATAGTGTGACCTCTTATTTTCAATGTTGTGATTGATTCACATATCATGGTGCAGGAGCACCTTGGTCATAGGGTGTCTTCTTGGAATGCCTTGAGGACACTTTAGGAGTTTAGCTTGTCCTTTTAATGCTTTGGGTCCATTGGACCATTTCAATGTAAAAAGGCCCAAATTGTAAGACTAGTTGACACAAGGTGTGTTTATAAACCTGTGGTCAAACAGAGTCAAAAGGGTCCCATGTAGTGGATTTTGGTCTTTTAGGTTGAATTAGGTGTTTTTGGGTTAGATTGAACCCAAATTGTGTCGTAAAAAGTTTTAGGATCTCAAAGGCATAAAAAATGCAAAAGTTGCTTGACAACTTTTGCAACTTTGCTTGAAAAGTTGTCACGAAGTCTGTACAACTCCTCAAATGGCCAAATAAGTTTGAAAAATAGTTATATACATTTATTTGTGTCTATATAGGTCCACAATGGTCTAATGGAAAAGGTTTGGTTGATGTATGCAATTTTGGTGGCAAGTTGAAACAATAATATTACTGTTTTCCTGAAAGCTGTTGCACTTTTCTGTGTTGTACGATTGCATAGTGATTGGTAGTGTTTAATTTCATAGGGTTGGATGGTGGAACACGTTAAGGGTCTAATTCACTTGGTCTAATCCATTTTGGTGAAGTTTGAAGGGAGATATCACTTGATTTGTCAAGCTAGTTTAGAAACCCTCATCTCATTAGGGTTTGGAGAAGACGTTGCCCTAACTTGAATTTCCATTGTTGGATTTTCATGGCCCTTAGGGAAATTAAATTAGGTAAAGTATACTCAATTAGTCTAGGAGGACATGTTTGTTGGAGTTGTTCTTATGTTTTTACCACCAAGTCTTAGCCAAGTAAGACCCATGTGCTTGGTTGTAGTATGAAGCAAACTTGTGTATAGTAGAACTTGGTGGGTGGATAGACCTAATTTTATGTTGGATTGAGTATGTATGGATGTGGCAGGAATTGTATGAGGTGTTGGATTAGTTCTATGAATCCATTAAAGACCACTTTCTTTGTAACCCTGACCTAATTAGGCCTATTAGGTCTCTGTTCTCAATAAGTATTTTGGGGTACAGAAGGAGAGTTTGGATTTGGTTCCTCGGTGTTATAAATAATTCTAAAAATAATATCTAAATCTAAGATTTTTTTGATAGGTCCTTTGGCGATCCTTGAAGTTATCTCTAAAAAACTTGAACTTTATGGCTACTAGAATGCCTAGGCAATCAAGCCTAAATGGGCAGTTTTGATTGTGGAAGAAAATGGGTTGTGAGAGAGCTTTTTAAGGATCCTATTTTGGTTATCTATGACTAAGGAGACCCTAAGCCACTCCCTAAAGGTTGGTATAAGGGTTATGTGCACAAGTCTTACACTGAAGGAAGGAATTGTGAAGCCTTTGGGCTTGAATAGTTGGACATGCCCATTTGGTGTGATCAATGTGTTGACTCCTTTTGTAAGGAGTTGAAGAAACTTAAGGAGAAATTTATGTGATGTGTTGAAGGTGTTCCCAAGAAGGAAGAATGATGTGTTGTTGACCACGGTCAACAGTTGAGGATTGTGGTTGGTTCTCATCATTTAAAGGTCATTTATGTGGGGTAGAATTTCACCAAGACTTCACCGAGATACTCTGCATCAGATTGGTATCAGAGCTAGAAGCTCCCGAGAGTGTGATGAGTGACAACTCACACCAAACCTAGCCTAAAGGATTTGATATTTTGGTTTTGCTAATGATTTTGTGGTTGTAGGTGCTAGTCCATCTAGCTGGAAGAAGGAAGGCATGAAAGGTTTGTCAAGGGCCATATAGATGGTCCAAGGCCATAGGATATGGTCCTTTGGTTGCAAAATTCCTGGGGAGAGAGGCAAGGAAGGGAATCCTCGGTGAGGTGCAATAGTTGATGAGGTGATGCAATATGGAGAGGTGGACTTATGGTTGGTAAAGTACCATGGATGGCAGCCATTACAAACTCCATTGGAAGGAGTATCTAAAAGATTTTTTGAAGGCATAGGTATCAAAGGCATCGAAGATGAACAAAAGACAAAAGTGAAGAGGAAAAGAAAGAGACAAAGGTAAATATCAATTTTTCAATCTAATTTTTCTTGCAGGTTATTAGTTCAATGTTTCCAAGGGACTTGGAAACTTTTCAAGCTCGAGAGTATGGTGTAGGAGAACCTAATTACAAGAACATACCAGGAGGTTACAAATCAAATGGTTCTATTATGAAAAAATTCAATAATGTTTGAATTCATAAGGTCATTTCAATGTATTTTGAGTCATGACAAATCAATATGTAAGGCTAATTGAAGTAATTTGTACAAGATTGTCCAAAATGACCCATTAAGGTCCTGATAGATCAAAGCGAGTCAAAATACCCAAGGAAGGGAAAAAATTATATAAATTGTGTTATTAGGTCCATTTGAAGATGTTGGAAGTGTTTGCAAAGTCATATGTAACAAAATGTCAGAAATTGCTTAAAAGTTGCAAAAGTGCAACATTGCAAAATCTTACATTTTGCAAGTTGCACCAAATGTTGTAATAGGGTAAGTTGATTGGTCTAGGAGTTGGTTGTGCATTTTGAAATTGTCTAAAGCATTATAAAAAGGTTGTGATAGTCTAAGTTAAATAGGTGGTTGAGTTAGAGGGTTTATGTGAAGATTAGGTCAATCACACCTCTAACTGTCACATAAGTTCTGTAGAAAAATGATAGTCAAGTGTTTGGATGTAAACATCTACGTGTTTATTACAATAGGGATGAAGAAGAGAAAAGGAGGCTAGTCTCCATTAATAAGGAATTGCATTGTATTTAAGAAGATTGTTCAATGAAGTATTTGTTATTTTCAATTCAAATGTTATTACAATCATGTTTCTTGTTGTTCCTGAGTATTTTTCTACATACAAATGGATTGAATAATCATTGAAACCTATTTGGAAGTAATTTATGATGAAATAAATTTGTTAAGAATCAAGTCTGGGATTTTTCCATGATTTTTAGTGAAATATCAAATAGATTTTCATGTAACTACCCTCAAACCCTCTATAACAGGGTTGTCAACAAGGGTTTACTCATATCTTTGATTTTAACTGATGGAAATATAACTATTGTATATTATTAAAATAGATTCAGAGGGATTTTAAAATTCATTTGGTCTTGCAATGAATGGTTTTGTGAAGAGTGAGTGAATTGATGCCCTAGTGGATAGTCATAGTAAAAATCTTGAGTTTTTCATTTGACAGCCCATGTTTTGAACAATATTGATACACTTGAAGTCTAGCAACATTGCATGGAGGAAAGGGTGGTTGAATAGAATCTAATGATCTCTTCAAAATATTTGATAAAGTGTTTTAATGTTTATAACCTTTGGTATTCTTTCAAATACTATAAATCTGTCCCCAAAAATAGTGACAGTCATGATGAATGATTCCTTCATTGCAAGCATTGTTTTCTTTATAAATGTATCCATAGAGTTGGGGATTACATTTTCATTTTATGATCCTTATAATCCATAAGAGGACAAGAAGTTTGTGTCAATGAAGAAATCTGTAAGATTTTGGTATTATCCTTATATTTGGAAATGATAGATATTTTAGGACAGTTGATGGCAGAAAATAGGCAGTAAACTATTTGTGTTTTGTAAAGTTACCAAACATTCAGTATAAGGCTATATGCATAATGAGATATGTATGGTAATGCTCATGGATGATATATTGAATATCCTTGATGGTTTTTCATAGGAAATGGTCTAAGGAAGCAATAAAGAAGGATTTTGATTTGTTGAATGCTTATGTGTAGTGACTAACAGTTGTGTGCAAAGTGATGAACTATAACTGATTGAATGTTTGAAGATGACAAAGTTAATGATCACCAAGATGCAGAAAGTAAATGCAAGACATTAAATTAGTTAATATATTGTATTGTCATTGATGTCAACTTGATATGGTATGATTTTTCATACACATATTGTTACAACACTTAAATATCTTAAGAGACAAAGTTTTTTTCGTCAGTAATCATATACACTGACTGACAGTAAACCCTGACGGATAGTGAACCCCGAGCACAAAAGTTCACAGTATTACCTGACAGATAGTGTTACCTGAGAAAGTGATACCCGAGAAAGCATTACCAAGCTAACTGTAGTTGTCACCAAACATAACTGAAGTTGATACCCGAGCGATCTGTAGTAGTCACCGAGCACAATGAAGTGTTGACTGACGAGAACTGAAGTTAGGATATGACAAAACAACTTAGTTGGAAAAGTTAACTAATTGTTTACTTTGTTTTCATCGATTAGTTAAAAGCTAAAGATAAGAAGGAGATTTAAAGCATGTTTTATTCCAAAAAACAAGGAGATATTTATGGAATAAAACTATTTAGCAAGCATGGTGAGCTTTACGGATCAAGAAGTGATCAACGAAGAAAATAAGAAGGACAAGAAATGGTGAAATCATGTCTATATAAAGAGACAAGTAATTCATTATGAAAAGAGGAATGATGAAGATAATTTTGGTGAAGATAAGAAGTCTTCATACAGATCTGATCATACAAGCTGAAGAACAGAGCTAAGATTTATGCAGACACCGAGCAACAGATAAGCAACAATATTCACTGAGAAAAAAGAAGTGGAGCAAAAGGAATTGAAGAGAACATTGATCAAAAAGGTATTATGGAATTACAATAGATCTAAAAATCTGCAATTTGAAGTTGTATTTATGAAAAGATCATCTGATTCAGTTTAACCATTGATTTAGAAAATCTCTTAATAGAGTAGGATTTAACCATCCTTCATATATTGAGATACATCCCAAGGAGTATCAAAAGGTTTTCATGTTGACAGCATAGTGAATGCTAGGTCAAGTGAAAAACTGTTAGTTATAAATCCTCTAATAAGGTCACACTTAACAATGTGTTTGTAACCTTTAATAGGGTTGACTCTTCACTGAGCTCACTTTAGAAGAGTGAAAATTTTGGGTTACCGGTCCCAAGTGATTTTTCCCTTAACAGGGTTTCCATGTTAAAAATCCATGTGTCAAATGTGTATATGGTTCATTGCTTTGATGTTTTTCTTTACACATTACTAAAATAGGATTGGTCGGTAAACACTAAGTTATTTACTGTATTTCGGTAAAGGGTAAGAAAAGATAGACTGCTATTCAGTAAAGATTAAGGAAAGGATAAATAGTATATTCACCGAGCAGTATATACATGTTAGATTCACACAAGGCATACATCTTGTAGGACTAAAGATAACTAGAGGTTTTATATTTATGGTATAAAGTTTTGGTTGAATTATTGGATTAATTTGTGATGCCACTGATTCACACCCACCCCCCCCTCTCAGTTATTTTAACAACAAAGATCAAGAAGTAAAGGGATAATGTTGCATGGAAAGGAATGGAGGATTAGTGAATGGTTGGCAGTATGGCCAAACCAGTTAGAAACCTAAACATTGTAATAGTGCTCAAGTTGTGAGAATGACCTTGAAGCATGATAACTAGTTCTGCTTGTGAATACGAAGTTTTGGGCAATGATGAGATTTGGAACCTAGCATGATTAATAGACCTTAATGATGACCTTGTGTTGATAGTTATTTGAGTTGATAAAAATAATGTTGTTGATGGATTATGAATGTAAAATTTTCTCTTGAAAGGATTGAGGAACCTATCATATATGTTATTGGTTTAGTGATTTCATGCTTTAGAGATGTTGTTTTGCCTCAAGTGAGTTGTTTTTACGGTGAAATGAATGGATGGATTAACATGATCCTAGGAATTTGTTGTGTCATTCCATGATTCTCTACATCATATAAAACTTCCAATATTGTATCATATCAAACCCATAGGAATAATATAAAAGGGAAGAGAAATAAATCATAAACAAAGACATACCAAATAGCACTAGAAACTATATATTTGATCAACATGGTAAAATTATTTTTGAGGAACTCTATAACTTTGCATCATCCAAAATTCATAGGAAAAATATAAGAGGAGAGAGAAACAACATAAATAAAGAGGAGAGTTATTGGGTGACATATTTTTTTTGAAATCAATCAAGAGGTCATTGCATAGGCCATTGGACTATAAACTACTAGCAAGAAATGGAAGAAGACTATTTGCGTGGTAGAAAATGACAACCTCAACAAATTTTTCAGAGGGAATGAAGGTCTAATCAAATTGAATGGAGGACTTGAAAGAGAAGACTTGTCGCCTCCTTGGAGCCAAGTATGCCTTATGATAGTGAAGTATTTCACTTTGGAAGGGAGGTTCAAATTTTATTATTTTACCACTTGCCTCTCTTGAACCATTTTCAGAATCATGATCTTATTTATTTTCCCTTCTTCCTACTAAATTATTTAGAAATCTTGGTTAGGGAGGTTGTTGAGGCCTCTAAAACCTAGGGGAAAAACCTATTCCACTGCATCAAGGCCTAATTTAAGTAGTCTTTACAAGTTTTACTTGGCCTCACATCCCCCCTAAGCCTATTGCTATCTAGGAAGCCCCTAGTTTGAGCTTACCACCTCCTTCTAGTTTATTTGATACTCTCAAGCCTAGAAAGAAGAGAGTTATACATCACCTAGGTGCTTCAAAAATTACCTCATGGTCGGGAACACTGGAAACCCCCACACCCTCCATGATTGCTACTAAAAATTTTCACATGAAAAGAAAGGCTAACATCATCTTAAAAACCACTAAGAGAAGGGAAAAATACCCTTCGATTTACCCAAGAAGCCCAAATTTACCATCAAACAGGTGATTAGAGAGGAAGAGGAAGAGGCTAGGGAGGAGAATAATAAAAATGAGAGAAACTTGAGAAGGTCTCACATGCTAGTAGGTGACTCGGCTGATAAAGGTAAAGAGGATTAGTTTGTTGATTATGACTTTGAGGAAGAAGATGAGGAATAAGGGAGTGGAAAAACTATGGAGAAGGAGGGGAGGAAAGAGGTTGAAGGGGAAGGGAGTGATACTGCAATGACAGAAAGATTGGATAAATTTGTTGGAAAGTGACATTGCAAGCAATTGTTATTTTGTCATTGATGTCAAACCTTAATTGGTGAGACTATTGTTATCTGTTTGAGTACCGTATCTATTGTTGATGAAGAAGATTTAACAAGAAGACCAAGTGAATGGTTGAGTTAAGGAAATTCAAAGGGTACTTGATCAGTTGGCACTCTGGCAAAGTAATTTGTTGCTTATCTTTCAAAGACAGTTTTTCTGGTTGTTCTGTGCTGAGCAAGTTTGGCTTGTGGCAAGAAAAGTGTCTTATGACGAGAAAAGTTGCTTGTGCCGAGTAAAGTTGTTCGTGATGAGCAAAAATTTTCTCAATGTTGAGCACCATTGAAATTGCCGAGTGGAAACAGTGATGAAGGCTGACTTACAGAAGTTTGATTATTGATGAGATTTGAGATCTCTGGTCGACTTAGTTAATTTTATTGGGATATATAATGTTAATTAAAGATTGATCCACATCATTTAATGTATGGGTAACCAAAATTAATGCATGGTTTCAAGATCTAATTAGAGACTACTTTGGAGAAGTAAATGATATGCAAAGATGGAATGATCCGTTGGATCTGACTTAACCTAAGATCTACGATCTTGTTTAAGCGGCAAAAGATTTATCTGACCTAGATAGAGAGATATATGATAACCTTAGGGGTTATTCATTGTGTGTAGAGGAATGTATGTGAATGCAAGAGGTTTTCATAGTTGATTTACTGTTTAGCATGATCTAGCAGAGAAGGCAAAAAGGCAGAGGCAGAGTGTTGCATTTGTGATTGCTTGAAAAAATTCCAAGCAGATCAGAAGGTTGAAATGACAATGCAGGCTATCCAGTAAGTTAAAAACAGAGCTATAATTGGATCTAAATTGCAAAGTAAGTTGTATGTACCAGATCACAAACTATTGATTACTTTCTTACCATTGTATCAGTTAAATCCTTTAACAAGGTTGACTTAACAGTCATTTGTATAA
>MU226361.1:1189860-1215054 GCA_018584345.1 Thuja plicata | reverse complement strand
TAACATAAAATCAACGGCTTTAAGCTCTTGTAGCATAATAAAATCTTTGTTAGCAACAGTGTCAAGAAAACGCTTAGCAATGTATTTTCTGTCCGGGGATTCAAGACCCCTTACATTCCATGAAATACAATTCATTCTGACTTGTTAGCAGTGGGGACACAAATAAGGTCCATGGACCCACCTGTACTGTTGGTTATGTTCTGTAAAGACGCTTCTTCAATCCCGAGCCCACCAGGACTTTTATTTTTTGACCCAGGAGGTCTGCCTCGTCGTTTAGATCTAGGGAAATCTTTTTGCCAATCTAAGTCATCAGCTTCCACATCAGAAGTCTTAGAGTAGACATTTCCACTGCCAGGTCTAATCGACGGAATAGATTGATTTTGGTCTTTTGTGGGCTCGAGTGGGATAGATATCTTGTTACCTTTATTTGCAGGTAGTATTTCCAGATAGTATCCCTCATCAATTTCCTTGAAGGTCTTAGTTTCAATAGAGGTGGGAGTGGTATCTATAGTGGTAAGAGGAGCAGAGGGTATTGGAGTCACAGGTGGTATATTTGATTTGTTAGCTTTATCAGCTTCAGCTTTCGAGTTATCGATTTTCCTTCTTCTTTTTTTATCAGATTTCCTTTTAACAACTTGAAATCCATCTGTCATATTAACATCTAGAGAGGGTTTGGACACATTGGTAGAGTCTTGTTTATTATTGTGTGTTACAGGTGGGGAAGACAACACTGGAGATGCCAGAGAGGTATTAGCAGAAGGAGCAGAGTTTTTCATTTTTGATGTATCAGCAGAGTTTGGGGTAGGGTAGCCTCACTTTTCCTTTTGATGATGGGGCATTCACGACGAAGGTGCCCTTCCTTCTTGCACAGAAAAAAAGCATTCAGACCCCCAAAATTTCCAGAGGACATGAGATTAATTCCCCAGGAATGTTGATCTCAAGAGCCGAAGGGATTTCAATGCCTGGTCTAAGCGAGACTAAAGCTCTAGCGTCCATGTGAGGAACCAGTCGAGTAGTGTCATCAAACCTAATGACCTTACCGAGTGGTTCCAGTAGCTGCGTAATAAAACGCCAAAGAAATGGGGGCAGGTTTTTAATAATAATCCATCTAGGAGCCGACAGAGCAAGCACTTCTTCATGAATAGCCTCCGGAGTCCATGCTAAAGCTCGAAAAGAAGTGTTGCCCACATTCCAATATTGTCTTTTAAGGACAGCCTCATGTGCTTCAGCGGTTTTAAAGAAAATAACAAACAGACCCTTCTGTAACTGCCTACAAAAAGAAATGCTATGCCCTAGCTTGAGATTCCAATAATTATAAAACCAATCGTCAAGAAATTTTCTTGCAGGGCATCTTTCAACATCAACAGCAGCAAAGAAAATGGCAAAGTTTTTTAACCTACATTTGTCCTTCTCTATTTCACCAATCATTTCAGGGTTAGGGGAGATGGAGAAAGGCCTCAAGGCGCCCACAGAGCTCTTACCTGGCTCGGCCTCTTCATGTCGATGAGAAACACTAAATCTAGCGGAAGCAGTGACTGTGGAGTTAGCCACCGCCTCAGAGAATGTTTTCGCCGATGAAGATGCATTGTGATTACCATTTTCAAGGTTAGGAAGTTTAATCGTTGAGGATGTTACAGGTTCATTAATGGGGGTTAATGCAGAAGCTACGGCTTTTGCAGAGGGAGTAAATGGCGGGACAGACATCACAAAACAAAACCAAAGGAAAACAGGAACGCACACACCTGGGACATCGGGGGAAGTGCCTTTGCTGAGGAGGTCGCCACGTCGCCTTGTGACAGTCATAACACATTCAAACTCGCAGCGCGAAAACGCAGAGCCTTTTTGATTATTTAGAACATAAAAATCTATTTTATTTTTAAATTTGTATTTATATAAAAAAATATTTATCTATTTATTTTTCTTCTTATCTAAACATTATAGAATTTTTATTTTTATTTTTAAATTTATATTTAAGATGAAAAGAAAAAATACTTCATTTGTATTTGATTTCTTTATTATTATGTTTGTTATTAAATAATATTATTTTGACATATATATAGTTGTCAAATTTTAAGATAAAAAAATATTTTGTTAATACATTCATACAATTATACTTCATAAACTCTTATTCTAAAAGTAAAAAATATTTTAAAATAAAAATATTTGTAAATTAATAAAATACTTTATTTTCCAATAATTGCTTTTGGCATATCTATATAAAAGTTAATAGAAATATAAATTTAAAATATCTATATAAAAGTTAATAGAAATATAAATTTAAACTTTAAAATCAATATTTCTATATATGAGACCTTGCTATAAAATTGATCTCAATTCTCTTTCATTGAAAGCACAAATGGATAAAAATTAACCGAAGTAAAATCTTTTCGCCATGCACAAATAAAAATATTGATGCCCACTAAATTATTTGTTAGACAAAAACATACATGTGACGTTAATGATGTGATAGTGATAAATTTTGCTCGTTCATTATAATCGAAATTTTGAACGTTTTGGAAAAAAACAAGATACACTAAATGGAGGCACATAGCATGATTATATATGGACTAAAGATTATGTTTCCAAAACAAACAAAGGAAATAATTAGGAATGATGTTTGTGGAGACATGATATTTTTTAGCATGCAATTTTGAATATTGGTGTGCAATAATGCTACATTGTATCTTGACATTAAAAGTCAATTATGCAAATGATTAATAGTAATTTTCTTTGTTTGATATTTAGAATGTGATTATATAAAGTATTATAAAGCATGCATCACTATTGCTTATTTTAATATAATAAACTAATTTTTAATGCTCAACAGAAAGTAATTGTAATGAAAATAAAAGTATTTTTATTAATATAAGGAGGTATTTTAGAATCTATCAATAATCATTTTTTCTTCTAGTTGGGATTCAAAAGAAAAAATAATTTGAAATATAAATATGAATTGTAGTTTGTAGAAATGAATTGGTAGAGGATGGCTGGTTAGAAATCTCTCACTTCATTTCTTGATTTATGAATGTTTATAAGGACAATTAGTGTTATTAAGAAAAAATGCTTCAAAATCGTCTTTACTTAATTTATTTTCTACGTAGTCATGAGAGACAAGCATGCATGCAAGCTTATAGAATTACCATTATGTGAAAATCAAATAGACAAGCCACAAGATTACACAAGATATATCCTAGGAAAACCCTCATGAGGAAAACCATTATGCAAGGTTGAGACACCATTTTCTAACAAATCCCCCACTTGTTGAACCCATTGCAAGAGTAATTCGAGGGGTACCGTGTAATGCCTCTCTCATTTCCTTTATGCATGACATCTTGATGGATGTGGCTTCAACATGTTGTGAGATAGTGCTTCTGTGTTGTTGGATGAGATCCCTTGTGATGCCTTGATTTGGCTCGGGAAGTTTTCTTTGTGCCTTGTGTGATTGGTTGAGTGCACCTTATGCTTTGTTAGATATATGCTTGTGTATAGTTGGAAAATGGAAGCACTTCCATTGTAGACTGGTTTAGCCTTCCGAGTAAGTGGTTTGGGGTCATGTCAAGCGCCTTGAATGGGTTTTGACTTTGATATGGCTTTATCCTCCTGTTATGCCCCATTTCCACTTTTTCCAACCTATTTCTGGCACCCCAAACTAAAAAAATTGGGACTTTGACCTCAAGGTCAAGGTCAACCTCGACCTTGACCTAGGTCACAATCGACCTTTTCCAGGCCCGAGGTTCAAATTTCATAATCTCGGGGTTTTCGGATGTTGGTCTTTGGAAAAAGTTAATTCCCGCTTCTGGGTCGGCTGTTTCGGTCTTCGGAACAACAAATCCTAAATTATATTTAATATAGGTCCTCTTCTAGGGGCATGGGTCCAATTGGAATTTAATTATCCTATGTCGGTCTCTCTAGAAGATTGTGCCCTAATTTCATATAAAACGAAGCTTTCTCCTCTCATTTTCTCTAAGACTTGACAACCCTCAAGAAGCTAAGCATAATCAAGAATCATAAAAATTTCAAGACTTGAAGAGTGAGATCCAAAGGTAAAGAAGCAAGTTTTGAAGCAAGCCAAGTAGCCATTGAAGCATTCATCCATTTGCAAGCACTTCTCAAGCACTCATTTTCATCAAGGAGATCCATTGGTGGCCATTGAAGGATTCAAGCTCCATGGAACCCTCTTGTTGAAGATTTCTCCATCCACATTCCTCCAAGCCTCTTCCAATTCAAGAACCCATTCAAGATTGGTGTTGAAAATATACAAGCAATTGATTGAAGACATCCTACATTCTACATTCTATATTTTACATCCATTTGGTGCATCCATACTTGTGGATTCAAGGATTCGAATCCTCCACAAGGAATTTTACATGAGGAAGGTGAATTCTTTCATTTACTTTGTCTATTCCTGCAATTTCAATTATATATTTGAGGTATATTCCAAACCCGAGGTTTGACTAAGGAAAACCCCTCCCCCCCAACAAACAAACCATTTTTCTTGTAGATACAGGTTTGGAACAACAGATTGGGACGAAGATTCAGATACCCTTTTCGGCGAAATTCTAGGATCCGAAAACAAAATTTCAGTCTAAGACTTTTTAGGTCGATTCTTCCCTAGGGTGCAATCAGAAATTTTGGCCAATGGTGACATTGACTTGAGGGTACAATTCAGAACTATCTCAGAATAGAAAATGATTTCTGAGTTTTATCCGTCTCTGGGTTTCTATTCCAGATCTGGTCTCAGATTTTCCAGAAACTCAAAAAAGGCTTCAGAAAATAGCATTCTTTAGATCTTCAATATTTCAAGGTTAGTACATTCCTCCTATACAATTCAATTAAGGTTATCAATCTATCTAAATCTATTTCACATTCAAATAAACAAATGGGTACTTAAGATCTTCCTTTTTTATTCTTATTTCTGAATGATGGATTCTTTTATGCATTGATCCTTCCTTTTGGGTTAATCAATTTGGATCTTTCATTTACATATGTAAGGATAGGAGGATAGCATCTTATTTACCCCCATAACATATTTAAATGTAAGGTATTTTATGTTAAATAATCCACATTTCATGAACCCCTCATTTCTTACCATATAACTTGTATTGTATGATCATGTTGGACCTGTGAGAGGTTTGTACCTTTGGGGTGATATGATTTATGCCATTGCATTGACAGTTGTTTATGTCCTTATGCTTGGTTACAAGAACCATTGTGGTGTGACTTGTTGCATACCTGATTTGGAATGTTAGGCTTCATGAGACTATTTTCTTAGTTTGAGAACTCATTGTGTTCTTGTTATTTTGATCTGAGCTTGATTCATTTATAAGAATTAGGTGACTATTCTCATGCTATGATTGTATGCTGACATTGTGAGATGCACCTAGTTATGTTTATTCTTGTTTTCATTCTGATATTAATGATGTGGTTTGATGGTATCTGGTTTTTTTACGACTCATAAGATTGTGGATTATATGGCTTATGATATGAGTGATGGTTCTACTGATGTATGTGCCAGTGGTTACTGTATTATGATTGTTTTCTTGTTTAGATGATGTTTGAACCGGGGATCATTATATTTGTATCATGATGTTTCTATTCCATGATTAATCGAGTGACATGATCTAGTGGTTGCACTATGTGATGCATTTGATTGCCATACATTATTTCGGTTACCAGTATCATTGTTGATTTAGATGTTAGATTATGCTTTTAATTACCATTTTGATCATATTTGCATGAGGATTCTTTATGATGATATTTGGTGTATTTTGCATTCAATAACATTGGATTAATATATAATGATGATTATCATTGATTTCTTGTTATATTGTGCATTATATGTTGTTGGGTGTTTTAATTGAGATTTTCACTGATATATGCTCATATTGTTGTAAATAACTATTTTATGTTAATTTATATGAGATGGTCTTCACTATTATGCTCATATAATTGTTATGGATTATGCTTTATGTGATTGTTCGAAGTGAGATGAAGTTGTAGTTACTCATTTGCGAGGTCCCCACAATGTCTCATTCTCCTTCATTGTTTGATATCATGCATGTTCATGTGCTTCAACTATTTTTTACTATGACCCATTGCACTTGATGTTTGTGTGTTTTAGTGAATAGGTACTAGAAATTGTTCCACTTGAGCTGCAGGTTTGAGTGTGTCTTATCCTCGATAGTGGCACAAGAGATAGTTTCACCGACCGTTCATTATTGAGCCAATATCATCCATGTATGGATGATGTATCCTTAATTAATATCGTATCTCGGGTATGTGTGGGTAAATCCATACTTATATTTATATTGTGATAGACCAATGGATGCGTCTGCGCATGTAGCATTCCCATAGTTGTCGCGGTTGAGTTATAATTTAACTATTGATTTAATTGTTTGGGGGTTTGATTTTATTCACTCACTAATTAGCTGGAGTTGGATTCCATTTAATTGGAATTAATTTAATTAATTTCAAAAATTCTTTACTTTATTTAATTTATTTAAGTGATTCATGTTAAGTCATTTTTGGGGCCTTTCAGCAAAAGTGACTCTATAATTGAGGAAATAATTCACTTTCCTCACTTTTTCTTGTTGAGAATTCAGATTTTCCTCTAAATTATTTTGGATAAAATCACTGAATTGATTGTTGTGGTTGATCTTCTCATCGGATCCATGTGGGTAGCATCTTATTGGATTTGTGTGGCCATTGCTATTCTTTCTATAGAGCCATTCACATTTTTGTGGGGATATTATTTTCCTCTCCTCTTTTTCGTGTTTTCCTCTTTGTGTGAGGTAGGGCATCTCATAAATTTTTATTTTCTTCATCTTTCGATTTGAAATAAAATGTTATAGATTTGTGGGTTGAGAATTAGCATTCCTCCACATTCTTATTGTTTTTCATTACCCGATTGGGTCTTTGTGAGAAAATCATGTTTTGGAATTTGATTTAAATGAGCTTTGTGTTGTTTTTCTGCCTATTTTGTCATGTGTTCCTAGAACATAAATTTTATTAGATATTTTTGATGTTAGATATATTTAAGAAAATGGGTTTTAATTTCGTGGCTTAATTCCAAGTTTCACTTTTGGGGATTTTTGGTGTTTACCTCGATTTGTGTACTTCCCAGAATTATCAGTTGCCGTGAGTGACATAATTTGAATGTTGGAATTGATAGTATTCCATGATTACAACCATTGTGTGGTTTTACTTTTTGATTATCAAATTTTCCTTGGAATTCATACTCCTAACAAAGTGGTTAGTTGAGTGTGTCGTGTGTATGAGTGTTTTTGCCAATTTCTTCATTGTGGAATTTCCTTAATGCGTGATTGAGATTGCATCTTGTTGGGTGGTGTTGGTGTTAAGCCCACACCACGATAATATTGAGTGAACATTCCTTTAAGGGATCTTGAGAGATTCGTATTCTTGGTCTGTGACTGATTGAGGCTTCTCGTGTTCGATGGAAGCTTCATCTTTGAGCCTTTCAGACTTGTGTTTATTGTTGTTGTTTTTCATTTTGTATTGACACCTTCCATGCTTGATTTGAGCTCACATGTGATTGTTAAAGATGAGATTAGATTACTGAGAGGGGGTGTGAATTGGTAACCTACCAAATAAACCAACTTTACAATCACTTAAACTTTAATCACCATTCACAAGATTAACCTTAATATCAACAAACGAAAATCTTAAACATCCAAGATCATTCAAAAATTTGACACACATATTTATCTCATGGAAACCCAAAAAGGGAAAAAACTACGGTGGGGATTAGTACCCACTAAAATGATGTACTCTTCTGAAGTATTCCCTGTGAGGAGCTTAACCCTATTAGGAGTTTACAATAACATCGTTAGGTGCTACCCGATTAAGGGATTACCTTAGACCTGTTAGAACCTTTACCCTGTTAAGAGTAGCCTTGTTAGAGGAATTAAAACACAAGCTAACGTGTCACCTTATTAGAGGATTTACAATAAAGATCTGTTAGGATCTACCCTGCTAGGGGATTTCACCTGTTGTACCTATTAGGGAACAACAAAAATAATGATTTGTAAAATAGCACTACCTCTACTTGATCAGGTCCACTAAAGCACACAATCTCTTCTGAGAATACTTAACTCTTCCCTGGCTTGATCACAACATGCACCTTACACTGCACTTGCTCAATACATGATCAACCAGATTTTGCATTCAACTTCAACCATTATATATTGAACTATTAAGTCCACTACCTCAATCAAGCCCTAAAATGAAGTTACAAACCATACTGATCAAATCTAACATGCCAAACAATAAAATTAAATGTACAAAACATATTTCCAAAACCATGTCAGCCTACACAGTGATTTACATATGACATTGAGCCAAAGAGTCAAACACATTTTGACCAAACACAAAATTCCTCTAGAATCTTCTCCATAAGATAACATCAAACAATGTGATGCCAGATCATCACCTCCAATCATGAATAAACATCACCAGATCATGATTCATTCATCGTTAATCACCGTCGCATCGATACTGATCACCGGTACAAGATCTACCATCGGTAGCACAAGAACACAGACCCACTTAACCTATTGAATAACATTGTCTCTTCCCACCGATCACTTATCCTTCCCACCAGTCACTCAAAGTAGTTACAAATTCAACTATAGCATCTAGACACTGTTAACCACCATTTCCAATGACCGCACTAGAAGGTACATCATATATTTGACAAGACATTCAAATAATCTATCACTTATCATTAATTATTCTATTCATTGTACTGTTATACACCATTCAATTACAACTCTCACATAAACTTACTTCAACAGTAGCGGTCATGCATTTGACATCCAAAGACATACCTAAGTCTCCCCTAAAGATAGAAACCACTAAAAGTCACTGAAACTCATCATTCATCACAAATATGCTTGACAACATACTAAGAACACAAAGTCAATAGTTGACATCAATGGCAATATAATATTTGATCATCCTGTAATCAAATCACTATGTCATCACCAAAGCACACTTACCATCATTGAATTAGATATACCAACAATATCCCCCTCTGGTATTGATGGTAACACTCTCTTCCAACACTCTCTTCATCACTAGATTACATCAACATCTTAAACATGAAACATTAAGGAGAAAAATGTTTCCACTTTTGTCTTTCACATGTTCTACAATTACTCTCCCTTACATTGAACTTCACTCTTTGTCAAACACACATACATATTCACATCTTCACATCTTCTCCCTCTATCATCTCCATACATCCTATCCCCCTTTGAAAATAATGCCAAAGGTGCCAAATAATTCTGCTATCTTCTCTGGAGTACCTGACTAACCAAAGAACATCACTTCATAGACTGCTCCCCCTAAGGAGCATCCTCACAACGTCAATCCACACATAAAAATATTCAATGAATACACTTGTACAGATGCAACTGCATCTTCTTTTAATTAAGAGAAGATAGGAGAATGGCCCCTAACCTACCTCTTAGATACTCAAAAGTATCCTTAGGCAATGGTTTAGTAAAAATATTAGAAACTTGCTCCTTAGTTGGCACATACTCCAACCTTACTTCCTTTTCCTATACCTGTTCTCTAATAAAATGATATTTGATAGCTATATGCTTAGTCTTAGAGTGCATCACCAAGTTCTTTGAAATTTTAATAGAACTTGTATTTTCACAATAGATAACCACTGGTTCAATTACCTTCTCATGTATTCCTTCCAGAATCTACTTAATCTAAACTATCTAAGTACAATTAATTGCAGAAACAACATACTCAGCTTCAACTGTTTATTGAGATATAAAATTCTTCTTCTTGATTTTACAAGATACAAACCTATCTTTGAGAAAGAATGCACCTCCTTTTTTTTCTCTTTCGATCATCAACATTACATGCCCCATCAACATCAGTAAACACATTAAAAGAAAAATTACCTTTATGTCCATACCATAGACCATAATCTTCAATCCCCTTAAGATATCTAAATATTGTCTTCACTGTAGCCATATGAGATTCCTTAGGATTAGAATAAAATATAGCTACTAATCCAACTACATGTTCTGTATCTGGTCTAATGTGTACAACATACTGTAGCTTACTGATCATGGACCTATAAAGTGTCTCATCAACTTCTTTAGAATCATCTTCCTTTGATAGTTTGCAACTGGTTACCATGGGAATACCAATCAGTTTTGAGTCCTCTAGTCCAAAAGTCTTTAGTATTTCTCTTACATATGTGGACTGACTTATGTAGATACCATCTTTCATCTGTTGAACTTGCAATCCAATGAAGAATTTGATCTCACCAATTATAGACATCTCAAATTCTTTCCTCATCTCATCTGCAAATAATATTCTCATCCCTTCATTGCCGCAAAAATGATATCATCTACAAATATCTTTGTAATTAGCAATCTATCATCTTTCTCATTCTTCAAATACACATTGTTGTTGTCACTTGTTCTGACAAAACCAATATGAATCAGATATGAGTGCAACCTCTCATACCATGCTCTAGGTGCTTGTTTCAATCCATACAAAGCTTTCTGTAATCTACAAACCATGTTCTTACCTTCAGAATTAGAAAATTCTTCAGGTTGTTCAATGTGTACCTCATCTTCCAAAATACCATTAAGAAATGTTGACTTGACATCCATTTGATATACCTTTGAATCCTTTGTAAGAACCATAAGCAAGAACTATTCTCACACCTTCAAGTCTAGCCATAGGTGCAGATTTTTTACCATAGTCCATGCCTTCCTCTTGTGCATATCCTCTTCACACCATTCTTGCCTTGTTCCTTACCACTTCACCAGTCTCGTCCATATTGTTTTTGAAAATCCACTTCATACCAATCACATTCTTGTCCACTGGTATGGGCACTAATGTCTAGGTTTTGTTCCTCTCAATCGGTTCCAATTTTTCTTCCATAGCTTTCACCCAATCCTCATATTTCAATGCTTATTTCACTATTTTGGGCTCAAATTTAAATAAAAAACATGTACCTTCTGTTTCATTTCTTCTACTTAACACACCTGCATTTATTTCACCAATAATTTGATTAGGTGAGTGATTCAATTTTACATACTTAGGCAATACTAGTTCAGTTCTAGGATTTCCTTCAACTGTTTGTATCTATTTTTTTTCATTGACCTATCTTTCCATTTGTTCTTCTATAGTGTCCTGATCCAACAATTGCACATAAACAAACCCATCATAGTCTTCATGTTTCTTCTTGTTGGATTCATCATTTTTCTTAGAAAATTCATCTATTCTGACACAAGCACTTTCCAATATCTTGTTTGTTCTTTTGTTCAAGCACCTATAGGCTTTAATCTTTGAGGAATATTCTAAGAATATTCTTTCATCACTTCTTGGATCAAACTTTCTAGATTTTTCATCTCTTTTAATGTAACATCTACTCCCAAAGATTTTGAAATAATTAACATGTGGTGTTCTACCATACCACAACTCATAAGAAGTTTTGTTTGTACCTTTATCTAGCTGAACTCTGTTCAAAGTGTAAAATGCAGTGCTCACCACTTCTCTCCAATATGTCTAATCAACACCTTTCTAAATCATTAATGTCCTAGCACAATCAATGATAGATTTGTTTCTTCTTTCAATAATACCATTCCACTAAGGTGTTCTAGGTGCAGACATATATCTTTGAATTCCATGTTCTTCACAATAAGTAGTAAACTCGAGTGAAATAAAATCACCTCCTCAGTCAGCTCTAAGACATTTTAGAGTCTTACCGGTCTCCTTCTCCACTCTGGCTTTATAGATCTCAAGCATGTGAAAAAATTCAGATTTGTCCTTTAAAAAAATAACCCACATCATTCTAGAAAAATCATCAACAAATAACATGAATTATCTATCACCATAGTAACTCCTAGTTCTCATTGGACCATACAGATCAGTATGAGCTAGATCTAAGATACTTTCAGAAGAATAATTTTTGCTGATAAAAATAGAATTAGTTAACTTCCCAAGCTGACATTCTTTGCACATTATATTGTTTGGTTTCACTAGGTTTGGCGAACCTCTCACTAACTTCATCTTACTAACTTTGATCAAGTTATCAAAATTTACATGACAAAACCTCTTATGCCACAACCAACAATCTTCAACCTTAGCAATTAGACAAATCTTAGTATTAGAATTTAGTTGGAACAAGTTACCCATAGTTTGTTCACCGGTAGCAACCAATTCTCCTAATTTCTCAATAATTTTGCATATACCTCCATTGAACTCCAATATGAAACCTTTTTTATTTAACTGAGAAACACTTAAAAATCTGTATCTTAAATCATCAAACCAGTAAACATCATAACAAATAGTTTTATCAATCAAAGAAATAGATCCTTTAATTTTCACTAAATAGGGAGAATCATTTCCAAACCTTACCGAGCCTCCATCACATTCCTCCAACTTGATGAACTTTCTTTTATCACCGGTTAGTGATGAGTGCACCCACTATCAATAATCTAGTTACCACTGTGAATCATGTTAGAAAACAAATATTTCTCACCTTCTTCCAAGGGATCTTCCTTGATTGCAACAAACATAATTTCTTATTCATCTCTTCCATCAAATTCCTCATCGATTACACCTTCCTGAGCTAGGTAGAAGGCTTTCTTGTCCTTATCCTTGAATCTTCTTTTCTTTTCCTTCCTGTCATTGTCAGGGAATCTAGAGGAAATATGTCCAATTTTGGTACATGTAAGGAACTTCAAAGGCAAATTACCCTTATATTTACCTTTCCCTCTAGGAAACCTTCTAGAAATCAAGGATTCTAATTCCTCCTTATCTCTTTCTTTAGATAAGATAGATTCATAGTCATTAGAGTGACATAATTTAGAACTGTTAGACATCTCCTATCCTTTCCTAGATGGTGCAAGAGTCAATGATGACTTGAAAGAAACTTCAACTTTAGGCATGCTATTATCATAATTACTTAACTCAAATGTAGTTAATTTCCCTATTAATGTATCCAAGGTAACAATAAAAGTTCCTAAAGATATGAGCTCTTGAATAGCTGAAACCCTAATAGGATACTAAGGTAATAAGGTTCTTAACATTTTTCTTACCACATCCTAATAGGATTAAGTAATACTGAGAGGGAGGGGGGGTGAATCATTATTACAACACTTTAAAATTAAAATTATGAATTTCCAACTTAACCAAATAATTATTGAAATGATAAGAACATAAAATACACAACTCATAACCCAATGATTTTGTTCATGAGAAAACCCTGGCCAAGAGAAAACCCCAATGGGGATGATACCCACAAATATGTACTAAAAGTATAGTGTTCATGTTAGGAGACCTAGCCCTGTTAGGAGCTTACTATTACATTAGTACATTTCCCTGTTAAAGGAATACAAAACCTTGTTAGGGGTATACAATGAACACACTGCTCTTACAATCAGAAATTGTCTCTGTTACAATGCTTTATTAGAAATGAACTTATACAAGCATATAATATGCTTTAGTACTTCCTATTGTATCTCACATCACCTTCTGTCAGATTATAAAATCACAATGCATCCATCTATTTGGTCATTTCACTTTCTCATACTTTGCTTCTCAAAATCTCTCCTTATATATACTTTATCTCATACTCAGTCGACTCCCAAATGCATCATAAAACATGATAAACACTTATATAAAACTATCATACAAAGTAGGAAATTATAGATTACCAAAGTTAGGGTAATACCCAATCCAAATCCAACTTAGCATGTTTGGATTCCATGTTACACTCCCTCAATCATCACGACTATTCAACTGCTCTGTCTCGTTGCTACACTGTCTTTGCATGAATTCAATCATCTGTAAGTTTCATCTCTGAACTCTAAAATGTAAGAGACCTGAAATGAAGGTCTATCATATCCAAAAATACCTTCCTCTAATCTTGCATGATATAGTTCATCATATATAGTGTTCGCGGCTCAAAATTGTACTCATGTACTCAGTAAACTCCTTCCTAGACTTAGTCATTTTACAAAACCTTATCACCAAAACTATGTTCCACTCCAAGCGACCATACATAACTATAGATTTTCCATAAATGAAAACCCTTATACACTCTTGAATGAGACACTTGCCAACAATCTCTCCCTTTTTCATTGATGGAAATGTTACTCCAATTGCACATTGAAGTTGTCATTAGTTATCAAGCTGACATAATGGATAGTCAGTGAAAGAGTCAACACGAGATAGTCAGTATATATCACCGAAGTACAGAGTTAACCAAGAGCACTGATCACATTCAGAGTTAATTGAGTACAGTGATACCCGAGTAAATAGACTATACTAAGCACAAACAACACCGAGCTACATAGCATAACCGAGCACCAGCATAACCGAGATATATAGTATACACTGAGCACCGAGGAACAACATTAACTGAGTGGAATAGAGTCCACATAAAAGTTTGTTATGGCACATTATTCTAAGTAACAACTTTTGATCTGACCTAGATAACGGTTTACACGATCAAGGAGGGCATTAATTATGGATTTACAACATTAATTGTTTATGTCTCTTATGTGTAGATGTTCAAGGTAAATTTTGTACACCGTTGATCTTAGGGTAAGGATGTAAATGTTGAGCCCTAATTAGGTCATATCATTTGATATATAAATGTATAGATGTCATTCTGAAAAGCATGTTGATTAATAAATGATCAAGTAGCTACCATACTATAGACAAATTAGAGATCAGACAAGAGATTCAAGGAAAGAGACTACATTGCAGAAATCAGTTTACAGAACTAAGGCAAGGCTACTGAGCAGAACAAAGCAGAAGGTATTATCATTCAGATTGCAGTGATATGTTTTGTATGAACTTAATGGATCTTTATCAACAATTTTGAGATTGTATATAGTTGAGATCAACTTTTTGTTACTCTCTAACAATTATAATAAACACCTAAATCTCTTAATAGAGTAGACTTAACACTTAACAGTCTTATTGTAAATCTCTTAACCCAGTGCACACATAGATTATGTTGCTAAATCCTCACACGAGGTAGATCTAGTCAATTTTTTTGTTACTCCTAACAGGGTAAGGTCATCAGAAGTGATAATTTTGTAAAGCTTTAACAAGCTACTTTATTATTGCAGTAGTGAAGTTTTGTGGGTCTCATCCCCACCACAATTTTTACCTTCTAACAAGGGTTTTCTGTGATGCCAAAATACTAGTGTCAAGAGTACTTAATTTTTTGTATGTGTTATGTTTATTTTACATGCATTTAAATTTAACCATTGATACTATATGTTTGGAATAAGAAATCTACTTAGTTTATATAGAACAGTGAATACAAGGAATTGACTAAAAGTTTTTTAGGGTACTGATTCACCCCCCCTCTCAGTACACACCCTTTCCATTATCTTAACATTGGGCTGACAATTGGTATCAGATCTTGTTCTCTTATTTTGAAGGTTTAATAGCTGAAAGAGAAAATATCTTACAATGGAAAGGTATACACTTGACAAAACTATTGAGAATTAGAAGTTATAGCTGCAAATCTATGTCGAATAGTATAAGGAAGCTAAAGAGAAACTCAGGGAGATGTTGATTAAGAGGAAGGACATGGCACTTCACTGTCGTGAGATTGATTATCATGAAGACAAGATTCATGACCGATTTGATACATCTAGATCTGAATCTGGTAGCACATCTGATGCATTTGAAATAATCATATCAAAGCTATCTGAAAGAAATCAGCAACTTACTGAACAAGTGAAAGCACTGTAGATTAGACAAGATACACAAATGGTTAGAATGGTTGAATTGTTGAATGATGCAAAGAAAGTTGAAAAATATAGAAACATGGCTGTTGATGATAGAAGACAGATGACTAAAAAGTTACAAGAGAAAGAAACTGAGATATCTAGACTTACTGAACATTACTTTGAGATCACCAATCAAGTGGTTGCTATGAATCATGAGGCAAATTGAGTGAATACTGAACTTGCAAAAATAATAGATGATATTGGTATATTGAAAGAGGAAAATGAGAAACTGAGAAATGAAGTGAAGATTTTACAACAACATAATGAAGTGATTAAGAGATCTGAAGAAAGCACTAAGAGAATGGATGAGAATCTGAACTATCAAAGAAGATTGAATAACAATACCAGACTAGGGTATACCGAGCAAGGAGAATCATCAAATCAAGATGAACAAAGGAATGTCTAATCAAATCCTAAGCCAAAGAAGCCCTCTTGCCATCATTGTGGAAAACCAGGCCACACATCAAATGTTTGCAGGAGCAAAACAAAAGGTATTCCTAGAAACGCTCCTAAATTCAATGGTGTTTGCTATAACTATAATAAGTATGGACATCAGGCACATGAGTGTAGATCCAAGTTGAAAAAACCATAGAAGAAACCATACATGGATAAATACTATCAAAATTGCAACATGAATGGTCATACAACTCAAGCATGCAGAAAGAACACAAAGCAGATCTGGAAGCCTAAAGGATAAGAAGCAGTAAAACAATTGAGAAGACAAGGCAATGCTTATGCATGGGATTAAAACACTTAGAGAAGTTGTGAATCATGGGGAAAATATGGACATATAGAAAAAAATTGTATGAGACTATCGTGAATCAAATCTAGGAATTTGTCAAACTCTAGAATGACATGTTCTCACTGTCAAAAAGTCGATCACTTAAGTAGAGATTGTGTAGACCAAATAAACACTTATGGGAATGGTAATACAATTGATGAAATTTTGAGGATCAGGAATAAAATGTGGAGAAGAGCATCAAATTATAATGTAGGACCAAGCACAATAGTCGGTGAAACCTCATCCAATGGGTTAGGTGGCTCCACCATCTCCAACTGAATAATACAAGCAGGTATGGAACTATGTTTTGCAATGCTATATTTTACATCAGTTCCTATATTTATTGCACATATGCCAAATAATCATGACTAAAGATGAATTGTAGCATTAAATATTTGATTATTATGATCTAGTCTAGTCGGTTAATATGTACTAAGTTAAAAATGTCAGTTGGTGAAAATGTGAAGAGTTTACCGAGTTGCTATGATAACTGAGTATATGGTATACTCACTGAGATGAAACATGGATAGTGTTAACCAAGCATATTGTTTGTTCACCAAGTGGATGGTGAAGCGCATTTATTGCACCACCCTAACTTATCTACTATAAATTTAGGCAATGTGAGCTCTTTTGGTCACAACGTGATCACAAAGCAGAATAGAGTACGAAGAGCTAAGTTGTAGAAGAAATTTTATGAGCATTCTATAGAGATCTAAGCAGATTTATGAGCTAATACAGAAGCAATTAGAGGAGAATATGAGAACCATCAGGTCAACAAAGACAAATACATGTAAGTTTGGTTCCTTACTAGTATACATATTCTTCTACATGCAATATTTCTTCCCATCAATCGGTAAAGTTAAATGGAAGACAAATAGACAAGTTAAAGTACAAATATATGAAATGATCACCAGTCTAGGATAGAACTTTGAGCCTATAATGAATGAATATTTTACAAAATTTAAGGCTATAATGGAAAAGAGATCCCGAATTCTACTACAACTAATTGTTAAATACCAAGACAATATTTGTTTTGTAGTAGATACCGACACAAAATTAATCAAAGAAACAGATCCGAGGATAGCTTGGATATCTCCAATGTATTATGAATTGAATATTGATGTTGCTACATAGGCTATTAAATTTTTTTTAAATGAGTCTGTTGACAAATCTTCCATGAGATTTGGCACTTATGATGAGGCAAAGACCCATATACAAATTTAGTTACAAGTACAACAGTTGGGTCAGAAAAAGACCAAGATTGTGAAAACATTGAAAATGAAACTTGCTATCAAAGATGAGGAATTGGATAAGTCTAAAGAAGAAATTGATTAGTAGACCTCAGTCGGTCAAGAAGCTGATCTAGATCATGACACTGATGCCACAAAGTCTGATGACACACCAGTTGAGGCTTCCAAGGCCAAAAAGGGCAAAAGCACAAAGACTATATCTCCACCAAAAACAAGATCACAATCGGTGACCAGTGATTCACCACCTTTGAAGAAAGGTGTAGCAAAAATTACAAGGCCCTCACCAAAATTTACATACCAAACAAGGAAGCAGAAGGGCACTACTACTGCACTGAGACAATGGAAGAGATATGTGAGAAACAAAGATGACAAGGATGATTCTGATGAGAATCCAAAACAATTCAAGGTTGTTCACAACACACCATCACAAGGTATTGATGAGATTGCAAAGACAATCAAGACAACCGGATAGTTGACACATCCAAAGATACAAGTATACAATGATTTGTCTACCAAGAACAAGGATAAAATCAAAGAAGCAATCATAGGTATGATGATTAAAATTAAACAAGTTTTAGTTGAATTTTCTACTTCTATACCATCAGAACTATATTATAGAATATCATCAAGATGGTCTTATGCACTCCAAACCAAGAAAAAGATTAGAGAAACAACTCTCACACTTATAAAAGATGAGTGCACAGTTGAGGAAATTTAGGATATCATGAGACAATATGCAAAGAAATTTATGAAGAAACAAAGGACATTGAATATGCTATAATGTAATATGAAGGAAGTGGATATTGAGAGCACCAAGATATGGAATGAATTGCTAAATCCGCCCAAGATTATCTAAGACACCAAGGAAATAACTGATGTTGCATCTACTAGACCAAGTATAGAACTCATGACAGTTGATGATGCAACAATTGATAATGTGTTAAATGGTATTTGTGAACTCTTGACTAACTTAGGTCACCCGGATATCACAATCACTGATGTAACCAAGGGATATCCAGATGACAAGGCCAAGGAAGATGAATCCATCAGAGCAACTAAGACTATTGATGAACATGATACATAACAGGTCGCCCAAGCTACTACACCAGGCTAGTTTCCTATTCTAGTCCAATCAATTGAGATGGATACCAAAATGCAACAGAAGCCACTCGAGTAGGCAACATACACAAGTGAAGATAATGGTGAAGATCCCAGTAAGGACACTGAGCATAGTGGTGGGAAGACACAAGGTGATACACAAAGGATACCACTAATGTTGTAGAAGAGAAAGGTGAAGGTAATACTAAGACTCCTGACAGAACATTAGATACATCTAATAATGACACAAGGTTAGTTACCGAGGTACCTAAAAAAGTTTTCACACTGAGTACCGAGAAATCAAAGTCAGAAACTGAGCAAAAGGCTCAGCTTACTCTAGCTCTATCACCATCATCAAATAGTCAAAGCAAGAAGAAGAGGAAGAAGAAGAAAGGAAACAAGGATGTAGTTACACTGGATGAGATTATAGAGATCCCTAAATGGGATCCTAAGACACTTAATCCTGAAACACTGAAGAAATATGGTGAACTTTGCACCAGAAAATCTATAGAAGACAAGCTTAGACTAGAGGAAAAGCGTGCACAAGTACTAGAAAAGGCAAAGGAGATATTAATGCAAGTTGTACCAGACATTAAAATTTATGAACGAGCCCCCATACTGGAATAAATTGAGCTACTGACCGAGGCCATTGATAATCCTGATATTGATGATGAGCAGAAACTAGAAGAAAGAACAGAGAAGAAGATCCAATAAAAGGTTACATACAAGATCAACCAAGCAGTGGCAGTACATAAGGTAATTTTGTCATAATTAGTAAATGGTATAGAAACTATCATATCCCAAGCCATTAATATTCTACAAGAGTTATGCACACTAGACCATTTCACTACCAATATTAGTAAAAAACTCAAGTAAATAGATCAAGATCTACAGGCTAGTGCACAGAGTCTATCAACTGAGCCAAATGCATTACAGATGCATTATAAGAAGATACTTTAGAGCCAATGGTTGAGACAAGACTTAAAGAAAGAAGAGGAACAAATTAGAGAGCAAGTAACTGAGCTCCAGGTGATGTTACTACCACATTTTGCAATGATGCAAAAACATGTGACTATGGAAAAGATTATCATTACCACTCCATATTTATCAGTAACAGACATCATATATGATATGCATGCCCAACTACAATTAGAGCTACTCACCCTCGAAAAATTAAAGGATGAATGGGAGAATTTATTGGAAACTCTAAAGAATGACCATCCTAATATTTTTGACAAAATATAAGTTCTATGCCTTTTGTCATTAATTTAAAAAAAGGGGGAAATATATGTATATATGTATAGTAAAAGGGGATACATATGTATAATCAGGATGTTCATATACATATACTAAGAATATACAAATGGGAAGAATGTACAAAGGGGGAGTCATCATGTATAGTACTAAGTTTTTGATGCTAATGCCAAAGGGGAAGAATGTTACTCCAATTGCACATTGAAGTTGTCATTGGTTATCAAGCTGACATAATGGACAGTCAGTGACAGAGTCAACACAAGATAGTTGGTATATATCACTAAAGTGCAGAGTTAACCAAGAGCATTGATCACGTTCAAAGTTAACCGAGTACAGTGATACCCGAGTAAACACACTATACCGAGCACAAACAACACCGAGATACACAGCATAACCAAGCACCAGTATAACCGAGATATACAGTATACAACAAACACCGAGGAACAACATTAACCGAGTGGAACATAGTCCACATAAAAGTTTTTTATGGCACATTATTCTAAGTAACAACTTTTGAGCCGACCTAGATAGTGGTTTACACGATCAAGGAGGACATTAATTACAGTTTTATAACATTAATTATTTATGTCTCCTATGTGTAGATGATCAAGGTAAATTTTGTACACTATTGATCTTAAGGTAAGGATGTAAATGTTGAGCACTAATTAGGTCATATGGTTTGATATATAAATGTATAGATGTCATTCTAAAATGTATGTTGATCAAGAAATGATCAAGTAGCCACCATACTACAGACATCAAAGATCATATAAGGGATTCAAGGACAAAGACTACATTGCAGAAATTAGTTTACAGAACTAAGGAAAGGCTACCAAGAAGAATAGAGCAGAAAGTATTATCATTCACATTGAAGTGATATGTTTTGTATGAACTTAATGGATCTGTATCAAATTTTTTGAGATTGTATATATTTCAAATCAACCTTCTGTTACTCTCTAACAATTGTAATAGACACCTAAATCTCTTAACAGAGTAGACTTAACAGTCTTATTGTAAATCTCTTAACCGAGTGCACACATAGATTATATTTCTAAATCCTCATAGGAGGTAGATCTAGTCGATCTTTTTGTTACTCCTAATAGGTTAAGATCATCAGAAGTGATCATTTTGTAAAACTTTAACATACTACCTTTATTGTTGTAGTAGTGAAGTTTTGTGGGTCTCATCCCCACCGGAGTTTTTACCTTCTAACAGGGGTTTTCTGTGATACCAAAATACTAGTGTCAAGAGTACTTAATCATTTGTATGTGTTATGTTTATTTTACATGCATTTACATTTCAACATTGATACTACATGTTTTGAATAAGAAATCTACTCAGTCGGTTTATATAGAATAGTGAATACAAGGAATTGACTAAAAGTTTTTAAGGGTACTGATTCACCCCTCCCCTCTCAGTATGCACCTTTTCCATTATCTTAACATTGGGCCAACATGCAACACTTAGTGAAAAATGACTAAGTGCCCAATACCAAAATAATGACTAAGTACTCTGCTTCATTTTATTTCTTCTATATCTCCTCTATGAATCCAAATTTATCTTTTCTATCTTTCCTCTATACAGTTTTCATATCTAATTCTCCCCCTTTGACATCAATGGCAAAGGTATACAAAGATGTGGTATATATAGGAAAATTTGTACAAATTCTTATCAAAAATTTCAAACCATCTTAAGTACATCTTGGAAAGAGATTTCCAAGATCTTCACTTCTTCAATCCAGGTCTTCACCAAAATCTGAGCCACATGGATCAGTCCATTCAACGCAAAAGATTATGTCTCTGATTCCTTCAACTCAGTAGGCATTTTTTTGTGAGGGCCTTTGCTGTCTTCCCCATGTCAGAAAGGTGTATCTCAAGAATTGATAGCTTAGGAGTGATCAAAATCTTTAGCACATCAAATCTTCCCATAACTCTCCCTTTCTCTGTTTCCAACACACTTATCTGGTCCAACAGTCTAAACACTTCCTTGTCTATCTCTAAGACAGTGTGTGAGGATGTCTCACAACTGTGTACCAGTTTTTCTAGTGTCTTCATGTCATGTGCAATGATTTCCTCAATGTTCTAAACGTGTCTAATAGGATTTATACAATAATTGTATAACTTCCTACCCTGTGCCACACAAGCCTTTACTTTAGAAATAATATTTCCCTGTATGCCTAAGTCCCATGCAATAGACTTGCATGCTTCTTCTAATTTCTTTTCCAAGTAATTTTTCTTAGCTTTGACCTTAGAAATATTCTCCAGAGACTCATAGTGAATATCAAAGTCATCTAATGCCTTGTTTAAGTTCTTTGTAGTGTCCTTTCCTTGGAAAGTGAAAGGTATAGGTAGGATTTTGTTGATGGTGTCAACTGCCCTTTCCAATACCCTTGAATTCTCAATTTTCTACTTTGATCTTTCCTTTTTTTTAACACATGTGATGTAAGATAGCTTCATCAGCTCATCTTCATCCATACTTTCCACATCTGCACTCAATGTTTTCTCTCCACTTGCCATCAATAAGGTTGAAGAAACATGTGCCATTTTTTCTTGTTTCACTTCAGCCTTACTTTTAGGTTCCTTTTTAGCAATGACTGGTTGCTATTCACTCTTAGAGGGCTCTCCCTTAGTAGGTTTCTCTACATCCTTTTCATCACTTCTTTATTAATACCAGCCTTACCTACTAGATTATCTACAACATTATCAATTTTCTTTCTCCTAGCTATTCTTATTTGTTCCTCTCTAAACTTAGAAGATTTTCCTCATTAGTACCCCATCTTTCCTCTGATGGATATATCACCGAAGATAACACATGCTCAAATTGCATCGTCAAAACCTCTTTATCAACCTCATACCCCATAGGGTAACACCATTTCAACCTTTGGTCTACTACTTCAAAACACACACAATCAATTTCAACCATGAAACATATTATATCTTTGTACTTCTCTACCAGCTCTTATGGTATCCTCAATCTTAGTTTCATTTCTCTTTGCAATATTTTGATCATCACAAATAGTTCTCCATCTACTCATGTGTTGTGTTGTCTTCTGTAACTATTTGACACTTGTAGGCTAGTGGGTTCATTTTCTCTCCATGCTCTTGGGTACATACTAGGAATTTATGCATAATGTGTATATAAATATGTATCAACAATTATCCAAATCTGAATGCGTTGGTCCTATCTCTCTTTATGTGCTTCACATTTTCCATGAATTATTGTGCAAGCACTTCAAAAAGATTATACTTAACATTCTCCTTTACCATCTTATATGCCATCATTATAACACTAACAAAAACTAAATTTGGCTGGCTGTTATAATGAAGTTTGTACCCTAGTATTGTTGCAACTAGTCTTACAACTTGTTGGAAGATGTTATCCATAGTCATCGTACGTTTATCACATTTAGAGTGGGTTAGGGTTTTCACTAATTTCTTGGTATTCTTCTCTGCTAAAGAGATGACTCCATATTTATCCATACCAGTAATGCAGTGGATCAACTCACTACAAATCTTTATAGGTTGCTCAGCAATCCAAATGAATTGGTCATGTACTCTGCTCAATAGGATCTTGAACCATTCTTCTTCGTTAAAATCATGCAGTTCTGTCATTTTCATTATACCTAGGTTCTCAAGATGAGAGAACTCATCCTTCTATTTTCCATCCTCTTTGATCATGTCTTTCATTTCTTTGAAGATCTCAAAGTCTCCCTGAAACTCATACTTGCAGTGGATATAAGCCCTAATATCTTCGATGTGTAGAACTCTGTAGGGCCTTGGAGAAAATACGCCTTTAGGGTCATCTTTGGTTGATTTAAAATGATGTTTCTAGAATTTGTATATAGGCCTCTCATTTACAGTAAAAGTTATAGGAGTATCCATATTCAAAATCTTGCAAGTGATTTAAATACCTTTTATTCGCTAAATCTGTGAGTTTGTGCTTCGACCAACCACAAATGCCCTAGCTTCTTTGGTCTTTCTCGCTCAAATCACTGATTTCTTCAACTCTTCTCTTTGAGTAATAATTAGATAAGATCTTTGGATTACCCTTATACTTCAATGTGAAAAGAATGACATAGTTCCCAATAAACTCAACTCTATAATGTTCTAATCGATCATCAATCTAGCGATCACAAGATATAGTGTGTATAGCTGTGTGATCATAGATAGGCATTTCATATCAATCATACAAACTCTCCATAAGCTCGTAAAATCTTATTCCACATAAATAGGGGTTGGATGATTTTCTTTTTATTTCTTCAAAGCTCCCCTAAGGTCATTCTTGGCCATTTAGGTTTATTTAACATGAGGCGAAGGTTTAGTAGCAACTATGGAATCTTCCTAAGCCTTAGGCTCACTCATCTCCTTCACTTTCCAAACTTTACCAATTTCTTTCACAAATTGATTGTCAAACTCTTCCATGTATTCAACCATAATTTTTCCAAGATCACCAACATTTTTCTTTATAACAATAGGTGGTGGTCTTTTGTTACTTGTAGATCCATTATACCTGAAAAAATTTGTTATATGTCCTCGATTGTTACATTTGTAGCATGTAGGAAATGATCTTCTCTGATTAATATGCAACTTACAATACTTTGTGATGTTCCCAAAGTTATTGCACTTGTAACATGTGCTCTTTGTTGTTGTTTCTTCTCTAATGTAAGATTTTCTTGCTTAGTCTAGGAGTGATCAGGCTTCATGCGTTCTATCTTGTTGTGTCCATATTCAATGCAATTGAAACCATAACCAGAAAAAAGGTTTGTAAGTAATTTTACCTCTGTAGTCTCTCTTCATGTGTCCAACATTGTTACATCCAAATAATCTACCTCTGAAAGGTTTGATCTTCTTTTTAGGCTCTTCTTGTACATGTCTTTCTTCATCTAGATTTTTTCCATATTTATCTTCTTGAGATTTAGAACATTCAGCTTCATTGAAACCAACTCCTCTCTCTCTCTCTCTCTCTCTCTCTCTCTCTCTCTCTCTCTCTCTCTCTCTCT
>MU226361.1:1171161-1189810 GCA_018584345.1 Thuja plicata | reverse complement strand
CTCTCTCTCTCTCTCTCTCTCTCTCTCTCTCTCTCTCTCTCTCTCTCTCTCTCTCTCTCTCTCTCTCTCTCTCTCTCTCTCTCTCTCTCTCTCTCTCTCTCTCTCTCTCTCTCTCTCTCTCTCAATCTCTCTCTCAATCTTGTCACTGTTCATATGAAGTTTTTCAATGTATTTCTTAGCCTCTACAAGTTCTCCTTTTATGATTTGATTCTATTTTTCTATTTCATGATACTTGGTTCTATAGTCATCAAGTTCAATTTGTATTTTTCCCAATTGAACATTTGCATTCTTCAAGATTTCTTCAACTTTGGTTCTTTCATATTTTTCTTTTTGAATTTATTTAGCCATCTGAATAGAAGTAGTTTCCTCTTCCTTCTTCAATACATCTTTTCCTTGTTCAAGTTGTTTGAGCAGATATGCTGAATCATTATTTGAATCCTCTTTTATTTTCTCCATAAGAGCTTGTCTTTGATGTCTGGAAAGTTCAATTTGTTCCTTGAGTTTCTTGATGAAACCTTCTGCCCTTCTCAATTGGAATTTTAAATCATCATTTTCATCTTTATCCTTATCAAGGTCTTCTAGTGTTGCTTCAAATTTTTCTTCCTAACTTTCATAATCGATCTTGATCTCCCTTAAGCTATTCAAATTTATCTCCAAGGTCCAATAGCTCTTATACCAATTGTTAGGATTAAGTAATACTGAAGAGGGTGGGGGGGTGGGGGTGAATCAGTATTACAACACTTTAAATTTAAACTTATGAATTTCCAACTTAACCAAATAATTACTGAAATGAAAAGAACATAAAATACAAAATTCATAACCCCATGATTTTGTTCATGTTGAAACCCTGGCCAAGGGAAAAACCCAATGGGGATGATACCTATAAATATGTACTAAAATTATAGTGTCCATGTTAGGAGACCTAGTCCTATTAGGAGCTAAATATTACATTAGTATATTTCCATGTTAAAGGAATACAAAACCCTATTAGGGTTATACACTGAGCACACTGCTCTTACAACAAGAAATTATCTCTATTACAATGCTTGATCAGAAATGAACTTATACATGCATCTTGTATGCTTTATTAGTTCCTATTGTAGCTTGCATCACTTTCTATCAGATTATAACATCACAATTCATCCATCCATTCAGTCATTTCACTTTCTCATACTTTACTTCTCAAAATATCTCCATATATATATACTTTATCTCATACTCAGTTGGCTTCCAAATACATCACAAAACGTGATCAATAATTATACAAAAATCAAATGCAAAGTCGGTGATCATACATTACCAAATTTAGGGTAATACCCAATCCAAATCCAACTTAGCAGTTTGGATTCCATGTTACACTCCCTCAATCATCGTAGCTTTTCAACTGCTTTGTCTCGCTGCTACACTGTCTTCACATGACTTCAATCATCTATAAATTTAATCTCTTAACTCAAAAATGTAAGTGAACTTAAAAAACGTTATTATATCTCCCAAAATACATTCCTCTAAGCTTGCATGACATAGTTCATCATATATAGTGCTCACAGCTCAAAATTGTACTCCCATACTTAGTAAACTACTTCCTGGACTTAGTCATTTTATTAAACTTTAGCACCAAAATTGTGTTCCACTCCAAGATACCATACATAAATATAGTGTTTCTATAAATGGAAACCCTTATACACTCCTAAATGATCCACTTTCCAACACATCCTCCTAAGAAATATTACCACCAGCACCTAGGATAGCAACAACAACTTCTATGATTCTTTGACTGTATAGCTCAATGTTCTTATTGTCTTGCATTCTTATCTCATCATAGTTTACTCTTAACTTGTCAACCTTTTCCTTCTACACACGTGGATCCCCACCATTGATAGTTTTCAACTTCTCCCACATTTCATAAGCAATACCTTAGTCTTTAATATCAACATACTATGCATTTGAAAGAATACTTGCAATAGCTTCTATAGTAGTAGTATGCTCATGCTTAACCTGTTGGAGATTTGCTTCTATGCAAATAGTTGACTGTATGTTTGTCATTGATGACAACATATAGTATACAATAGTAAACTATATTCACTTTTCAGTATGGATATGTGAAATCCTTGTGTGGTTGTTTTTATGTTTCAGACATAGTTACTATACCATGTACACACACGCAGATTCAGATGTTCAGTAAAGTTGAGTTATGTTACTCTGTTTACTAGACACAGTTTCAGAAGATTGTTTTCAGAAAGCCGATGGTAATTTTATTGATTCTTCAGTTGTGACTATCTATGGGATATGAATGTTTAGATTCATGTTTAGTTATGAGTCTAAGTTAATTAACCAAAGGCACTAATCATTTTTCATCCGAAGCATGACATTTGGGTAATTTTGGTGGAGCCATCTATGTAAAGCGATGCGTCTATTCAGTTTGAGTTGCACGGTTCTAATTATGTTGTGTGCTTGGTTTGACCGACTAAAGAAGCATTGAAGGGATTCCTAAAGCCAACAAAGATCATATCTTTTGGAGAAGATATTTATAATAGTTCATTTGAAGATCACCAAGCGTGAATGATAAGAAAAGAGACAGAAAAAGGATAGAACAAAATGCTGATTGTTTTGGGACAGTAAAGTCATTTCATTCATCAAATAAAGATCTATGTGAAGAAGCAGAGAGTATATACAATTCATTGGAACTGATCAAGATAGCAAGTCTACTTAAATAGTTCATTGTCAGATATAGTGTATATTTGTTTTACTGAAGGTTGCAACCTTCACCATATTAAGTAGTGAGCTTTTGGATAGTGAGTCCTCACCCCTAACAACGTTATTTGTAAAAGACTCATAACAGGGTCCGACCCTTAACCAGGTCACTGCACTTATTACATTGTAAAGATCAACTCCTAACAGGGTTGTGAGATCTTCTAACAAGGATTATTATACTCAAGTACAATTCTTTGTGGGTGCTAATTCCCACCGGGGTTTTTTTATCTAGTTTGGTTTCCCTGTAACCAAAATTGTGGTGTTCTATTTTGTGTTATCTTAAATGTGTATGTGCTTTGATATTCTATAATTAAATTGCAGAAAAGAATTTAACTTACAGATAACTAATTCACCCCCCCTCTTAGTTATCCCTTGGAACTATTCCAACAATTGGTATTAGAGCCAAGTGCCTTGGAGAGAAATCCTAATAGCTTAAGGTAGATCAAATGGCATACTTCAGGAAAGAGAGTCCTAAGTTTGATGGAGAGAATTATCTTGACTGGAAGAAAAAAATGCTAACACATCTTCAGTGTGTTGGTTTTGATATTTATGAGATTATTACTCATACAATTGATGTTCCCACTTTGAAGGACCTTGCAGAAGAAGATTCTACCAATAAACAAAAGGAAGTATTCACCCAAAATGCAATTGCCAAAGAAGCCCTAATCAGTTCCCTATCTGACAGTGAATTTTCTAAGATCAAGAAGGTAGAAAAAGCATATTCAATTTGGAAATACCTAAAAGACATGTTTGAAGGATACATCCATGCCAAGAATGCGTGTAGAAAGACATGGAAGAAAAGATACAACAATTTAGAGATGCTACCTGAAGAAAACATCAGAGCTTACAATCAGAGGATTAATGAAGTAGTCTCAGGAATTAGAAACAATGGTGGAGAAATCTCAGAGGATGATATAATGGACAAATTAATGACTACATTGATAGAAGATTATGAAAGAAAGATACACATCTTGGATGAAACCATGCAATTATCAAAGGACTTCAAAAGAGAAACCTTGATTAGCAAAATATCTGCATTTGAGATATCAAGATTGAAGATAGAACCTAAAATGGAAACAATTTTCAAAGCCTTAGTCCATGGTAAGAAATCCTTGAGCATCTCTAGTAATAATGAGAAAGAAGTTGATACAGAACTAGAAGAAATAATTGCTATGATTGCTAAGAAGGAAAGGAAAGGTAAAGGAAAATATAAAGGACAACTACCATTCAAATGTTTCTCATGCAACAAAGTTGGCCACTTTGCATCCAAGTGTCCTACAAGAGTCAAGAAGTATAGATCAGATTACAAACCCAAATATACAAGGAATACTATCATGCTGAAGATGGTGTAACTGATGATGATTCAGGAGAAGATGAAATTGGATTCGTTGCAATTAAATATAATGAAAAAATGATTGAAACAAAAGAAATTGAAGATGAAAAGAAAGCACAAGAATTGGCTTTAGTTTAACAAGATGACATCAGAATAGACTGGATCATAGACACCGGGTGTTCACATCACATGACAGGTGACAAAGATAGATTTGTACATCTAGACAAGTACAAAGGTGGCATGGTCAGATTTGGAGATAACACTCCCAAACCTATCATAGGCATAAGATCTATCACCTTAGATGGAAAGAACAAGAGAAATGATGTTCTTTATGTTGATGGTTTGCATCATAACTTACTAAGTGTTGGACAATTGTTAGATAAAGGATATCAATTGGAATTCAAAAACAATAAATTCATTATTAACAACAAAGAAGGAGACATGATTGCATTAGGATCAAAGACCAAAGGTAATGTTTTTCAGCTTAACTTTGAAGTAAGTTGTTTTGTTGCAAAAGTGGATGACAGTTGGCTTTGGCACAAAAGACTTTGTCATATCAATTTTGACAACATAGTGAAAATAAGTAATGTAAAGGCAGTAAGAGACCTTCCTAGTATTGCAAGACTAGTTGATACTATGTGCAGGGAATGTGTGATGGGAAAGCATGTGAGGACCTCATTCAGAAGCAAATAGAACTCTACAAAGAACAAACTAGATCTAATACATATAGACCTAGGTCGACCTACTCAAACAAGATCATACTATGGTGAAAGGTATTTTATTTTGTTTGTTGATGATTTCTCAAGGATGATGTGGGTTGAGTTCTTGAAAGACAAATCTGAAGCTTTTGAGAAGTTCAAAATATTCAAAGCTAAAGTTGAAAATGTGTCTAGATTAAAGATAAAGTGTCTGAGATCTGATAGAGGAGGAGAATTCACCTCTGACAGGTTTCTTGAGTACTGCGAAGAACATGGGATCAAAAGACAACTATGTGCACCCAGAACCCCTCAACAAAATGGAATTGTAGAAAGGAGGAACAGGATAATACTTGACACAACGCACACTATCATGATTGAAGGGAAAGTTGCGCACACCTATTGGAGAGATGCAGTCAATACATCAGTCTATACTATCAACATAATTCAACTAAGACCAGACACAGACAAAACATCTTATGAACTTTGGTTTGGTAATGTACCTACAGTAAAATACTTCATAATCTTTGGAAGCAAGTGATACATCAAGAGAGATGATGGTGTTGGAAAATTTGATGCTAGAAGTGATGAAGGTATTTTTCTTGGTTACTCTACTAAGAGAAAAGCTTATAGATGTTTCAATTTAAGGTTGAAGAAAATCATTGAGAGTGCACATGTGAAGATTGATGAGAAGTTCATGATTCAAGAGAGATATTATGAATATGCACCTATGATTGAAGATGAACTTAGAACTATCAATAAGGATACATTTATTGAAGAAATGTTTCAATGTATTGATGTATCATGCAATAACCCTGAACCAAGTCAAGAAAAATCACAGATTATAGATGAGAGTGTCACACCTAATATCTCAAAATACACATCTAAATACCACTCTAAATAAGATATCATTGGAGATCAGAGCAGTAAAGTCTTGACAAGATCTAGAGAAAAAGGTTCAACCATTGATGAAGAGGTATGCTTACTTTCATAGATTGAACCCCTAAGTGTTGAAGATGTGTGTAATGATTCAGATTGGCAAAGTGCAATGCAAGAAGAATTAGATCAAATAATGAAGAATGACACATGGGAATTGGTCCCTAGACCTTGTGACAAGAACGTGATTGGAACTAAGTGGATATTCAGAAACAAATGAATGAAGATGGGATAGTGATAAGAAATAAAGCAAGATTCGTATGTAAAGGATATGTGTAAAGAGAAGGAATTGATTATTTTGATACATTTGCCCCTGTGAGTAGACTAAAAGCTATAAAGTTATTTTTAGCCTATGAAACATTCAAGAACTTCAAAGTATATCAGATGGATGTCAAGTCAGCTTTCCTGAATGGTGACCTAAAGGAAGAAGTATACATAGAGCAGCCTGAAGGATTCAAACTTTTAGACAAACAAGACATGGTATGCAGACTAAAGAAAGCCCTCTATGGACTTAAACATGCCCCAAGAGCATGGTATGAGAGACTTGATGGTTACTTGAAAAAGATTGGATTCAAAAAGGGAGCAGCAAATTGCAACCTATTCATCAGAGAGACACCTGAAGGTTTAATACTTGTTGCTATCGTTGTTGATGACACTATTTTTTGAGGTAATGACAAGCTTAGTGCAGAAATGAGCATGATTGGACCTATCAAGTATTTTTTTGGGATTAAATGTAAAACAAACAGACAAAGGCATATTCATAAATCAGTCTAAATATATGAAGGAGATATTAAAGGCTTTCAAGATGGAAAATTGCAAGCCAGTAAGCACCCCCATGACAACAAGAAGCAATATTTCTAAAGATGATGATTCCACAGTAGTTGAGAAGACACTATACAAGTCTATGATTGGAAAAATCATATATCTCACTCAATCCATACCTGATATTTCTAATGTAGTTGGCATTGTTGGAAGATTTACAGCTGAACCTAAACAAAATCACTTAATGGTAATACAAGAATATTCAGATACTTAAAGGGAACTATAGACTATGGTTTATGGTATCCTAACTTAGAGAATGTAAAACTTCATGTGTATACTAATGTTAATTGTGCAGGTTGTGTTGATGACATAAAGAGTACCTCAGGAGGAGTAGTATTCCTTGGAGACACATTGGTCTCTTGGACAAGAAAGAAGCAGAATTGTATTTCTCAATCAACAACTGAGACAAAATATGTAGCAACAACATTGAATTGTTCTACAATTGTTTGGATCAAACAGATGATAAAAGACTTTGGAATTTAGATTGATTATCCCATTGTTATTCACTGTGATAACACTAGCACTATCAATATGTCAAAGAACCTTGTGATGCACACAAAGACAAAACACATTGAAATAAAATATCATTTTCTAAGAGAAAAAATTGCAAACAAAGAAGTAAAGCTAGATTATGTGAGCACTAAAGAACAATTAGCAGATATTTTTACAAAGCCTTTATCAAAAGATATTTTTGAGTATCTCAGGGAGAAGCTGAGAGTAATTCCCTTTCTTGAGTCTGATTAGAACTTGCAGAAAGAACATCAGTCCTTGGTGGCTGATGAATGGTTGAATACTCTACTTCTGGAGTAGTACCTGTGCTTAATGGTATTTGGCACCCTTTTCCATTGATGTCAAAGGGGGAGTATATAGTAAGGGGGAGCATATACTCTAGGGGAGTATAGAGTGATGAAAATAAAAACATAGTCAGAGGAGCTACAACAGTGAAGAGGAATATTTGACGAGGATATTGAGAAGATTGTTAAAAAAAGGAGGATACTTTGGGTTGATGGTGTTTTTCATTTCATATGTTGTCATCAATGTCAAAGGGGGTGATTGTTGGATATTTGCTTCTATGCAAATAGTTGACTATATGTTTGTCATTGATGACAACATATAGTATACAATAGTAAACTGTATTCACTTTTCAGTATGGATATGTGGAAGCCTTGTGTGGTTATTTTTATGTTTTAGACATAGTTACTATACCATGTACATACACGCAGATTTAGATGTTTAGTAACAGTTGAGTTATGTTACTCTATTGACCAGACACAGTTTCAGAAGATTATTTTCAAAAAGCTGACAATAATTTTATTGATTCTTTAGTTGCATCTATCTATGGGATATGCATGTTTAGATTCATGTTTAGTGATGAGTCTAAGTTAATTAACCAAAGGTTCTAATCTCGTTTCATCTGAAGCATGAAGTTTGGGTAATTTTGGCGGAGCCGACTATGTAAAGAGACGCATCTATTCAGTTTGAGTTGGGCAGTTCTAATTATGTTGCGTTTGAAGGGATTCCTAAAGCCGAAAAAGATCATATCTTTTGGAGAATATATTTATAGTAGTTCATTTGAAGATCACCAAGCGTGAATGATAAGAAAAGAGATAGAAAAAGGACAGAACATAATGCTGATTGTTTTGGGACAGTAAAGTCATTCCATTCATCAGATAAAGATCTATGTGAAGAAGCAGAGAGTATATACAATTCATTGGAACTGATCAAGATAGAAGGTCTACTTAAACAGTTCATTGTCAGATATAGTGTATATTTATTTTACTGAAGGTTGCAACCTTCACCATATTAAGCAGTGAGCTTTTAGACAGTGAGTCCTCACCCCTAACAGGGTTATTTGTAAAAGACTCCTAATAGGGTCCGACCCTTAACCAGGTCACTGTACTTATTGCATTTTAAAGATCAACTCCTAACAGGGTTGTAAGATCTTCTAATAGGGATTATTATACTCAAGTAAAGTTCTTTCTGGGTGCTAATTCCCACCGGGGTTTTTACCTAGTTTGGTTTCCCCGTAACCAAAATTGTTGTGTTCTATTTTGTGTTATCTTAAATGTGTATGTGCTTATGATATTCTGTAATTGAATTGGAGAAAATAATTTAACTTACGGATAACTGATTCACCCCCCCTCTCAGTTATCCCTTGGGACTATTCCAACATAACCTTCAACTGGTCTAGAGTTAGGGTTCTAGGAGGACAATATGCCTATTCTCCACATGATCCCAATACTTATCACCCAATCCCTTAAGATAGAGCTTCATTCGACCACACCTTATTGAGTAGTTCTCTCTTGTGAATTTAGGACCCTCCTTTTGCATCATCTTGAATCTTTACCTCAAGTTATTAAGCTTCACCACAACATGGGACCAGTACTCTGATACCAATTGTTAGATAAGATATTAGATTAATGAGGGGGGTGGGTGGGTGAATCTGTAATCTACCAAATAAACCAAATTTATAATCACTTAAACTTTAATCACCATTCACAAGATCAACCTTAATAGCAGGACATGAAAATCATAAATGTCCAAGATCATCCAAAAATTTAAGATAGAGATTTATCTCATCAAAACCCAAATAGGGAAAAAACCACAGTGGGGATTAGTACCCACTAAAATGATGTACTCTTCTGAAGTGCTCCTATGAGGAGCTTAACCCTATTAGGAGTTTACAACGACATTGTTAGGTGCTACCGGTTAATGGATTTACCTTAGGCCTATTAGAGCCTTTACCCTGTTAAGAGTAGCCTTGTTAGAGGACTTAGAACATAAGCTTAATGTGTCTCCTTGTTAGAGGATTTACAATAAAGATCTATTACGATATACCATGTTACAGGATTTCACCAGTCATAACTGTTAGGGAACAACGACAATAATGATCTTCAAAATAGCACTACCTCTGCTTGATCAAATCCAAGGAAGTACACAATCTCTTTTGAGCATACTTAACTCTTCCCTAGCTTGATCGCAACATGCACCTTACACCACACTTTCTCAACACATGATGAACCATATTTTTCATTCAACTTCAACTATTATATACTGAACTATTAAGTCCACCGCCTCAATAAAAACCTAAAATGAATTTAGAAAGCATTCTACTCAAATCCAACATGCCAAACAAAAAATTAAATGTACAAAAAAAAATTCCAAGACCACTTCGACCTACACAACGATTTACATATGAAATTGAACCAAAGAGTCAAACACATTTTGACAAAACACAAACTTCCTCTAGAATCTTCTCCATAAGATAAGATCAAACTATGTGATGCCATATCATCACCTCCAATCATGAATACACATCACCATATCGTGACTCATTCATAATTAATCAGTGTTGCATCGATACCGATCACTGATACAAGATCTACCATCGGTAGCACTAGAATACAAACACTTAACCTATTGAATAATTATTATCTCTGCCCACCGATCACTTATCCTTCCCACCGATCACTCAAATTAGTTGTGATTGCAACTGTAGCATCTGAGCATTGTTAACCACCACATCCTATGAATGCTCCACAAAATACATCAGTAATTTGAGAAGACATTCAAATAATCTATCACCTACCATTAATTGTTCTAGTAGTTGTACTTTTATACACCATTTTGATTACAACTCTCACATACACTTACTTCAGTAGTAGTGTTCATGCATTTGACATCCAGGGACATACCTAAGTATCCTCTAAAGATAGAAACCACTGAAAGTCACTAAAAATCATCATTGATCAAAAATATTCTTGACAATATACTAAGAACACAAAGTCAATAGTTGACATTAATGATAAGATAATATCTGATCATCCTGTAATCAAATCACCATGTCATCACCAAAACACGCTTACCATCACTGCATTAGATATGCCAACATGTGATATGTGGATGTAGGGTGTTGAGACTATATTAAAGTATGTAGTTGAGCTAAGATCCTATGTCAAGGTCTGAGTGACCCATGCTTTTGGTTTGAGACCAATAGAGCATACCATGTTTCTTATGGTTTTGACTTGAGAGTCATTTCTTGCATTGTGCTTATTTCGCATTTATGCCTTGTGCCTAGTTGTTGAACAAGAATATCCTAGTGTTTGGGTAGTGTAGTGGAGTGGCTCCTTACATGGATCCTGGCCCGTAAGTGGTCCATACAGATCATGTGATGGAGTTCTTAATACTTAAAAATATAATAAACTATATTGGGGTAAAATACATTAATAAGAGTAACCTGACCACTTGGCCACTCAAGGGAAATGATCAAAGGTAAGTTAGTGTTTGGCTGTTTAAGGACAGTGATCAAAGGCATCATATCTAGTCACCCGAGGGCATTGATTGAAGATACATACTGTGTCTGGCCATCTATGAATGTTGATTTGAAGGCTCCATGCTATGTGGGCCCCCATATGCCAGGTAATGACAGTTCACCTTGGGTTCCTACACTATATCCTTGATAGATCTAATGAGTTTCCCTATGTACATATTCCATACTATTACCTACATATATGAGTTGCATTGGAACCTCTGTACCATTCTTTAAGTTATGCATTTGATTGGTGTGTGTGTTAGCCATTCTTGCGTATGTGAGTGTATCTTGTGATTGTGGTCAGGTGACTATCTCTGCAAGCACGGTGGGGTGGACCCAAGGGTTCCACATGGTAGGGTGGAATTTTACTTTACCACTATTGGGGACCGATATATAGGTGGTGAACTTATTTTAGTGATGGAGTTCCTAACATGCTGTGCTCTTTCTATCACTCTTTACTCTTTCAGTAGTTTCTTATGCTAGATGGTTTTTATTACTTTTAGTAGTTGATCTCAAGTATTTACTACCTCAGTTGTGGGTATTTAGTACTCCTCAGAGTTGATAAAACATTGTATTTTAGCTTTACATTAGTAACAAAAAGCCTACCCTGTTATCAAACTGAGAGAACCTCTTTTTGGAAGGTTTCTTGTTTATTTTTGTGTTTTGTCGGGGTAGTATCATGCATTTATTAGTTCTTTTAGTGTATATGTTTATTCTTATGGAGCATATGAATTGTCTTTTAGCTCATATATAGTGTCTTTTAGTGCATATGCAAAACAAAGTAGCACATCTGCACTCTATTCTGGTGCATTTGTTTCACCAGAGTAGCGCATTTGTGACAGATGGTAGTTCCCAAGGGCTTGTTCAAAAAGTAAATTTATGGTTGGATTCTTTATGTTTTTGTTATGGTTTTCAATTATTTACATCTCATTTTCCATTTCTATATAATGATATTGGGTTCACTTTTTGATTTGGGCTTAAAATGAACCTTGTTTGGATTGCATTGAGGATGAAATTGGCTCCTCTATTTGGCGATCATGGACATTGATCTAGGCTTATCCTATGAGGTTTGTGGATGTGGTCCAGACTCTCATGTAGTGGCTTGAACGTGTTTGTCCCTTCTTGCTAAGTGATTGGGGTTATCTTGGAACCCTTGGAAGTACATTGAGTCTTCCGCATGTGCATGATCATGATTTATTTCTTATGGTTGCATTTCTTTGTTTATGTTTCATGGTTATATTGCACTTATGTACTTGATGTATATATTTACTTGAAAAAAAATGTTTTGTGCATATTTAACCCTATGTGCCGAGGGTTCCTTGGCGGGGCATTACATACCGACATCATGTTTGAATTTCTAGGGGTTTAGAGACACATAGACTCAAAACACAATCTGAAATTAGTCATGCTCACAACCTTAGTTAAATAATCTACAACATTCATAAAAAAATCTACATTAACAAAATTCACCCTTCCATCCTAACTCATATCTCTAACCAAATGAAAAGAACATCAATGTGCTTGGTCATTGCATGAAATGTCAAGTTCTTAGCTAGGCAGATCACACTCTAACAGTCACAATAAACTATCATTGCAACTTGTGGTATTGCAATATATGAACATGGTTTTTAAAGTCAAATGGATTCTTTACAAGCATGAGTAGTTGTCATATAATCTAATTTTAATAGTGGATAAAGAAATCACAACTTGCCACTTACTCATCTAACTAATTGCACCACCAAATAAAGTAAACACAGAACACTAGTGGATTCTCTTTTAATCAACATTACCTAGACCTAGTCTAAATCCACATAACTATTAATATAAAGTGAAATCTTGACTCTTATCAAATTATCACAATAATACAAATAATAGTTTGAGGTACCCTTCAAATATATAAATAATATTTTATTTGTATCTAATAAAGTCTACCAAGATTAGACATATATCTAGAAAGAACTCCCACTATTTGAACAATGTTTGGTTTAGTGAAAACTATAGTATACATCAAACTTCCATCTACACTCTAGCAATGCACTCTCCTCATTTTTTCCATCTCTGATGGTGATGTAGAACAATATTAAATATATAACTTCATTCTAACTATAAATGGACACATATAATGGTCTGCAATCTTGCAGGTTAAACCTTTATAAAATTGCATTCACATGCTTACTCTAGCCTAGAGTCATAGCATTTTAATCACTCTATGTCTTCTAATTTCCATCACAATAATGTGTATAGCTACACCAAGTTATTTCATTTCAAATTTAGTAGTAAGTTGAGAATTTGGTTCTAGAACCATACATTTCCCTTTACCAATGAATGACATATCATGAAGATATTATGAAATGTTCAGGGAATAATCACTATTAGATTTATAATAAGATTAATGGTCTTATTTAGAATGCTCAAATCCAATACTTAACACATATAGATCAAATTTTTGGTACCACATCCTAGTACTCTTTGACACGATACAAATATTTATTTAATTTATAAACCAAACCACTTGTAACTTTTGTCATGTAATTCTTGAGTTCTCATATAAATATCCTCCTCCAAATCACCATGAAGGAAATAAATTTTCACATCCATTTGCTCAAATTCTTAATTACAAGCAACAAAAACAATTCAAGTAAAAATCTAATGGATCTGTCATTTTTGTTAATATGAATTCAGAATAATTGAGAGGGGGGTGAATCAGTTATCCTCAGGTCCAGATGTGCCCATATAAAACTTTAAATCAACTTCAACAACTCAGATCTGCCCGATAGTAACAAATAATAAAGGTGTGCAGTTTCCTGTATTAATGGAATAAACTTGCAAAAAATTAACAGTAAAACACAACAATAACATTCACACATTTTGACACCATGATTTAACATGGAAACCCAATATGGGAAAAACCACCAGTAACATGCTACCAAAATTTTACTCTTCTGAAGTAATGCCCTGTGAGGAGCCAACCCTATAAAAGGTTACAAAACACACTGTCAAATGTGACCTGGTTAAAGGATTTAATAACCCTATTAGGAGTGGCCTTGTTAGAGGACTTGGAACATTCCAATCTGAATGTTACCTTGTTTAGAGGATTTATACAATGACTATTAGGTCAACCTGGATAAAGGATTTTAACTAATACAATGGTTAGAAAGTAATTATTAGGTGTGATCTGATTCATACAACTTACTTTGCAAATCCAGATCCAGTTTTAGCTCTAATGCCAATTCACTGAGTCGCCTTCATTCTCATCTCAAACTTCAGATTTGCTTGGAAATCTGTCAAGCAATCTCTCTCTGCTTCTCTATTCAGCCTTCTCTCCTTAGATCTTGCCAATCAGTCAATTAACCATGCAACACTTTGCATTTCACTTTGATATCTTAACAATAACCACAGTAGGTTATATTATACCTCTTCATTTAGGTCAGATAAATCTTTTTTCTCTTAACCAAGATCGTAGATCTTAGGTTAGGTTAGATCCAAGGGATCTTTCCAATTTTACATTTAATTTACTTCTCCAATACAATCATTAATTAACCATTGAATCCATGCACTGATAACGGTTTCCCGTGCATTAAATGATTATGGAACAATCTTAATTAATACTGCATATCCTAATAAAATCAATTATGTTGGCCATAGATCTAAAATATCATCAATAAACAAAATACTGATGCTCGACATTTCACTGTCTCCCTCGGCATTTCACTAGCGCTCGACATGATCTTTTCTTTGCTCGGCATCACCTTTTCCTTTGCTCGACATCGACTTTTCTTTGCTCGGCATTGACCTTCTAGTGAACTGTCAATGCTAGATAAACAACGTATCACTTTGCCAAAGTGCCAGATGATCAAGTACCCTAGTTTATACTCATAATTCAACCATTTCTTTGGTCTTCTTGTTATCCCATTCTTTTCAAATCTTCATCAATCAATGGATGAGGTACTCAAACATACAACAATAGTCTTACCAATTAAGGTTTGACATCAATGACAAAATAACAATTGTCTACATTGTAGCAATCTTTCCAACAATCTCCCTCTTTGGCATTGATGGCAATACTAAACTATAAAACAATAATTTCAAACCAAAGTTACCATACAATCCAAAAAGTGCCTGTGTTCCTGATGAACAAATCTTCATTAATGTCTTTAGTTTCATTCAGACTCCCTCTGTGTCTATAATCACACTGATGTTTTATGTTTCTATTCAGCTCCCTCTTTCAGTAATATCTCCCTTGTATCTGTTGTTAGGTCTGTTATTTTAGTAGTAATCTCCCTCTTTGACAACAATGCCAAAGATTGACATCTTTATCATGCATATTTTTCTCTATGCTAAGTTGTGTATCATGTTGTTCAGGTGTCATCTTTATGTATGATTGATTTACTTTTTTGTTCTTGTTTTCTGCTTCACAGTTTTTAGGTAGCATCCTAAAAAAGTGAATTACTGTGCATCAATGTGTCAAGTATTCAGATTAAAACATTTGATGCAATAGTACCATTCAATACTAGTTAGCCTCAATTAGGGGAATTACCCCCAGTTTACCTCTTAGATACTCATGAGCATCCTTGGGTAATGCTTTTGTAAATATGTCTGCAAACTATTCCTTAGTGTTCACATATTCTACTCTCACTTCCTTGTTCTGTACCAGCTCCCTCAAGTAATTATACATGATAGCTATATGTTTTGTCTTAGAGTGAATTACAGGATTTTTAGAAATATTAATGGCACTCATGTTATCACAATATATGACAATTGGTTATGTGATCTCCTCTTTCATACCTTTCAGTAGTATCTTCAACCACACAATGTTTGAACAGTTAACTGTTGCTGCCACATACTTGGCTTTAGTTGTAGATTGTGAGGTGCAATTCTATTTCTTGCATGTCCAGGAAACCAATATTTTCCCCAAAATAAATGCTCCTCCTATGGTGCTTTTTCTATCATCAATATTACCAGCCCAGTTAGAATCAGTATAGACTCTGAGTTCAAATTTTTCATTCCTTTTTTAATATAGACTATAGTCTTCTGTACCTTTCAATTATCTCAGAATTCTTTTTACTGTCATAATATGTGTCTCTTTTGGATTAGCAGAAAATCTAGCAACAATTCCAACTGCTAATGCAATATTAGGTCTACTATGTACAAGATATTGTAGCTTACCAATCATTGATCTGTATAGTGTTTGATTTACCTCTTTTGTATCATCATTCTTTGTCAACTTCTGTCCAGTAGCCATGGGTGTACTCACTGGTTTTGAATCTTCCATACCAAAACATTTTAGTATCTCCTTGATATATTTTGATTGTGTAATATAGATACCATTCTTCATTTGATGTATTTGTAGTCCGACAAAGAATTTTATCTCTCCAAACATAGACATTTCAAATTCAATTTTCATCTCTTTTGAGAATGCCTTACATATCATATCTTGTCCACTGAATATGATTTCATCCACAAAAATTCACCCAATAAAATTCCTTTACCTTGCTCTGTCTTCAAATATAGATTGTTGTTGTCATTAGTTCTGGCAAATCCAATCTTCATTAGATAATTGTGCAATCTTTCGTACCATGTTCTTGGTGTTTGATTCAGTCCATATAACACCTTGTGCAGTCTACAAACCATGTTCCTCTTACTTGGGTCAACAAATCCATCATCTTGTTCAATATATACTTCTTCTTCTAGTACCCCATTTAGAAATGCAGACTTCACATCCATTTGTTAGACTTTCCTTTATAGGCTACATATGCAAGTAGAGTTCTAACACCCTCCAATCTTGCAACTGGGGCGAATGTCTCTCCATAGTCAATTCCTTCCTCTTGTGCGTAACCCTTGCATAACAGTCTTTCTTTATTCCTTGTGACATCTCCATGTTCATTCAGTTTGTTTCTGAATACCCACTTAGTACCAATTACATTTTTGTTTTCATCTCTAGGTACTAGTGTCCATGTCTTGTTCTTTTCAATCTGTTCTATCTCTTCGTTCATGGCTTGAATCCAGTCTTCATTGTCCAAAGCATCTTTTACTATCTTAGGCTCAAAATCACACAACAAATAAGTGTCTTCTCTTAATTTTCCTCTTGTCATGACTGCTGAATCCTTTGATCCTATGATTTGATCAGGTTTATGGTGCCTTCTTACATATTTTTCCAAAGCAGGATCTTTCTCAACATAATTTTGATTGTTTAAGTTCATTTTAGGTGAAACTGTGACTCAACATCTCTATCAGATAGCTCGGCAGTCACTTCCTATTGCCCGACAATGTCGTTCTATGTCTCGGTAGGTGCAGACTGTTTCTCGGCAACTTCATTTTCAGTTTCATTAGAATCCTCTTCTTCAGGATATGTGATTGATCTGTAACTTTCAGGCTTAATTATGCTTTCAGCTTCATTTCTTTCTGCATATTCATCAATTCTAACATTTGCACTTTCCACAATTTTGTTAGTGATAGAATTCAAACATTTGTATGCCTTACTTTTAGTAGAATATCCAAGAAATATTCCTTTTCCTTTAGCATCAAGTTTACCATTTCTGTTATCCTTCAGTATAAAACATTTGCTTCCAAAGACTTTGAAGTAACTTATAGTAGGTGCATATCCATACCATAGCTCGTAAGGTGTAGAATTTGTACCTTTCTTGACTTGTACTATGTTAAGGGTATAGACAGCTGTGCTTACAGCTTCTCTCCAATATTTTTGTTCAACATTTTTCTCCATCATTAACGTTCTTGCACAATCCATGATAGATCAATTTCTTCTTTCAGCTATACCATTCTATGGTGGCGTCCTAGGTGCTGACATCTATCTTTTTATCTCTCGGTCATTGCAAAACCTGTTGAAATCATTAGAAATAAATTCTCCCCCTCTGTCAGATCTCAGACATTTCAGGCTCTTACCTGTTTCCTTTTCAACTTTTTCCAAGTACCACTTAAATAACTGAAATGCATCAGATTTTTCTTTTAAAAACATAACAGTCATCATCCTAGAGTAGTCATCTACAAATAAAATAAAATATTTGTCTCCACAGTAACTTTTCTCACCAATAGGTCCACAAAGGTCAGTATGAACTAATTCCAAAATATTCTAAGAAGTATGAGTTTTGCTTTTAAAACTAGATTTAGTCATCTTGCCCAATTGACATTGCTTACACATTGCATTTTCAGGTTTCTTTAACTTAGGCATCCCTCTAACCTTTCTCAGTTTACTTATGCTTACCAAGTTATCAAAGTTAACATGACATAGCCTCTTATGCCATATCCAAACATCATTATATTGTGCAAACAAACATGTCTCTTCAGCTAACTCCAGATAAAACAAGTTACCTTTTGTTTTCTCACCACTTCTGACTAATTCTCCATTTGTATCATAGATCTTTGCTTTCCTGTGATGGAACTCAACTTTGTAACCAGAAGTGTTTAAAGTTGTGAAACACTCAACAAGTTATACTTAAGATCATCAACCCAGTATACATCATCACATCTAATATTATTAGTCAATTGAATTGATCCTTTCCCTTTGACTCTACAAGGCGTGTCATTACCAAATTTAACATATCCACCTTTGCATTGATCTAATGTTTCAAATTTGTCTTTATCATCAGTTATGTGATGTGAACAACCACTATCAATAATCCAACAGTCACCTTTACTCATGTAAGAAATTAGTGCAGTTTTATCATCATCATCAGAATCATCTTTCATTGCAACATACACTACTTCTATATCATTTTCATCAGATTTGTCAGATTCACTTTCAGAAGCTTCTTCAGCTATATAGCAGGATTTCTTACCTTTGTC
>MU226361.1:1129544-1171049 GCA_018584345.1 Thuja plicata | reverse complement strand
GTTTACCTTTGAATTTTCCTTTTCCTCTTGCTAGTCTTCTTGCCATAAGTGCCTCAAGCTCTTCAAGATCATCATCTGAGGTGTCACTGTCACTATCCACACATTTCTTTCCTTTCTTAGATTTTATGATGACCAACTGTGACTTGAATGCAGTTTCAATAGCTTGTGGAGTATAGTTGTCAAAATTTGACATCTCAAATGCAATAGTCTACCTACCAGACTTTCCAGAGTTAAATTGTTATTAGAATTACATCTCAATTCTTGAATTGTAGATACTCTAATAGCATAAATAGGAAGAAGTGTTCTCAGTACCTTGTTCATAATAGTATCATCATCAATGACTCCCTTAGCTCCTCTAATAGCATTTACAACTTCCTTTATCCTATCATAGTATTGCCTTCTTGCATTTTCAAATCATCAAACTTACCTCTCAAGCTTTCAGATTTGGCTCTCAGTACATTCGTATCACCTCCGTAGATAGTTGTCAAGGTATCCCACATCTTCTTTGCGCTTGTACAATCTTTGATGTCCTCAAATTCATGATAGTTTAGCGATGATGCAAGTTCTAGCATTGCTTGATTATGTTCATGCTTCTCTTAGTTCTGCAGCATTCATAATTCTAGTACGAGCTACATATTATGTTTCAATATGTCATTTAGCAGACTCACCAATACCAGCCAGATGAAGTTTCATCAAACTTTGCCATGCAAGAAAGTTTTCCTTGTTGATCTTTGGTCCATCCCTTTTATACATCTTGATCTTTATCTCCAAGTACCTTCAAACTTATCAAGAGAACAATTGCTCTGATACCAATTGTTAATATGAATTTAGAATAACTGAGAGGGGGGGTGAATCAGTTATCCTCAAGTCTAGATGTGCCCATATAAAACTTTAAATCAACTTCAACAACTTAGATCTGCCCGACAGTAACAAATAATAAAAGTGTGCAGTTTACTGTATTAATGGAATAAACTTGTAGAAACCTAACAGTAAAACACAACAATAACATTCACACATTTTGACACCATGATTTAACGTGGAAACCCAATATGGGAAAAACCACCAATAACATGCTACCAAAATTTTACTCTTCTGAAGTAATGCCCTGTGAGGAGCCAACCCTATCAAAGGTTACAAAACACACTGTCAAATGTGACCTGGTTCAAGGATTTAATCACCCTGTTAGGAGTGGCCTTGTTAGAGGACCTGGAACATTCCAATATGAATGTTACCTTGTTTAGAGAATTTATACAATAACTATTAGGTCAACCTGGTTAAAGGATTTTAACTGATACAATGGTTAGAAAGTAATCAGCAGGTGTGATCTGACTCATACAACTTACTTTGCAAATCTGGATCCAGTTTCATCTCTAATGCTAATTCACTGAGTGGCCTTCATTCTCATCTCAAACTTCAGATCTGCTTGGAAATCCATCAAGCAATCTCTCTTTGCTTCTCTATTCAGCCTTCTCTGCTTAGATCGTTCCAATCAATCAATTAACCATGCAACACTTTTCATTTCACTCTGATATATTAACAATAACCACAGTAGGTTATATTATACCTCTTCATTTAGGTCAGATAAATCTTTTGCCGCTTAACCAAGATCGTAGATCATCGGTTAGGTCAGATCCAACGGATCTTTCCATCTTTACATTTAATTTACTTCTCCAATACAGTCATTAATTAACCATTGAATCCATGCGCTGATAATGGTTTCCCGTGCATTAAATGATTATGGACCAATCTTAATTAATACTGCATATCCCAATAAAATCAATTATGTCGGCCATAGATCTCAAATCTAATCAATAAACAAAATACTGATGCTTGGCATTTCACTGGCACTCGGCATCATCTTTTCTTTTCTCGGCATCACCTTTCGCTTTGCTTGACATTGACTTTTCTTTGCTTGGCATTGGCCTTCCAGTGAATTGTCAGTGCTAGATAAACAATGTATCACTTTGCGAAAGTGCCAAATGATCAAGTACCCTGGTTTATACTCATAATTCAACCATTTCTTTGGTCTTCTTGTTATCCCATTCTTTTCAAATCTTCATTAATCAATGGATGAGGTACTCAAACATACAACAATAGTCTTACCAATTAAGGTTTGACATCAATGACAAAATAACAATTGTCTACATTGTAGCAATATTTCCAACAATTTTTACAATAGGAGGAAATATCTCACCATAATGAACACCCTTAACCTGAAAGTAGCCTTTTACAACCAACTATAGAATCATAAATTATAACCCCTTACAATTTAACACTCCTTTTTGGGCCCTTTTCTTAGAGTATCTCCTCATAGTTAATTCCAAGCTTATTTCTAGCCCATTCACTACCAAATTGTAGTCATATGTTCATGAGATGATCTAATCTAGTGCTCCAAGTTGTGTATACCACATCTGTCATTATCCCAATCTATTTTGGGTCAACTATGGTGCTATGCACATTATTTCCAATCGACTAGGATGATGTGCACCCTAGTATTTTTGAGTATCAAACTAGGACCCATAGTAGCCCCAAATTTGGCTCTAATTAAACCTATCAACATACCAATTTTTTCTTGTTATTTGATCTTGATATTTGAATATGACCATTAGAGGTTACCTTTATTTATTAAAATACCTTGAGAGCCCTATATAAGAGAATCATTTCTAATTCATTTTACATGCTACTCATTCCTAATCGCTCCCTAGAGAAAGCCTCAAACTTCTTCAGATGTGAGCATTAAGGAGAATCAAGTTATAATAATCTTCATACAAGGGAGCTTTCATGATTGATCTTATTTTTTGGTTTCATGTTGTTGCATGAACACTTGACTGTCACATCCAATGAGAATTTAATTCATCAAAATTTTCAAGCTTGAGGTATAATCTTGTCAATTTAACATTTTACTTCATATTTATCTTCTTCCCTAGAGGAGAAAGTGATATTTTATGAATCCTTATTTTAGGGGAGATTATTTCCTACCCAGGGATTGAGTGAGGCATGCCCCTATATAACCCAACACCATTTTCTATCTTCAAGTGTGTACAATAATTTATGTCTAACAGAGAAGGATTATATATTTAAAAACTTTAGACTACACAAAGATATTTAGACTTTGAAGGAGTAGAAAGACCTAGATGTTGTGGCCTAACCACATATTTTGACACTTTTTAATGAAATTTTCAGGAGATGATTAGTGTCATATCTTGATCCAGAATATGTTTATACGACATCTGCATTAAACAACTTCACGATTGGGTCACCTAGCCACATAGTCCCACATTTTCAAACCTAGATTTTGGTGACAAGTTCCTTTCTAATTCCTATTTCTAGATCTTTTCTCATAGTTTTCATATTTTTATATGTAGCTTCTTGTTTATGCTAATTGTTATCAAATTTATATCTTTTGACCTAGTTCTTTCTTTATCTTATCCAATCATATCAAATCACACAAAACAAAGAATAACTCAATTCACTCAAATTGTGCCCAACTCTCTCCAATAGGTCTAAATTTTAGTCTATTGAGTTATTGTTTAATGCATGTTTATGTGAATGAGTTTGATTCCTAGTTAGACTAGTAAATCCAATTCCAAACAATCACATTTTGGTGAAATTTATATACCCTAAGCTTGCATATCTTCTGATTTTTGTTTTTAAAAATGCTTTGTATGCATTTAATTGATTAATAATTTTAATCATTTTTGAGGTATATCACTTATGCACTTAAATTACATGCATTTAGAGAGATAGTTCATCGACACACTATATGTTGGTGAACTTGATGCTTCTTACATTTTGCATAATTCTGATAAGGAGTTTTTATATATGATTTTTCACTATGGAGTTTACAAAATCTGATTGGTTTAAAATTTCACATGTGATTACATTTTTAATTAGTTATATTCATCAAAATCGCGTGTTAAATGATTTCTTATTTCACTTCATTTTGCTTCTATTGATCCATTGTATTTTAATGTATTGCATAATTAGGGTTTCAAATATGTTTTCTACATTCACTTCATTTCTTAAATATTTCATACATTCATGCTTAGATATATGATGATATTCTTAAACATGTTCATTTAATACTTTACTTTCATTAACTATTTAGTAGATGTTTCAAGTGGCACCTTTGATAATCCTCCTAGGGATGATGTTGAGATGGATAATGCTTTTACTTCTTCTAGAGTATTTTTAATCATTAGGAACAGTTAATACTAGTATCAATGATCTCTCAAATGTAAACATGTAGAACATCAAGGAGTAATGGTGAATCCTCCTCTTGTAAGGTTACTTTCATGCAAGAGGGACACACTTAAAATGTTTATCCGACTACTAACACATCTATTACCTTAGATCCTCCTTATTCTTCAAGAGCTTATCTTAGCCATCAACATGTTTTGAAGAAATACTGTTATGCATTTTATTAATGATATGTCACCTAACATTGCATTGAGTAGAAATGAGGCTTTCGATGATAAGAGCACTTCTTCCAAAAAAAAAAACTTAAAAGAAAAAATTCCCTTTGTTTCTCAAGTGGACATGAATATTAATGATAAGAAATATGTACATCCTCCTACAAGGATCCATCCCCCTTAATCCATTCATCCCTTTGGCCCTTGAAATTATTCTTACACAACAAACTTCAATGAGGTCTATGATTAAAGTCCTTCAAATTTGAAAAGAAATTACAAGCTTGGATTTGACATGTTTCTAAACAAGGATATAGTTAGACAAGGTCTTGGAAATATGTAATAAGGAATCAAAGTCAAGCTATAGAACCTTCCACACAATACACTAGAGAAGGTGTAGGATTTCCTCCTCCTTCCTTACCCATTTTAATACCAAAGGTTAATCTTCATATCCCATGAGATATAAGGCCTATCCATTTGGACACTCATTTGAACATAGCTAAGATAATCTTTTGAAGACTTCATCATGGTAGGAAAATTAATTTTCCTTTCATAACGTGCAGTTGTAACTTTGAACCAATTGATCTAATAACACCTTTTGTCTCTTTCATCATAATTATACTTACTCTCTTATTGATTGTAGAGAATTTAAATATTTTTCTCAAGATTTATACGATCGATCTCTTATTCATATAATATCTGATCTTTGATTATTTTCTAAATCCAAATTTTAAAGTATTACCCTAGCACTCTCTAGTCCTATTATGTCGCTCCCCACTATGTGACATTAGTAGCTTAACTTTTGGGGGATCTTTTTCATTCACGGTGGTACAATTTCATGTGCAATTATACTTGGATAGAAACGTAATAGTCTAATTATTCTTGTCTCTACAATGGGAGAAAGAATAGTTTTCAATTATTTCCTCCTTCCTAAGGATCCACTTTCACTTTGTTGACTTGTGTCTTTTATAAGAATATCCTTTCTTGCATATAATTGTTTGTCCTTCATGAGGATCTTATTCTCTCTTGGAGGTGTGTATCATTGATTAGGATCCATTTCTTTCTTGAAATAATATGCCTTTTATAAATAATCTCCCCTTGGTGTTTAAAGCGTGTGATCCTTCATCAAGAATACCTTTTCTTAGCAATAGGGAAGGTGTGTATTTTTTACTTCCTTCCCCTTTTCACTATATTGAAGCTGTCATTTTTATTAAAAATCTCCTCTTTTATTTGGATATTGACATCTTTAGGAAAATATCTCATCCTTCCTCTTAGGTAGCTATGTATCCTTGACAAGAATAAAATTATTTTATTGTAAAATATCTCTTTTACAACTATCTCTTCTTTCCTTAAATATTTTTGCCTTCTTCCTAGCTTGGACTTTCTAGGAGATTTGTGTCTCCCCTTGGACTTGTATTTATAATGTTTCTCATTCTTCTTTCCTTTTTCATTTGGTCTTCCATGAACAGTCAAGGCCTCCTTGGTAGTGATGGAAACCTTTATCATCATCTCTTACTAAAGAAAATAAGCCACCACATTTTCATTATTCAAAATAATATAAGTATTGTTGATAGCCATAATAAGAGAATCTCGTAAATTAGGTAAAGAAAAAAGCAATATTTGACATTTACCCTCCTCATCCATCTTGAAACCAGTAGATGTAAATTGAGCCACTAAGATATTGAATGGCTCTAGATGGTCTGTAATTCATCCACCATGTTCCATTCTTAAGGTATATAAATTCTTCATTAAGAAAATATTATTCACTAAATATTTGGATTGATAAATCTCACCAAGTTTCTTCCATAGCTTCTTTGTAGACAACTCTTCGTATTCATTATAATAGAGTCTACCAATTAGAATTTGATTAGAACCTTGGCTTTATGGTCCATGCAATCATACTAAAAACCCACAATATGATCTATAAGTTTGAATAAATTATCATCAATAACATCCCAAAAGTCTCAATCTATTAATAGATCCTCGATCTTCAACTTACACATCTCAAAATTAACTAAAAACAAATTCCCCACCTCTATTATCACATATTATCTTGCCATCTAAAAATTTCTACAACACAATCACAAAGTATCTTATGCTCAAGCTCCCAATAGAATCTATATTAGTTTAAAAAATCCAACAACCTGCAATTGACACCAAATATATCAGGGTTTGATATCAGTTCAAAGAAAGTTAAGGTAAGTGAACAACTTCCTACACTAACCTTAAGAGAAAGATTATGCAAAATTTTACAAATCTTTGCAACAATTAAAAAAACTTATCATAAATGAACATAAATAGTACACATATCACAACATAGTGATTTACATTGGGAAAACCATTTGGGAGAAAAATATCAAACTAATTTAAAGATACCTAATATATTATTCATGAATCAACAATATATTTCAATATACCTGTAAAGTGAGCTTCTTAGATGAGTATCACCAATGGAGATCCATAGGCAAATCAACAACTATCAAACTCTTAGAGTAAATCATAATACATAGCCATAATACAATGCCCTTATAAAGTAGGGTTTCCTTCTAGGTCAAGAAAATCATGCAAAATATCCATTGTTAGATCTGTGATCTAATGATAAATGGTTAAGATTCATAATAATAAGTTATACAAAAATGTAGCTTTCAAGGGCATTGACCCAAAATGTTAGGATTAAGGTGTCATCTACCTTGTCAATTCTGTGATATAGTTCCAACATCCTTGCAAAGTTTCCTAAGGCACTTATGATGTATTGGGAAGATAATTTGTAATATTTGATTCTCTCTACTATTTGTAATACATTCACAAGGGGTGATGGGTTCCACTAGCAATGTTTATTTTATGGGTTCTAAATACAATTATTTAATATTATTTTCCCCACTTATGGGTGTCTAGAATAAGATATTCAATGACTTGGGAAGTGGAAAAATAAGTGACCTATGAGCTTCTCCAAGTGGGAGCATGGAAGAGGTGACATGTGTCTCTTGGTATCCTATCATTTATTGTATTTAATGTAATGTTTATCTGGCAAGAATGAGTGCTCAAGTTGGAGGGAAAATATTGGTGTCATGCAATTAGTGTATGTTGGAGTTCTATGGAGGCATTCCAAGGGTTGTGGTCATAAGGAATGAAGATGCTTCTTTGTACATCAAATTCAACCTTTTAGATGTAGAAATGTAAGTAGCGATTGGATGTCGGTTGCCCTATAGGAAAAAAGGTTAGACGAGATGAATAAGGAGGTTTTTAACATGTACATAAGTGCTACTATTTTGGAGGCAAAGAGGAGAATGGAAGTGATTGTATTTTAAGCACATTTATTTTGATAATACAAGTTTGGCTTCTCTTCTTGGTGGAGTTTTTCCCCGCAAAGGTTTCTCCACATAATCCTATGTTATGTGTTGACCTTATGTCTCTGATTTATGCCTTATTGATGCTCTATTATGTTGATGTCAATCATTATTTAATGTTTTTATAAGATCACATAAAATTGGTTTATTAAACATGGTTTATAGGCTGATTTTTGTCATTATAAAGAAGAAGGATCTAATCTTGGTTTTCCACAATTAGATAACTTAGCTTTAAGATTTTCATATGAATTGCATATCTTCATGTAGTAGCTATCCAATCTTTGTATCGCGTCCTCTAATTAGTTTATTAGTTAGAGATTGACCCTCATAATATTTGGTATTGAACCTATTTATTTCTCAACTCCAAATCTTTGCTAGAGAGACCATCCCCCCTCCATATAAGGATAGAATAATTGAAATTTTAGAATAGGTGAATGAGAAAATTCTCTTTTAAACTCTAAAAGGCAAAAGTCAAAACTAGTGTCCTGGAGAGGAAGCTAGGATAAAGGTGAATTGGAGAGAAAGTCAATAGAGGTTAATAATTGAAGTCACTATTCTTGGATTCTATCCCAAATGTGGAATATGATATATATTTGTGGATTAATTCTCTATGGAAGAAGTAGAAGAGTAAGTGGAAAAATTTAAATCATTATAAAATGGTCACGAAGAAAGCAGATTGGTCAATGAAATATCTATAAATACGAGTGCAATAAGAAAAATTATTGAAAATTCAAGAGAAAGTGAAGGAAGTCACACCAATGAGTACTTTTTGAATTGAACCGCCAAATAATTTATTTAGGTGAAGATTGATAAATATGAATTTTGTAGAGGTAACAAGAAGTAATCCTAGTAAATGAGTGAAATTTTTATTTCAAGATGCTCTAAAAAAGCTCATGTTAGTGTAACATCTAAGAAATATAGTTCTACTGACAAAGATAAAGTATCTGGGCATCTTCCTTGGACTTCATGTCTACAAATGAAATCTATTGAGTTAGTAATGTGTAGGTCTAGAATGTGACTTTACGATAAAGCATAATGATTTAATTCCATGTTAAACTTATCAGCTTAAAATTATTTCATGTAGTAGAACTTTAGGCTATTAATTTCATTTTTTTTATAATATAAAAAAAAAACAAGATAAAATTACACAAAAAATCTACATTCCATAAATTTAAGTACCATTTTGAAATTTATAGAAATTAGATTAAGGTCGATAATTTCCTTGAAAAATTGAACATAATTTAATTTTCATTCTTCAATATTCTATAATACAAAGAAAATTTCTTTTCATTGACTAAACTAAAACATATATATAATTTCTATTATACTCAAATAGATAATAAAAAAAGTTTCTTATACAAATTTTGAAATTTTTACCCATCTCTACATTAAACATTAAAATAAAATATAAATAAATTATACTATTTACACACTTGAAAAATCTTAAGATACCAATTAAAGTCCCTTTCGTCCTTATTATCCACTATTTACCCATCACCATAATCAGTAAGCATTCTATTATATTCAAGATCCAATTATAGATCGTGTATAGACTAGTGTAACTTTAAAATAAAACCACCACCAGACTCCAAATTAATAATAAAATCCCACTGCATATATTTACAAAAGAGATTGATTCAATTGTCCTATAAAATAAACCAATGCCACCAAAAACCATAATATATATTCCCCAAAACGGATAAATTTTGATATCAATTGACATGCTTGCTCTATTGTTCTAAACAATAATGATGCAGAACTAAGAATGCAAACAAAATGTGATAATTCAAGAAAAGCCAGGTAATAATTATGCAAAAGAAAGCAAGCAGAACAGTAGTTTTAGAATATATAGATATGTAGCTCATGGTGAAATTCAAGCCTAGTGGGCTGCTCCATTATTCTAATGATCTGTAAAGCAACCAGTCTAGAGACATAAAAACATGATTACAACATCACAGAAACATAACATGAGAAATGATTGGAGAGAATGAAAGGCAATATGTTAATGGGCATCATATGGGCCATGAGATAAGGGAGCGTATGGTATTAAAGTGAATATATGAAGCTCAAATCAATGAAGAGTGTGTGGGGCCTGTGAGTAGCATTAAGAATGGTATACCTCAAGATATAATATGAGATACAGCTAAATATGTAGCAGATTGCACAGTGGACTTTTTAATATGTGGTTGTGGATTATTGTCTGTCCTCTATTTGACAATGCTTTGACTCTACAGTAGCAAGAGATATATTCATTATATTTCTTCACAAATCCTTAGCAATTCTAGGAGAAAATTAGTGAAAAGTGACTTGGATTCAAAGTTAATTGTGGGCATTTTACTAATGTCTTTTCTATTGAATTAGGTTTGTAATATATCTTGATTAGTCTTTTTAACATTGAATTGAATTGGGTTTGTAATATATCTCGGTTATGTATTCTCTTTTAATTAGATTTGTAAGATATCTTAATTATGTTAATATCTCTTGATTATGTCATTTTCATTGAATTGGATTTGTAGTATATCTTGATTATGTCTTTTTCATTGAATTGGGTATGTAATATACCTTTGATTATGTCTTTTCCATTGAATTGGGTATGTCATATGTCTTGATTATGTCTTTTCCATTGAATTGGGTTTGTAATAAATCTTGATTTTTACATAATCAGAAATCTGCCCAGTTTGAATTAAATAAAAAAGGAGCTTTACAATGCACGGACAGAGCGTGTGCATTCTCTGACAAAGGGAAAAAAAGGCTTTGCAATTGCCGTGACAATTCCAACCTTGTCTTACTTATCTTGACTTTACAAATGCACTTGTGGCCACCCACTTGCATTTAAGAATCTGATAGAGCCCTTACAATACTACCATTGTAAATACCCAGTTATACTCTGTAGTACATATATTGAAATCTGTCTAAATCCTCTCACTTGCATGAATATGTTTTTTCTCCAGAATGTCAAACAGCTCATGAGGCCAACCATATAAAGGCAACAGCAATAATATGCGGTGGATCAGAATATGCAGCCTGATTTTCGCAGAGTCCTCTGATATAAAAGTCCAGTCTTGTTAACTAATAGGTTTGTGTTCTTGAGCTGCGAATTTTGTGATACATGATTTCTTCCTTTTGCTAGATGAATCTAGCCTTTTTATGGTATTTTCTTTAATATTGTCGTGACCTAAAAAACAGCCCACTTTTGCATCCTCTACAGTGATTGTAAGACTTTCCTTGTTTATTTTGTCTATATTTCTCTATGTTTTGTGCAAGCCTGCAGTTTTATCTGAACTGCATATTTTAGGGGCTCTGAACATGTTTGTACATGCTAGATTTAGACTTCTAAAAATTGGGATCCCTAATAAGTTTCATATATGTGGTGTATTTGCAGTGGGTAGTGATAATTCAAGAGAAAAAGCACCTGAGTATTCTGAGAAGATTATGCTGAAGGGTGACTAGAGATATTTTGGCAATGGACAAGGACGAAGGCGGTTCAGTAGGTTTCATTTCCTTCTTTTCCTTTTAGAGCATACTTAAGAATTGCGATTCTCTACAACAAGGATTTCTTATAAAAGCACGATTTTGCTGAGTTTCCATACAATAGTTTGTTTAGAGAGCTGCTCTGATTTCTATGATATTTAGAAATTGCAGAAGATGACTGAAAATCAAAGACATCAGATTTTCACAATCATAGAAATTAGGCACGTCGTTTCAAAATTTCAGTCCATAGAAATTAGTGCATATCATTTCAGATTCCCACAGTCCGTAGAAATTAGCACATAATATCATTTCAGAATTTCATAATCTATAGAAATCAGCAAATGTCATTTTAGATTTTCATAGTTCATGAGAATTAGCTCATATCATTCTTAGATCCAATTATCATTAGATTTAGACGCAAAATAAATTTTACACAGTTGAATCCAACACTAATGACTGTTTTTTTTTCTTTTTAGGTTTTCAATGCGTTTTCAGCTTTGAAATTAACGAAATCATTTTACTAGCAATTGGGATTTATCTTAAAGATCCAAATGCTGTTTCCAATAGATATAGACCAAGATTTGGTTTTAGTCAACAAATCTGTAGAAAGATTTCAAAGAGGCATTCTAGTTAAGTATTTGAACTTGTTATCATTTTTTTGGATGTGACTTTACAGATTTCGTTTTGCATTGCTTGCAGATGCCAACAATGTTTCCACCACCTAGTGAATATTCATTGGATCAACTACAGTTACTGAAGCCTTCAAAGGCTTCTGAGTCCACAGAGAACTTAGACATTAACAATTCCATGGGGAACGCTCTTCTTGACATGTTTAACTTCAATGCTTCTTGTGGGTCATCAAATACTGGATGTTCAGCTTCTTTAGAAAAGCTGAGCTTTGCAGATGTGATGCAGTTTGCAGATTATGGACCCAAGTTGAGTTTGAACCAGACCATGGATGATCAAAATGAGCAAATAGAAAGAGACCCAGAACATGCTTTTGATCCAGTTTTTTTTCTCAAATTTCCCGTGCTGGCATCTGATCAGAAAGCAATAGATCATAAACTATTGGATCATAATATTCATGACCAGATGACTCTGGGTACTGATTCTGAAGGCAATTACCATGCAAATGGTTCTGATGAGCATGGGGCACATGATGTTCCCACTTCTGAAAACGCATCAAATTTGAAGCAAGAGCTCAATCTATCTACCAACTCCAACAACACAAATGAGAAATTAGGGCAGAATACTGATCATCAACAGATGATGGTGCCTCTGGATGGACCTAAATTGGTAGGATTTTCATCTACCAGTTACAGGCCAGAACCTCCTCAGAGCAAGCCTAAAAGGAAAAGATCTAGGGTTTGTAAAAACAGTGAAGAAGTTGAAAGCCAAAGAATGACTCACATTGCAGTAGAACGCAACAGAAGAAAGCAAATGAATGAGCACTTAAGGGTTTTGAGGTCCCTCATGCCTGGATCCTATGTTCAAAGGGTATGCTTCAATATTCCATCTGCATATAACATGAATCATATACTCATCCTTCAGCAATTTGAAGTCATTTCCTCAGTTTTATTGCAGAAATGTATCAATATCCATCTTACATATTAAGAGCAATTTAGTTTATCTGTAACTTCAATTAGTAAACATGGACGACAGAACCCTAGAATACTGTAAGCTTGGTGACAAATTTCTCTGTCAGTATAATTATGCTTCTCTGTACATTTTATGTATAATACATCCCATATTTTTATGTTTGCCAATATCATGTATTGAATGTACAAATACATAATTTTTCTTTTACTCTTTATAATACAACTTAATTGGGGTACAATGGTCAGACTTCAGGTTTTTGTGATAATTTGAATATACTTTGCAGGGTGATCAGGCATCTATCATAGGAGGAGCTATTGAATTTGTGAGAGAATTGGAGCAGCTTTTGCAATGCTTGGAATCACAGAAGCGTAGGAGATTATATGCAGAAGCCTCTAATTCTGTAGGTACCTGCAGGCCATCTCAGACAGATGCCCTTGCTGGATGCCTTCCTATACAATCATCTTTTCCTGTTTTTCCATTACAGCCTGACATTGTGTACGAACCTCTCAGAGAAGATCTGGCCGACAATAAATCTCCAGTGGCTGACATTGAGGTGAAATTAGTTGGGTGTGATGCCATGATCAAAATATTATCTCAGAGAAGACCAGGCCAGCTTCTCAAGACAATTACAGCTCTAGAAAACCTGCAGTTCAGCATTTTGCACACTAATATTACAACCATAGAACAGACAGTCCTCTACTCCTTCAATGTCAAGGTACACTATATCATTGAATTTGTTCATTTTCTTATAACCACTTTAGAATATCCCTTGAATTAGCTCGAGTGGTATCATTATTATACATCCAAAAGTTTTATAACTAAAATTCAAAGTACTATGTAGATTATTAAGGTTGAGAGGTATTCTATAATGATAGTAAGGAATGTAGTGTAATGACATTGAAATTTAAAGTATTATGTAGATTATTAATGTTGAGAGGTATTCTATAATGATAATTAATGTTGAGAGGTATTCTATAATGATAGTAAGGAATGTAGTGTAATGACATGAGTGTGTTTAAAAAAGAAATATTATCTTTTATTGTAAATTTGACAGGCATTTACATGTTTTAATATCAATAATAAACATAATATTAAAGTAATGTAGTTTCCACCCTTCTTAGGATTTGTAGTAGATTTCTAGATTACACTGTGTGCACATTTTTCCCATCAACATTTTAGATTTTTAATTCGTGATATGATTCAAAACATTGATGAAAAAATTCGGCCTATACCGTAATCCAAAAATGTAGTACAAATATAATATTTCTTTTGGGCATGAAATTTATGTCTCCAAACTGATATCTCTTAGAATATTTTTTAAATAAATGTAGATATAACTGAATCATAAAATGGGGTTTTCTGTTTCTTATGACTGTGATCAGGTGGGAGAAGATTGCAGGCTTTCGGCTGAAGATATTGCCAATTCTGTGCAACAAATATTCAACATGATTCATGCCACCTGCATTGGGTACATCAAAGACTGATGCAGACAAAATTGTTGAAGAAAACCAATAGTAAGTATATCAATAACGATGGATTCAATTTGAAATTGTTGCACAGTCTGGAGTGTAGGCTGTCCATCATTTACAAGCATTTTCAGGCCAATAATTAGGCAGCATTACTCTTCAATGTACATTGCCATAAATACATTCAGCATGAAATTATCACGGTCGTCTTTTCATCTCTGTAAAAGCTCAATGTAATCAATGGGTGGGGTAACCCTGATGGTACTCATATGAGGGGCAATACTGCTACCAAAATTTTAGGAGACTATTACAGATCAAAGACTGCATTGTATCATTTCATTGGCTTATGAATTTATGCTGATTTATCATAATATAATGCTCAATAAATTATGCTTTCTTCATCTAAAAGGTCTTGTGATTTCTTAAGCAAATTTTGGTCTCTATGTTGAATAAAAGTACAGTTTAGGAGATAATTTAGATCGAATGTCCAATTTTTTCCACACCCAATAATTTTACGTAAAAAAATTAAGAAAAGCTTCGAGAACTCACTTATCTTATCGATCTGTTTCAATTTTCTTTATGAATTTTTCTTTTCAATTCTTGTACGTTTTCAGTAAACAACAGATGAATTACAGTGGTGGTTTTTTCAGTTTATTAATATGTTTTTTTAATGTTACAGAGGCATAATCATATAATGACATGATTGTTTTTATCAGTGTCATAAAAACAAAAAGATAAGGTTTGTTTTTATTTTTATTTTTTATTTTTCACAATACTAATTTTTTAAAATTTGATATCTTTCAACTTCTTCTACATAAATTTTATTTATAAAATATAGATATGCTAGTGTTAATGTCCATTGACATATTACAATGACAAAGAAGAATAGAATGTTACATTAGATAGATATATTTTGATATCTACTATACAAAGAAATGAGGGTTGATTGCATGATATATTAACGTAATATTCTTAGCATTTATGCTTCGAATTTGTCTGCACATCAGATGGGGAATATTGGATGCCCATTAATGTTCAGGTGGATGAAATGCCAAAAAAATTAATATCGCTCGGTCCTTTTGAGATTATATGAAAACATATTGAATGCCATGGAGTTTAATTAGTTTAGCTAACAAATTCTTCTGTTCACGGATCTGGTGCAATGGCAGCACGCGTGCAGTGAATGCACATTCATAATTGTTCTAAAGCGATGGCTGACGTGGGCAGAAAACAAGCCAAAACATGAAAAATGGTATTTTTGACAATGAGAATAAAGTTAACAAACTATGGTGACCACCACTGCAGCAGATCAACTCTCCAACAAGACGACATTTGCTCAGACCAGACACAAGTCAACTCCTCTGACAGACTTATTTTTGAAGGCACTTCTATCTTATTAATGCCTCATCGTAGTTGACTTGTCAGGTGATGATCTGGTCATTTTGGGCCAGGGAGCTCTGCACACAACAACAAAACAATGGGCGTCCGTTCATAAGCTGACACCACATAAAATATAGGCGATCAACTTATTGAGCAATGCCAAACTTTTTATCTCCACTTATTTCTTTGGCTTTCATCTTTCATTACATCATGTTTAGAGATGGTAAATGCTGTGCTGCCAGTGAGAATAAGCTCAGCAAGAACAGACTTTAATTTTAGCTAACAATCTTAACTAACAATTTTTTTTTATTATATTAATAATTGTTACAAATATTTTGTTCATATGAATATCAATATGAGATCAGTACAAGTTCTTGTAAACATATTGATGAGATTAATTTTATTTCTTTCTCAACAATTTTTTTAAAAGATCAAGGGTCACAACTTAGAAATCCACTTATTTAGAACATATTATTAGTACAAACATGAACATAAGATCTAGACAAGTTAATGCAATCAAAACAATGAGATTATTTCTCTCTTTTTGAGCAACCACACTAGAAATCACTTTTAGAAGATCAGAGTCACAACTTAGACATCTACTTATTTAGAACAGATTATTAGTACCTCATATGAATACCAATTCAAGTTCTTGTGAACACAACAATAAGATTAATTCTATCTCCTTTTGAACAAACTCAAAATCACAATTTAGAAATCCACTTATCCACTTATTTAGAATAGATTATTAGTACAAAAGATTTAGAAATCCACTTATCCACTTATTTAGAATAGATTATTAGTACAAAAGAATATTTGAAGGCAATAGAAGATATACACCTTCACTATCAGGCCCACTCAAACTGTACATGAAGTTTACTGATAGTTCTATGATTTCTAATTGTAAAGGCCACTAGAGTATATTGTTGCTGGCACAAGTTCAGGTTCAGTCACGAGATTACATGACTAGATCACAGGGATTCTTCACTTCTCAAATGAAAAAAGATTCAGAATCATCCTAAAACAGCACCACTTTCTACCCTGTAACATGCCACTCTCTACCTCATTTAATGCTCTTTAACTAGTTCTTCTACACATTTTTTTATGGGTTATCTCACAAATGCTTTAATACTGTTGGAGAATGCTGAACATTAATGGTACTCTTTAGATTATTCAACTACAATATCGGTCAATGATTTTACATATCTGCTCGTAGCTCATTGAAGAAGAGTTTTTGGTTTAGTATTCTTCTATATTGTTGGTCAATGATTTCACAAATCTTTTTCAACTCATTGAACAAAGAATCTTAGGGTGATTGTTCTTCTATATAGTGGGTCTAATTTTAGAAAAAAATTCTAATTCATTGAGAAGGATTTTTAGGTTGACTTTTCTTTGACGGTGTTGGATAAAATTTTGCAGAGATACAGACTATGATAAGTATGGGGTGGTGGACCGTTCATTATTATGGAAGATGATTTCTTGTAAACTGTCAATAAGTTTAATAAAACATATATATATTTTGAATTCTGAGAAGAAATTATATATTTGAATTCTGATAACTATATCATAATAAGATAAGATATAGGTTATAGATCAACTCTTCTACACGTCTTTTCAATTATAAACAAATTTTACATGCACCTCTGATCAAATTAAAGCAGCGTCTATAACAGTTTTATATGCTTTTTAATCATTTGATATGCACATCTGATAAATTATTCAGCAAATTATTTTCAACTATAGACACAATCAAAGGTCAGCTCTTCGTTGTCGGGCAGAAGAGGTTGCTCTACCAAGCTGAAGGTAATAAAAATATTACATAAGACACAACAAATAAAATATGATGATCTACAGATCATTCAGAACAAAATATTCCAGAATAAAATTGTAATATATTTGATTATGAGGAAGCAACATATTTATAGAAATTCAAAACAAAACTGAATAAAACTGAAACTTGTAACTTCCTATAATGGGATATAACTAATTAATAAAAACAATGTTTATTATTATTGTGTAACATTCTCCCCTCTAATAAACATTGTAGAAAATAAATAAATAAAATGTAAATGTTTCTTATCCATGTTCTCACCTAGAATGAACAATGGGAAGAACACCAAGCAAACTCTGCAGTGTTTGGAAGCGAGTACAACCAAGGGGCTTTGTGAAATGTCAGCAATTTATGTTGCAATGGGATAATATACGAGTTCAACCAAGCCTTCTTGAACCAACTCACGAATGTAGTGATGTCGAATGTAATGTGTTTAGTCCTGCCATGAAACACTAGATTTTTATTCATAGGATTTGTACTTTGATTATCACAATACAACACTGTGGGACCATCCTGAATATGTTGTAGATCCTGTAACATTCTACGCAACCAAACAACCTGACAAGCAACAAATGTAGCAACTTTATATTTAGCCTCCGCAGTAGAAAGAGATACAATCGATTGCTTCTTTGATTTTCAAGAAATGACTATAGAACCAAAACTAAATGCATAACCGAAAGTAGACTTTTGATCATCATAGAGCCTGCCCAATCAGAATCAATATACACAACCAATTTAGACTCCTTAGAATAATGAAATGAAAGACCAAAATGCATTGTTCCTTTAAGATATTTGAGTATCCTTTTAGCTGCACCCCAATGTGTTTCCTTGGGTTCAGACATGAACCTAGAAACCAAACTTACTACATATGTAATGTCTAAGCTAGTAGTGGTCAAATAAAGAAAAATTACAACTAACTATCTAAAAGAGCGGGATTTACACAAGGAGAATCACCAAAAGTAGATAACTTAACACCAACCTCCATACGTGTGCTCACGGGATTGCAATCCTGTATACAAAACCTTTGAAGAACTGAAACATACTTTTTTTGGGACAAAAATATACCATGTGTATGTTGCCAAATTTCAAGACCACTAAAGTAATGCATATCCTCTAAATCAATCATTTCAAATTCGTAAACCATTGTTGCTCTAAATTCTAAAAATAAAGAAGAATTATTGTCAGTGTATATGAAATCGTCACAATAGAGAACAACAATAAGAACATCCTCACCAAAATGACTGATATAAAGACTAGGATCATAAGGAATTTTGACATGACCTTTTTGGAGAAGAAAAGAATCAATTCTGGAGTACCACGCTCTAGGTACCTATTTTAGACCATATAAAGCTTTCTTCAACCTATAAACAAAACTTTTTTTTAAATGGAACTTCAAAACCTTGAGGATGAGAAAAATAAACTTCCTCATCAATATAACTATTTAATAAGGAACTTTTAACAACCATTGGGTAAACACTCCATCCATCTTGAGAAGCCAAATATAGAAATAATCTAACAGTATCCATCCTAGCTACATGAGCAAAAGTTTCTGTATAATCAACACCTTCCTACTGAGTGTAACCTTTTGCAACCGGTCCAACTTTGTATTTATTAGTATTCCCATCCTATTTATATTTACTTTAATAAATCCACTTTGTACCAACAACATTGATACCAAGAGGCAACTTGACCAACTCCCACTTGTGTCATTTCATTCAATGGATCCCATTTCACTCTTCATGGCTACAACCCACTCTTCCTTTATACTAGCTTCAACAAAATATTTGGGCTTATTAGTTTGCATAACATGAGTCATGAGAGCATAATTAACTTGTTTATGAGATTCGGTAGTTATTTTATCAAAATTAGTATCTAACATACAAGATGGAGGATGGTTTTTCTCAGTTTTTATTTGATATTTCTGATATTGCCTAGTCTCCACATTTGAGGATGAAGGTTCTGTATCATCAACTTCTGATTCATTAGATATAAGAAAATTTGAGTCGTCTTCACCTACATTCACATGTAGGAGGTTAGATATCTTTAAATCAATCTCAATATTATAAGCCTTTTTATCAAAAGTATATTGTGCTATTTCATCAAAGATATCATCTCTACTTATAATGATTTTTTGACTAATAGGATCATAAATTTGAAAGTTTTTTTTTTTAGAACCATACCCAACAAAAATGCATTTGATACTTTTTTCATCAAACTTTGTTCTTTTTTCTTTAGGAATATGTGCATAACCAACACAACCAAACACCTTAAAATGAGAAACAAATGGTGTTAAACTAGACTAAGCTTGTTCAAGAGTCATGCCAAGAACTACTTTTTTGGGGCTCTTATTCAACAAATATAGTGCCGTTTTAACTTCCTCATCCCAAAAACTCTTATCTAAGTTCTTTAATTTCATTATGCTACATGCCATTTCAATAATAGTTATATTTTTTCTCTTAGCAACCCCATTTTTTTGTGGAGTGTAGGAGGTGGTAAACTCCCATTGAATCCCATGTCCTCCACAAAAAAATTGAAACATATTTGACCTATACTCTCCCCCATTATCTGATCTAATGACTTTAATGAATTGATCACTTTTTCTTCAACTAATTGTTTAAACTCAACAAATTTATCAAAGACTTCAGATTTATTAGCCAAACGGGTATGTGCAGGATCATGGTATGCCAAAAAGTGGCGATGTGAAAAGAAGTCCTGATTGGTAGACTGATTTAAAAAAAACTATAAATTTCAAATGGTATAATATTTTTAAAATATCCAACATATTTCACATTCTATGCTTCACCTACCACAAGAAAAAAAGAAAAAAAATTCAATTTGATGAAGTTTAGACTAAGTTAAGGTGGTCAGACACAAGAGCTTTTTAATTTTGGAAATGTTTTAGAAGAAAAATCATAATTAATTATTTACATGGAAAAAAATTATAAAAAAATATGTGTCACATCTGGACATGAGTCTACTACTTATATCTAGAATATTATAAAAAAAAAATTTCATTTGATTGTGTTTAAGGTGGTCAGACATACACCTACTTCTTATCTTTTTAGTCCTGGTTGACAGACTGATTGAAAAATAACTATAACTTTCAAATGGTATAAAATTTTTGAAATCAAAAACTTGAGTCACATTCTATGATTTACCTACTATAATAAAAAAATTAAAATTTTTCAATTTGATTAAGTTTAGACAAAGTTAAGGTGGTCAGACATGAGATTTTGTATATTCTGGAAAAGCTGTAGTAGAAAAATCACAATTAATTATTTACTTGGAAAAAAATTACAAAAAAATATTTGTCACATCTAGAAATGAGTCTAATACTTATATCTAGAATCTTGTAAAAAAATATTATCATTTGATTGTGCTTAAGGTGGTCAGACATACACCTACTTCTTATCTTTTTCTTGAAATTTTCATACTACCATATTGAAATTTGAAATGTTTACAATATAGAATAATTTTCTTTCAAAAAAGGGCTAGTATATTTGAAACTACATTCAATTTTATATAGATTCTCTTCTTACATATTTTATTATATAAGATTGATAACTTGTTCAAATTTTTATGTGAACTTGCCTAACCCTGATTTTCTGAATTTTCATTGCCACTTAAGGACCTATTTGGCATACCATGATCCTTCACATACCCAATTTACAAAAGATCTAAGTTTTACAAGAAAACTCATCTGTGAGAAAATAATTGGACTTATTTAGTGAGAGATTTTCCATAGGATCACATAAATAAGTATGAATAACTTCAATATGTTTTTGTGCTCTTCTAGACATACCAATTAGAGAAGTATTTCTATGTTGTTTTCCAAATAAACATTCTTCATAAATTCTCCCTTCATTCTTAAGGAATCACAATCCTTCAACCATATTTTTCTTCTTAAGAAAAAGTAAACCGCCAAAATTTATATGCCCATACCTTTGATGCCATAACTGACTATCATGTACCTCTTTAGTCCTCAACACTTATTTGTGGGAATAAAAGTAAAGAGGAAACATACAATCATCTGTCATTTGTGCTCTGGAAACCACTGTGTTGGTATTTGATTGAGATTGTTGGTATTATACATTGCTGACTATTGTGGTGTAGTGGTAAGGAGTCATTTATATTGTTGTCATTGATGTCAACTAAGTCTGTACAGTGAAACTAAGTGAATATAAGTCATTATATTTAACTGGTAAAGTGAAGGCATAATCAATAAGAAGGTATATTGAAATTTGGTTACGTCCAGAAGATAGGTAGACTGTTCAAACAACATTTTGGTGATGGTATTGATATAAATATAATTATGTGGAGCGGTCACAGATAAAGACTCAACAAGTTCACATTGCAACGTGGTTCCAACCACAACACATTTGGTGGAGCAGTGATAAAGTTTTGAGTGACACAGACACTAAGACAAGTAGAACTTTTATGTTCTTGAACAACTAGTCAGTAGATCAAAGAGCGGTGAGTAATAAAGTATATGTGAACATTTTTAATGATATGATAATGCAGAATAAAGGTTATACATCCAATGTATTTGTATTAACATGATCGATGGAAGCATTTAAGACAGATTATATTAGAGAAGCAAAAATGTGTTAGTTATCTTGGAGATAGAAACTTGCAGATCTTATCTTAATCTAACGTGGTCATGGTAAATCATTTTTCTCATCAATATTATCAATTGGCCACATGGTGTTTTCATGGGAAATCAATTTGAAGATCATTTTCAAGTTGGTACAAATTGTTTATTTAAGGAGTCATAAGTTGTTACAAAAGTTGTTAAAGTTTTTTTGGGTGATTAGGGTTTTATGATTTCAAGTTGAAGTTGCAATCAAAGAACAGAGAGTGGATACAGAGTACAAAGGTATAGAGTATGAAGAGCTTATAGGATCTATTAAGAAATCATTTCTACACTTAGATCATTTATCTTGTTTCCTTCCTAATAGTTGCAGCAAGTCAAATTCCTTAACCGAGTGAATTCTAACAAGTTCTTTTTGTAAATCCTTTAACATGGTGACTTCTTTAGTTAGGTTTTAAATCCTCTAGCGAGGTAGATCATATCTGATCTTATGGTACTCCTAACAGTGTACTAGTTGTGTGTTATTTTGTGTATCTGTTAGCTACAACACAACACTTCAATAAGTCATTGCATTAGTGAAATAACATGAAAAATAAGAGTTAGAATGCATATCAATCACTAAAATCAACCTATTGCTCCCTATCTAAGAAGAGTTTGAAGACTACTATAATTTGCCTTCAGCTTATACATTAATCAGTGACATATACATGCTTAGAATGAAAGATTTAAAGGATTTAATCTAAAATGCTCAAGAAAAGTTCATTTTAATGCTCCAAATGAAAGATTATGACAATTTCTAAGAAAGATGAGCTAAAATGCATTAAGATCTCTTAGAATTATGGGCAGCATAAGAATGCTTTCAACAATTAAGAATTATGGGCCAATTGAGCTCAAAACTCATTCCATTTATAGAAGAACTTGAGGAATGAGAGGTTAGGATTGAAAGTGGAAGAGAGGTGGAGATTGAATCTTTGGTGATCCATGTGAGGTGATCCAAATGGTTTAACTCTTATTGGCTAGGGAATTGACTTTCCCTTTTACAAATAAGGAGTTGTAATTAGGATTTTTTTAATTCCTTTTTATTAATTACTTTAGCCATGTATTAGATTTGTTTTTTATTTAATTGATTTGAGGGTTGAAGCAAGAAGATGAGTCCACTTGAGGCGAAACTTTCATGCTTAGCCAAATTCACGAAATCACACTCAACGAAATAAGTTCTCGCTTAGAATGAATGGGGTATCATTTAGCTTCGGGGTCCTGAGCTTAAGATTTTAGAAATGACGTCCCGTTTCAAAACGGGGTCCTATTTTGAAAAACAAAATGGGATCCCATTTTGAAAAAATATTATTTTTTAACGAAAATCTTCCATCCATTCATTTATACAATGTGAATTTAAATAAGGGTAAAAGTACAAACCTATATCCCACTTTTATAAAGGAAAAGGACCACAACATGCAAACTGTTCAACTTTAACGACATAAAAGTGACATTTGAATTTAGAATTTGAGGATGATGTAAACTGATGAAATGTGTAAAAATGGATGAAGTTTATGCCTATAATTTTTTTCATTTTTTTTAACAAGAATCGACATTTTTTAAATTTTGGAAGTCCATTTTTTAATTGTTGAAAATTGCTGAAAATCTAGGGTCTAGTTCCCACCAAACAAGTATATGCAAGCAATCTATTTTTCCTCTGATTTCAAAATATGTTATAGATAAAATGTATAGCTGGTCTAGAAAAGAAGAAATATTGGGTTTCAATGTATATTTTCTCCGTTATAACTGCTCAAAGTTGAACTTATCTAAAATCGACAATTTTCAGCTCCCACCAAATTTCCCCTATCAAATCTACACCATTCAGAAAAAAAATTACATATTCTTGAAGAGGTTTCGCTCCTCTATTGTTAAATATAAATTTTAAATTTTTTTGATATGATTTATTATTTTTTATTTATTTGAAGCAACATCTTCTCGAATGTTAAAATACCTACTTGTTGTATTTTAAAATTATAATATATTAGATCTAATCAAAATACAATAAAATTTATATGAAAATAATCTTGACTCTGAGCTCTACAAAAGGATATATTTTTATATTTTTTTAAAATATCATTAAAAAGAGTAGGGGTTATTGAAACATTTCTTTTCTGAAATAATTTTATTTCTTTGGTAGTTAGACCCAAATTGGTATAAAACATGCATTTAATAGATATTTCCAATTGGAAACTTATCTAGCTTAGCTAGAATGAATCTAGCTAAACCATATGTTTGACAAAAAATAATTTTTAGTTAGAAATACTTAAATTTAGCTATGCTAATAAGTGGTCCTGAAACGTGACATAGCTTTGTGCTTTTACCCATAAAGGTAAACGGGGTCACGTTTACTAAACGTAATCCTGTTTCTAAAATTTTGAATTTCAAGCCCCTCTTTTACTGTTGGCTTTTGGTTTGGAAAGAGGCTTGGGTAGCCGAACCATAGCCTTGGACTTGGTTTGACCTGCAACTTGAAGCCTCTGTTAGTGTCCATACAAAATAAGGAATTTAAACATATCTGAAGACGTTTTCAGAGAAATATTTTGACAAAATAAAAACCCATTATAGATCAGACTATGTAGATTCCAAATATGTAATTTTTTTTTAAATTTGATCAAAATTTCTATTTTTCATTGAATTTCCACTAAAACAAGTCCACAAACTAAAGATAACAGACTATTTTGTTATTTTAATAACTTTTTTTATTTGAAAGTTTCTCGCAAAAAAAATTATATGACATCAAACTAGAGATGATTCTTCACACTTAAAAATAACAAATTGAAAAAATCATATGTCTTGGTCAAATTATGCTTGCCGTACACAAGAAATTTTAAAAACAATAATTATGCCTAGTAAAAAATTAATAAAAAAAATTATATTCAACAAAAAATTATAAAAAAATATTGTCATCAATCTTAACTGTGTTACATACTATTTCCCAAAAGGATTGAGAGAAATAAATTCATTTAGGTCACATTTTGCTTGTTGTACATTGGCATAGTATGGTTCTGAAACAATGACTTTTAAAATGTGGGTTTTCGTAATACCTATTAAAAATGAAAATTTATCATCTGGGTATTGTAAAATAAATTACATATTTGGAAAGTAGACTTTGAGTACTACAAATTCTATACTAAATGTTTTTAAGATTCAATCTCTAAGTGCTTCAAATATTCATCTCAAACAGGATAAATTTGAAACAATAGGAAAAAGAGTTCCACTTTTTGGCCAAAAAGTGGACTCAACTTCTTGCTGGCACCCTTGATTTGATTTAATTGGCTAAGGAAATTAATTAAATTTAGTGATAAGATCACTTAGGATATTAAATTTGATTTAAATGAATTATGTCAATTAATCAGAGAATTGTCTTAACATAATTAGGGGTATGATCACACTTAGGGAAAATAGGGTCTATGGTCATAGCATACGAAATTAGGGTGGTTACATTTGCCCCTCTTTGAATTGATGTGCAAGCAACGCATTGATTCAAAGAAAGTTTTGGTGTTGACTTCAGAAAGTTTGAGAATTCCACACTTGATTGAACGAAATGTCTGATGAGATCAGTCTCGCATTTGATTGAACTAAGACTGATAGTATTGACTTTGAACTTGATAGAACAAAGGTCAACAAAGATCTTGAAGATACCAATTCTAAAATTGATTGTCAAATGAGAATCGATAATATTGACGTTGAACTTGATCGAACATAGGTCAATACAAAGCTACTAGGAGCTCCGAGGTATCAATTCTGAACTTGGTTGTCGAACAAGAATTGATAACATTGACTCTAAACTTGATCGAACGAACGTCAGTATGAAGCTGCTAGGAGATTAACAAGGATCTGATAATATGTAGACATAATATATCCAACTTGTGAGAACCGAAGCGTTCCATCTATCAGTCCTGACTTACTCGAGGGAAACTGCCATGCCCTTAGTGTTTTGATGATGAAGTCATTTTAATACATTTTGAGAAAGAATTTGATTGATTTAAGTGTGATCATGCCCCCTCGGGAATGAAATTGAAGGACAAAGAATAAAATCCCTCTTTAAAATGATATATCACTTGAATTGATCGATTGAATTGAGAAAGAGTCAATTTGAAGAAATGAAGAAGCGAATGTGTGTTAAGAGAAAAAAAACAATTTTTTACCAAGTTAATTACATGAAAATGTAAGTTTTGAGTTTGATAAAATGATGTATGACCAATATTTGGATGAATAATGTGCTTTTTGATGATAAAGAACCCAGAAAACTGCTTGCGTAAAGCCTGCAAATCATTTTCAGAACATGTGTAGCAATTTTGCATTTTTGGGAAGCTGTCACAAAATGTGTACTGTGTTGTTGAAAACATCATCTGCATGTTCGAATTCATTCCCAATAGATCAGAAAGGAACAAAATGGAATTTTGATAGTCTAGGAGGATTTCTGGAGCTCCTAAATAGCTCAAAAAGTTCAATATATATCCCAAAAGTTACTTTTTACCCATTCATTTTCACTTTTACCTTTAGTAATTTTAGACCTTTATAGAGAAGATGTTGGTCCCTATGGAGAAACATTGATTCGATCTCTCTCATCGGCATCAGCACCTGGACGATTACACATCGCCAGTGAGCACCTCAAAACCTACCTTTCCATGTTTTCTGTTTCCATTTTTATCAATTTTTGCAAGAGTTATAGGGCTTTCAATTTTGCATCGCATCCTGCATATGGGATCACATCCAGTTGATCCCTTGTTGCATCTCATTTTTTCAAAAAATCCTGTGTCGCATCCTGTAATTTCTGGATCGCAAACCTGTTAAGTAGTTTTGTATCGCATGGGGTAATTTTTGGTTGAACTTTGAAGGTTTTCGCATCCTGTTGAAACAGGATTGCACCCTACGGCCCATGTCACATCCTGTTAAAATATGATCATTTCCTGTATGCCCCATTGCATACCAGAGATCTTGTATTGCATCCCGTGATAAAGGATCGTAACCCATAAAAATAGAATCATTTCTTGTTTAAGAGTTAGGTTTTTTCTATTTTTGACTGTCTGTCTCCTTTTGAAGGCTAAAAATACTTATCTAATAGTTTTTCTGCTTAGTTGGCTTACTGAAAACACTGAATTGAACCTCTATGTGTTTTATGTTTGACAGATTGACTTAGAGGTTGTTTCATCCCAAGGTCCTTATCCAGGTCAGGTCCTTTCTTTATCATGATCTTTGAAAGATTCGGAGCTACAGATCATAGCTCGAGTAGGATTAGTGTCTCTTATAGATTTACCTGATATCAGGGTGAATCAGGGGTTATTGACTACGCTTGCCGAGAGATGGCATTCAGAGCATAACACCTTTCATCTCCCAACCGGTGAGATGATAGTCACACCAAAGGATGTGTGGCGTATCTTACAGATTCTAGTTATGGGTCGGGAGGTACAATTTGAGTCTTGTTCTACTACAACTATTGTGTCAGCACAGAATTACTTCAGAGATCAAACCATAGTGTGGCAATATTTGACCCAGGACTATATGGGTGATCATTATGATTGTCTACCTGTATATCTTTCTGGATTGATCAAAGGAATCCTCATGCCTGATAGGGGACCACATGGATTCATGTGTGGTTAGGTAGATATGCTAGAGCAGATGATAGGAGAATCTCAGAGATTTGCTTGGGGCAGCTGTATCTTAGCCCATATATATAGAGAGCTTCATGAGATCATTTATCAGTATTCCTACATCATGATTGTAGGGATTTTAGTTTTATAGATCTAGGTCTGGGAGCATATCCTTGTGACACGTCCTATTGTTGACAGACAGTGAGCAGTTCAGCAACCTTACGTATATATGTATTCTAGATTGATTCAGCAGCCCCATCTAGGCAAGGCATATTACTAGTGTCATTTATTTGATGATATGACAGTGGTGATATGGTGTCCTTATCTTGATTGTGAGGAGTGGGTCACAGATAGGCGGAAAATGTTGTATTTCTTTCAAAGCAGGTACCTGATTGGGTGAACCCGCTACATTATAGAGCAGTTTTTTGTTAAATGTGTTCTGAAATAGTATGGCTGAGTACAGGTAAAATGTTAGGATATGGCAGTGTAAGCTCAGATCCATGATGAGGAGACACTTTGGGGATCCTGAATGGTATATGAGACCGCACAATAGGCTATTAGTCAGATGGTTGTAGTTAGGTGGGACCTTCTTTTAGAGATTATTGATGCAGGTTGTTTTGATGGGTATCTTGCCCATATGCTACAGTATCTATTCCTGAGATTTACATCTCCTGATGACGCCATTCCTCACATAAAGGATCCCTTAGATTATGATCCCGTAGATGACCGACTAGTCAGAGGCAGAGGTGGAGCTCAGAAATACCAGAGAGGTGGGGGTAGAGATGAAAGGAGAGATGATAGGAGGGATGATAGGTGCTCACCTCAAGATGATGGAGATGACGGTGGGGATGACAGGGGTGGTGGGGAAGTGGGTTTCAGTGGCAGTAGAGAGGGAAGATAAACTCAGTTTAGGTTCATGCCTCCATAGAGAGATCTTGGTCCTTTACTTACTAGAGAGAAGTTGAGACAACAGTAGAGATCTTCAGGACAGGTTCCCAGTGGACAAGGTCCACCTAGAGATACTGGTAGAGATTACGGTAGGGATGGGGACAATTTATCTCAGTGACAGTAAGAGCGTGAGAAGCTCAGAGCTAGAGTGACTACTTTAGAGGCATTATTGGCAGACAGATATGTACAACTTGAGCGATTGAGAGCAGAGAGAGATACACAGGATCGTACAATGACACGCTAGGGTCAGAGAACTGTATATTATTTTGGTTTGTATAATGCTACACTTCTAGAGGGACAAAGAGCTCCTTCTTATTCTCATATAGCATAGCAGTCTGAGGGGGCGATGCCTCCATCAGCTCCTTTTGTACCACCTCCTCCTCCTCCTCCTTTAGATCAGGGAGAGGGTGGTAGTCAATCTTGATTTTGTACTTGTAATATATTTTGAGACATATGTATATATTGATCATGTTGTGATCATCCTTTGTACTGCATATTTTTATACATGTACATCTATTTCACATACTCTTTTGTACATTTGGGATATGTTCCATCATTGATATATATGAGATAGTTGTTCCTGATTTTGACATGTTCATGGGTTCTCTTTGCTTTGATAGATTTTTATATTGATGCACATGTGATTATGTTCTTGGTCTCTTGATGAGTTAGATTAGATTCATGTGATAAAAAAATTTATGCTCTTTGATTTATTACCGATATATAAATGTGTTTCAATGATACTAGATGAATATGCAAAATGTATGTTTTTGGAATTTTCTTTATGCAAGTATATGTATGGATGCACTTAGGATGTAAAAGTAAATGCAATGGTTGAATGATTTGTTTTTGTATTTTCTCTTTCTCATTTATGAATGCAAAATGTATGTCATGGATATGCAACGACATTGATATCAATAATATAGAATAAGTAATTTTTATTTGGATTTTAGATGAACCAGGGAATCATTTTGAGCTCAAGTCCTTATGCTATTTTTCAAAAATGAATCAAGAAATATCTAAATGCTTCTACATGTAGAATCTTAGGACTATCACTGATTTGTATACATTGTAGCATTTTTATCATCATTGGGCATATTTGTAACGAACATCACCTGATAGTATAACTATAACTAATACTCACTGGAATCATGAAAGTATGAAGACTATGTGTATTGGATGGAATCTTGGAAATAAACCTAAGCATCGAGGCATAGAAGCCAGGACAACAAGTCAGTTATCTCCTTTTGCTATTAAGAATCAAGTTTTTTTCAAGTGTAATGTAAGCTATGTGACCCGCAATGACCTTGAAAATTCATATCCTTGTGTACATAATGTGGCGTACACCTTATTGAGAATCAAATTTTTAAAATAGACAAGGAAATTGGTTCAACCTCACCATAGTTTACACATAATGAGGATCAAGATATATGTGGCTATCTACTTTTGTTGGCAGCCCTTACCATAAACATCCAAGTTAGGTGAAATTTATAGGATCATTGAAACAATCACCATACACAGAAAACCAAGAAAATGTTATGCCCCCTGTCCTTGCGACTCTTTGTCTTTGAATAGACGTCTTGGAGTAACTCGAAAGACATAACAGTCACCAATTATAATCAATCAAAGAAAATTTATAACAGCTTAGATGCCCCTATTTTGAAACATCATGGGAACATAAAAGAGTCATAATCAAACCAAGATCAGTCTACGTGTTTGATTAGTATTGAGAAATATTGCAGATTCATTGTTCAAGCGCAATAGAGATTCATCAATCAGAATTTGGAATTAAGAAATATGTTTTTCATGTCTGAGTGTATGAGATTAATGTTGTCAGAAATTGTAATCCAATGTAGCATTTAGGAATATTGGTTGATTAAAGTGTTGAGAAACACTAGGACATTTAAAGTGTTTGATTAAAGTATTGACAAATACTAGTATGATGTCTATTACAGGTAGGTGGTGTTGAAGAAACACCTTTGTTTGTGATAGTGACGTTTTGATGCAAGTATTGATAAATATTGTTTTGAGAGGAAAACCATCCTAAACAAGAGCCTAGGACAACCTAGTAGACACAAACTAAACATGCTAGCAAAGATGCCCCCAGTGTAGAATTACAATTCCTAAGACGCAAATGCTGACCAATCCCACACAAGGATAGAACATTTAAAAGGAATCAGAGTCAACCAATAGCATAGGTGTAATCGTGAAGGATTAGTATCATCAATGCATTGACAGATAGAGCACAAAGTACGAGTGACGCTTGTTTGCCAGATTTTCACCACTCGGAAAAGCTTTTTATTTTTTTACCAAGACGCCTATTTTCCAGGTTTTTGTCAAGGCACTTTTCTCTTTTTCAATTTTTTTGTTCTTTTTTCTCTTTTTTTTGTTAGTATCAAGGCGCCTGTTTTCCAGATTTTCACCAAGGGTACCCTTTTTTCAAGGTGTTTTCCACTATTTTTGGATTTCTTTAGGATAAATTTTCTGATTTTTTTGGTATTTTCTGAGAATTTTCATTGCACGGGCTCTGCTAGCTAGTATCAAGCGTAGAACTGCTTCAAGTTTAGAGTATTAATGAGATCAGGAAGAACAAATCCTTCAGGTGTAGCTAACTTATATGCTCTAGTCCCAAAAGTTGTAGTAATGACATAAGGCCACAACCAGTTGGGTTCAAACTTTCCTTTTTGTTCTCTATTTAGATGGTTTTTAGGATTCTCTTTTAGAATGAGATCCCCCACTTGAAATTGTCATGGTTTGACCTTTTTATTGTACCCTTTTGACATTCATTTTTGGTACACTTTGAGATGATCGAACGCTTGTTGTCTGCGCTCATTAAGGAGTTCTAGTGCATTAATCCTATCAATGTGGTATTGTTCATCAGTAACAATACCTTGGAGAGATACCCACAAAGATGGAATTTCTACTTCAATAGGAAGAACTACTTCTATGCCATAGACTAGAGAAAATGGCATGGCTCTAGTTGGTGTTCTAATACTTGTTCTGTAGGCCCATAGTGTCAGATTTAGTTGTAAATGCGAGTCTCTGTCAGAATTACTCACAGTTCTGCGAAATATTTTAATAATTTTCTTGTTTGATGCCTCAACTTGTCCATTACCTTGAGGATAATAGAGTGAAGAACAATGTCGAGTGATGTGAAACTATGTGCAAAGGTCTTCGATGTCTTGGTTTTTTAACTGAACTCTATTAGAATAGAAGAGGGTATCCCATACCTACAAATAATGTAGTTCAAGATGAACATAGCCACCTGTTTTCCAATGGCTTTGATTAGTGACACTGCCTCGACCCACTTAATGAAATACTCAATGGCCGTAATGATGTACTTGTGTCCACTTGATGAATTACGAAAAAATTGTCCAACCAAATCAAAGGCCCATTACTGAAATGGCCAATGTGTTATAAATGGTATGAGTTCTCTAGGAGGAGCATGGATGATATTTTCATGTGTTTGGCATTTGTGACATTTTTTTGAAAATAGAACATCTTTTTCCATCGTGGGCCAGTAATAGCCAAATCGTAGTATTTTTTTAGCTAGTGAAAATCCATTTGAGTGCGATCCACATACACCTTTGTGAACCTCTTTTAATTCTTGATCCAACTCTTCTTGTTCTAAACACCTAAGAAGTGTACTGTCGATACCTCATCTATATAATTTATTAGTAATGAGGACATAACATGATATTGTCCTAATTAAGGCTCATTTTTCATTCCTTGATAGGCCATTGGGTATAGTTTGGTCAGTAAGATAGGTAATGAGTTTGGTGTACCAGGATTGGTCTTGGGTGTTTAAAGCACAAATTACTTGGTACTCAGGTGTATCAAAAGCTGGATAAGATAATTCTTCCACCAATAAGTCATAGCGGAATTGATGTTCTTCTAGTTGTAACATGGATGCTAGTGTAGCCATAGCATATGCAACTTTATTTTTTATTCTTGAAATTTACTGGAATGTGATGAAGAAAAAGTAATTTTTCAGGTCTTCAACCAATTGTTTATAAGGCATTAATTTCTCATCTTTGGTTTGATAATCTCCATTTACTTGGTTAATAATGAGCTGGGAGTCACCATACACATGTAACTCTATGATCTTCCATTCCATAGCCAACTTAAGACCATTCACCAATGCTTCATATTCTGAAATGTTATTTGTGCATGGGAACATTAGTTTGTATGCCTTGGGTATCTTTTAGCCTTGAGGAGTGATGAACAGAACTCCTGCTCCAGATCCTTGTTGCGTGAAAGAGCCATCAAAATACATCTTCCATGGATGTTCAGATAAATGCATGATCATTTCATCAGGAAATTAAATTATCAAAGGTGCGTCATCTTGCAAGGGTGAATCAGCTAATTGATCTACAAGAAATTATCCTTTTATAGCCCTTCTATTCACATACTCAATATCAAATTTTCTTAGAATCAGGACCCACTTTGCTAGCCTTCATGTTAATGTTATTTTGCTTAAGAGATATTTAAGAGGATCTATCTTTGTGATAAGCTTTACTATATCTGACAACATATAATGTCTCAATTTCTGTGATGCAAAGACAATTGCTAAGAAATATTTTTCAATTATACTGCAATTGAGTTCATAAGACACTAGAGTCCTGCTGATATAGTAGATTTTTCTTTTCTTTTTTTTTTCATCTTCTTAAGCCAGCAATACTCCCAACAATGTATATGTAGCTAAGATATATAGGAGTAATGGCTTTCCATGAATAGGTGCCATGAGAATAGGAGGAGTAGCCAATTAATCCTTTAATTCTTTGAAGTTGTTTTCACAATGTTAATCCCATTTGAAGGTAACACCTTTATGCAGCAATTTAGTAAAAGGTTGTGCTCTGTCTGCTAGTTGTGACATAAATCTCCTGATGGATTGGAGTCTTCTTTTCAATGTCCTCATTTGACTAATATTGTGTTGAGGTGACATTTCTAGTATAGCTTTTACTTTTTCAGGGTCTACCTCAATTCTCTTTGCTGATACAATAAACCCTAGGAGCTTCCATGATTGGACTCCAAAGGCACACTTCTTTGGATTAAGTCTAAGTTGAAATTGTTCCATGCGATCTAGTATCTTTCTTAGGTCTTCAATATGAGTAGTCCTTGTTTTTGAATTGACTAAGGTATCGTTCACCTATTCCTCCATGTTTTTGTGTATCATGTCATGGAAAATGGTTGTCATAGCTCTTTCCAGTACTATAGCACCAGTATTCTTTAATCCAAATGGAATGACATTCCAGCAAAATATCCCCCATGTGCATGTGAATGTTGTCTTCTCTTAATGCTCAGGAGAATATTAATCTAGTTATATCCTAAAAATCCATCCATGAGTGAGTACATTCGATAGCCTGCTGTTAGATCTATAATCATATCAATGTTCGACATTGGAAAATCATTTTTAGGACATTCTTTGCTTAAGTCTCTAAAGTATGTGTAAATCTTGATAGATTTATCTATTTTAGATACTGGTACCACATTAGAAATCCATCCTCCATAAGAGATGACTCTTATGAATCCATCTTTCAATAATTTTTCTAGCTCTGCTTTCACAAGAAATGCAACATGAGGATGCATCTTTCTTAATTTATGTTTCATGGGTTTGATCCCAGGAGCTATAGATAAATGATGCATTATTAATTCAGGATCAATTCTAGGCATATCAGTGTAATACCATGCAAGATTGATCTTTTTCTCTTTCAGAAACTCAGTGAATTGTATATTCCCCTCTTCTGATAAGGACTGTGCTAAGTGAACAAATTGAGGAGCTTCGACTATTCCCAAGTTAACCGGTTGTGTTAGTTCTATAAAAATGAAGACCTTTCTTGAAATTTCTTAGGGAGGATATCAAGAATCTCATCTTTTGGTGCCTCTGGGAGGTTTTCACCATCAGATACGTCTTTTATTTTTACTTTTTTAGAATCTGGTACTACCACAATGTGGTTTTCACCATAAGTTCTTTTCTTCTTTTAATTTTTCAATTTGTTACTAAGAAAATTGATATCCTCCTTTTTCATGTTTTTCAGAATGAATTTAGAATAACTGAGAGGGGAGGGGTGAATCAGTTATCGTCAGGTCTAGATGTACCAATTGAAACTTTGCAGCAATTTAAACAACTCAGATCTACTCGACAGCAGTAGCATATGTCAACAACTTAAACATGCAGTTTACTATTTAGATGTAATTAGCTTGCAGAAACTTAACATTATAACAAACCATAAACATTCAAAAAAATTTGACACAAGTATTTAACATGGAAACCCAATTTGGGAAAAACCACCAGTAACATGTTACCAAGTTTTAACTCTTTTGAAGTGAGCTCTGTTAGGAGCCAACCCTATTAAAGGTTACAAAACACATTGCTAAATGTGACCTGGTTATAGGATTGAATCACCCTATCAAGAGTGGCCTTGTTAGAGGACTTAGAACATTCCACCTGAATGTCACCTTGTTTAGAGGATTTACATAATGATTATTAGATCAACCTTGTTAAAGGATTTTAACTGATATAATGGTTAGAAAGTAATCAATAGATGTGATCTGATACATACAACTTACTTTGCAAATCCAGATCCAATTTCAGCTCTAATGCTAACTTACTGAGTGGCCTCCATTCTCATCTCAAACTTCAGATCTACTTGGAAATATGTCAAGCAATCACTCATGCAATTCTCTACTTCTCTGTTCATCCTTCTCTGCTAGGTCATGCCAATCAGTAAATTAACTATGAAATCCTCTTGCATACACACAAGCACATTACATGAATAACCCCTTGAGGTTATCTTATACCACTTCATCTAGGTCAAATAAATCTTTGTTGCTTAATCAAGATCATAGATCTTAGGTTAGGTTAGATCCAACGGATCATCCCATCATTACATTACCATTTACTTCTCCAAAGTATTCTTTAATTAAATCTTGAATCCATGCATTAAATGCAGTTAACCATGCATTAAATAACGTGGATCAATCTTTAATTAACTTTACATATCCCAATTAAATCAACTATGTTGACCAGAGATCTTAAATCTCATCATTAATCAAAATACTGGCACTTAGCCACCATTGTGTTCTCACTCGGCCAACACTAAACTTATTTGGCATTTTCACTAGTGCTCGGTCATCACTAGAAATTATACTTAGCATACTAGTGCTTGGCACAAACCAACCAATAAAACTGTCATCAAAAGATAAACAACACATTGTTTTTACAATGTGCCAACTGATCAAGTACCCTTGTTATTTTCTTTAACTCAACCATTCTAGTTGGTGTTCTTGTTAAATCTTCTTCATCAATCAATAGATATGGTACTCAAATAGATAGCAATAGTCTCACTGGTTAAGGTTTGACATCAATGACAAAACAACCAATGCTTGCATTGTAACTTTCCAACAATCTCCCTCTTTGGCATTGATGGCAAACACTAAACATTGAAAACAATAATTTAACAAGAATAGTTACCATACAATCCAAAAAGTCATATGTGTTCCTTGATATGAACAAATCTTCATTAATGTCTTTAGCTTCATTCTGATTCTCATCTTGCAAAACTTTTCTCCCTCTGTGTCTGTAATCACACTGATGTCTTTCTATTTCTGTTCATATATCTCTTTTTCTCTAAGTAATGAATTCTCCACTTTTCAATAAACTTCTCCCTCTTTGACAACAATGTCAAAGACGTTGACATCTTTATCATGTAGATTATCCTGTTCATAACTCTGTATCATGCTGTTCTTGTCATCTTTTTTTTATGACTGATCTTCTTTTCTGTTCTTGTCCAACTTCATAGCTTTAGGTAGCTTCCTAAAGTGTGATTTCCTGTGCATCAATGTATCAAATATTCTAAATATAACATTTGATGCAACAGTTCCATACAGAACTTAATTAGCTTTAGTTAGGGGAATCACCCCCAATTTACCTCGTAGATACTCATGAGCATCTTTGGGTAGTACTTTTGTAAATATTTCTGTTAACTATTCCTTAGTGTTCACATAATCCAGTCTCCTTTCCTTCTTCTGAACTAGCTCCCTCAAGTAATGATACTTGATAGCTATATGCTTTGTCTTAGAGTGCATTACAGGGTTCTTAGAAATATTGATGGTACTCATGTTATCAAAATATATGACAGCTGGTTCTGTGATCTCTTCTTTCATACCTGTCAGTAGTATATTCAACCACACAATATTAGAACAATTGAATGCTACTTCCACATACTCGGCTTCAGCTATAGATTATGAGGTGCAATTTTGTTTCTTGCTTGTCCATGAAATCATTCTTTTTCCCAAAAGAAACACTCCTCTTATGGTTCTTTTCATGTCATTAACATTACCAGTCCAATCAGAGTCAGTGTAACCTATGAACTCAAACTTGTCATTCTTTATGTAGCATAGGCATTAGTCATCAGTTCCTTTCAAATATCTCAGAATCCTTTTCACTGCCATCATGTGAGTTTCCTTGGGATTAGCAGAAAACCTAGCAATAATCCCAACAGCTAGGGAAATATCAGGTCTACTATGTACAACATATTGTAGCTTTCCAATCAATGATCTATAGAGGGTTTGATTTACTTCTTTAGTATCATCATCCTTTGTCAACTTTTTTCCAGTAGCCATGGGTGTACTCACTGGTTTTGACTCTTCCATTCCAAAAGTTTTCAGTATCTCCTTGACATATTTAGATTGAGTGATATAGATACCATTATTCATTTGATATATTTGTAAACCAACAAAAAATTTAATCTCACCAAACATAGACATCTCAAATTCAGTTTGCATCTCTTTTGCAAATGTTTGGCATAACACATATTGTCCACAAAATATAATGTCATCTACAAAAATTTTGGCTAATAAAGTACCTTTACTTTGCTCTGTCTTCAAATATAGGTTTCTATTGTCATTAGTTCTTGCAAATCCAATCTTTATCAGATAATTGTGTAATCTCTCATACCATGCTCTTGGCGCTTGCTTCAGTCCATAAAGTGCCTTGTGCAATCTGCAAACCATATTCCTCTTGTTTCGGTCAACAAAACCATCAGCTTTTTCAATGTACACTTCTTCCAAGATACCATTGAGAAATGCAGACTTCACATCCATTTGATAAACTTTAAAACCCATGTAGGATGCATATGCAAGTAAAGTTCTGACTCCTTCCATTATTCCAACTAGGGTGAATGTTTCACCATAGTCAATTCCTTCCTCTTATGCATAACCCTTGCATACTAGTCTAGCTTTGTTTCTTGTCACTTCTCCATGTTCATTCAGCTTATTTCTGAATACCCACTTAGTACCAATTACATTTTTGTCATTCGGCCTAGTTACAAGTGTCCAAGTCTTGTTCTTTTCAATTTGTTCAATTTATTTATTCATGGCTTGTATCCAATCTTCATTTTCTAAAACATCTCTTACTATTTTAGGCTCAAAATCACATAATAGACATGTACAATATCTCAACTTACTTCATTTCATAATTGCAGAATCCTTCGATCCAATGATTTGATCAGGATTGTGGTGTCTTCTCACATACTTTGCTAGAGTAGGTTCATGTTCTTCTTCAGATTCATTATTCTCACTCAATGTAGGTTGATTTTATGACTCAACATCTCCATCAGATAGCTCAACATTCACCTCCTATTGCTCAAAAAATCCACTCTGTGATTCGACAAGTGCTAGATGTTTCTCGACAGCCTCACTCGCAGGTTTAGGTAATGCATTAGAATCTTCCTCATCTAGATAGATAAATGACTTGTAACTTTCAAGTTCTTGTGTACTTTCAGCTTCATTTCTTTCTGCATATTCATCAATTCTAACATTTGTACTTTCCAAAACTTTGTTAGTATTAGAATTCAAATACTTGTATGCTTTTCTTTTAGTTGAATATCCAAGTAATATACCTTCCTCTCCTTTAGCATCAAGTTTTCCATTTCTATTGTCCTTTAGTATAAAACATTTTCTTCCAAAAACTTTGAAACATCTTACACTAGGTGCATATCCATACCAAAGTTCATAAGGTGTAGCATTAGTACCTTTCCTGACTTGTACTCTGTTCAAGGTATAGACTGCAATACTTATAACTTCTTTCCAATATTTCTGTGCAACATTTTTCTCCATCATTAGTGTTCTTGCATAGTCCATGATAGATCTGTTTCTACATTCAACAATACCATTTTGTGGTGGTTTCTTGGGTGCAGACATCTGTCTTTTTATGCCTCAGTCATTGAAGAAATTGTTAAACTCATTGGAAGTAAACTCGCCTCCTTTGTCTCCTTTTTCAGATCTCAAACATTTCAAACTTTTACTTGTCTCCTTTTCAAATTTTTCCAAGTACCACTTAAATAACTAGAATGCATCAGATGTTTCCTTAAGAAACATCACAATCATCATCCTAGAAGAATCATCAACAAATAGAATGAAATATCTAGCTCCACAGTAACTTTTCTCTCCAGTGGGACCACAGAGGTCAGTATGAACTAATTCTAGAATTTCCTCTGAAGTATGAGTCTTACTCTTGAAACTAGATTTAGTCATTTTTCCTAGTTGACATTGCTTACACATAGAATTTTCAGGTTTCTTTAACTTAGGCAACCCTCTAACCTTTTTCAGTTTACTTATGATTACCAAGTTATCAAAGTTTACATGACACAACCTTTTATTCCATAACCAAACATCATTGTATTGTGCAAACAAGCATGTCTCTTCAGCTAAATCTAGATAGAACAAGTTACCTTTTGTTTGCTCACCACTTCCAACTAGTTCTCCAGTAGCATCATAGATCTTTGAATTTTTGTGATGGAACTCAATTCTGTAGCCAAAAGTATTCATCTGTGAAACACTCAGTAAATTATAGTTAAGATCATCAACCCAATAAACATTGTCACATCTGATCTTGTCAGTCAAATTGATTGTTCCTTTCCCCTTGATAAGACATGGTGCATCATTACCAAATTTAACATAACCACCTTTGCACTGATCTAAGGTCTCATATTTATCTTTGTCACGAGTCATATGATGGGAACAACCACTGTCAATAAGCCAACGGTCACTTTTACTCTTATAAGAAATTAGTGCAGTTTTCTCATCATCATTAGAATCATCTTTCAAAGCAACATACACAACTTCTATATTATTGTCACCAGAATTGTCAGAATCATTGTCTGAAGCTTCTTCAGCTATATAGCAAGATTTATTACCTTTGTCTCTGTAAACCTGATACTTTCTAAAGTCTCGGTCATCCTTTTTGTCTTTGTATTTGCTGTTCCTTCTTTCATCTTTGTCATTCTTTTCAGGACATCTAGCAGCAATATGACCGACTTTGTTACATGAAAAACAAATGATAGGAAGTTTACCTCTGAATTTTCCTTTTCCTCTAGATAGTCTTTTTGCCATAAGTGCTTCAAGTTCTTCAAGATCATCATCAGTAGTGTCATTGTCACTGTTCACACATTTCTTTTCTTTCTTTGATTTGTTGAGGACTAGCTGGGATCTGAATGCAGAATCAATAGCTTGTGCAGTGTAGTTATCAAAATTTGACATCTCAAATGCAATAAGTCTTCCTACCAGACCTTCTAAATTTAGATTATTATTAGGAGTACATCTCAATTATTTAATTGTAGAGATTCTAATAGCATATACATGAAGAAGAGTTCTCAATACCTTGCTCATAATAGTGTTCTCATCAATTGTTCCATTTTCTCCTCTAATAGCATTAACAACTTCTTTTATTCTACCACAGTACTGAACTATATTTTCTCCTTCTTTCATTTTCATTTCATCAAACTTACCTCTTAAGCTTTCAGATTTGGCTCTCAGCACATTTGTGCCTCCTCCATAGATGGTTTTCAGGATATCTCACATTTGCTTTGCATTTGTGCAGCTCTTTACATCATTAAATTCAGAATAGCTCAAGGAAGATGCAATCTCCAACATTGCTTGATTATGTTCTTGATTTTCTCTTAACTATGCAGCAGTGAGAGGTGTAGTAGATGCTATATAAGCATTCTCAATAAGGCACTTAGCATCATCTCCAATATTGGCCAGATGCAGTTTCATCAAACTCTGCCATGCAGGGAAGTTATCATTGTTTAGCTTTGGAACCACCTTTTTATACATCTTAATCTTTTCGCTCCAAGTACCATCAAACTATTTTCAAGAGAACTAAGCTCTAATACCAATTGTTAGATTGAATTTAGAATAACTGAGAGGGGAGGGGTGAATTAGTTATCCTCAGGTCTAGATGTACCAATTGAAACTTTGCACCAATTTAAACAACTTAGATCTACTCGGCAACAGTAGCATATGTCAACAACTTAAACATGTAGTTTACTGTTCAGATGTAATTAGCTTGCATAAACTTAACAGTAAAACAAAGCATAAACATTCACTCAAGTTGACACAAGTATTTAACGTGGAAACCCAATTTGGGAAAAACCACCAGTAACATGCTACCATGTTTTCACTCTTCTGAAGTGAGCTCTATTAGGAGCCAACCTTGTTAAAGGTTACAAAAAACATTGCTAAATGTGACCTGATTAAAGGATTTAATCACCCTGTCACGAGTGGCCTTGTTAGAGGAATTAGAACATTCCACCTGAATGTCACCTTGTTTAGAGGATTTACACAATGACTATTAGGTCAACCTTGTTAAAGGATTTTAACTGATACAATGGTTAGAAAGTATAAAGGATAAAAATGATGTTTCGTGGAATAAGAGTGTTTTGATACTCAAATCATTTTTCACCTTACATTTAATGTTTAGAGTGGAGGGAAAGATAAGATATTCCCCTTTATTCTCAAATGCACAAAGGAAGGATCCAAATTCATCAACC
>MU226361.1:1087648-1124669 GCA_018584345.1 Thuja plicata | reverse complement strand
ACTTATCACCTTTACATTTAATGTTTAGAGTGGAGGGAAAGATAAGATATTCCCCTTTATTCTCAAATGCACAAAGGAAGGATCCAAATTGATCAACCCAAAAAGGATCAATGCATAAATGAATCAACCTATTGGAAATAAGAATAAAGGAGGAGAACCTAGGTTTCCCTCTTAAAATGTGTGTTGAAATGGATGTGATTGTAAATGTGTGATAGATTAAGGATTTGAATTGAAATGAATGATAGAAAAGTACTAACCTTGAAATATTGCAGATCAAAGATTGCTGTTTTATGGGGTCTATACTCAGTTTCTAGAAAATCCAAAGTATGATCCGGAAAGGAAACGCAGAGCCAAAAAAACCCAAAAATATTTTTCTGATCCAATGTCATCTTATGAAAAAGGTCGACCCTGTACCACTTTTTCCAACTCGATCTACTCAACTCCGAAAGTGTCCCTGTACGCACAGTCTAAAAGAAATCCGAAAAGGGTATCCAGATCTGGCCTCAGATCTACAGTCTTGAACCTATACCTATAAGAAAAAAGGTTTGTTTTTTGTGGGGGAGGGGTTTTCCTTAGTCAAACCCTAATTTAGGAATTAACCTTGAAATCAATAATTGAAATAAGAATTCTAGCAAGTAGTAGAATTGAATCTAACAATGACGCTATGATATTGAATTGATATGCAATTGTAATACAAGTGTAAGCAAGTATGTAAATATGAAAGCATGGAATTTAGAAACCATAAACCTCCATGATTGTATGCTTGGAATCCACCTTGAAGAGATGATTAAAGAGTCTTGATGATGCACAAAGGATCTTGAAGGAAGATCACACCATCATGATGGCTAGATCTAGGGCTTGAATGATAAATCTTGAATGCTTGAACCAAATCCCTTCAAAGGCTTGAAAGCTTGAATCCTTGATCTTCAAAGGAGAAATTGAATGCTTGAAGAGGGAGACTTGAACACCTTGAGAGCTTGAAAAAATTTAGAGCAATGGATGCTTGAACTTTTTGCTTGATCATCTCTTATCACCTAGTTGATAGTTGATAATGCTTAGAGAAAAATGAGAGAGAAGGCTTCCTTTTATATGAAATTAGGGTACAATCTTCTAAGGAGGAATACATAGGATAATTAAATCATCATTTAAGTATTTACCCCTAGTATAGGACCTATATTAAATATAATTTAGGAATCAACCAATTCAGAACCTGAAACAGCCGACCCGGAAGTGGGAGAGAACTTTTTGCAAAGACCAACATCTGAGAAACTGTGAAATTCTAGGTTTGGGACCCTAGGACATGGTCAAGGTCAGCCCTATCCTAGGACAGGGTCAAGGTTGACCCTATCCTAGGGCAGGGCCAAGGTTGACCCAGTCCCAGAAGGTTGACCCTGTCCCTGCATCTTAGAAACAGAGTCCTGCAACCCAAAATGCAGAAATCAGTCTCGAAAGTGGTATAAGGAGGAGAAGATCAGGGGAGATGATGTAGAAATGGGGGGAAGATGTAATGGAGGTAAAATACATCCCCTAAGGAGGGATAAACACTCTTAACATGGAAGTGATTCCATTTTAAGATGATACAGAAAGTAATCAGCAATTGTGATTTCATACATACAACTTACTTTGCAAATCCACATCCAATTTTAGCTCTAATGCTAACTTACTGAGTGGCCTCCATTCTCATCTCAAACTCTAGATCTACTTGGAAATCTATCAAGCAATCACTCATGCAATTCTCTACTTCTCTATTCAGCCTTCTCTGCTAGGTCATGCCGATCAATAAATTAACTATGCAATCCTCTTGCATAGACACAAGCACATTACATGAATAACCCCTTGAGGTTATCTTATACCTCTTCATCTAGGTCAGATAAATATTTTCTGCCTAATTAATATCGTAGATCTTAGTTTAGGTTAGATCTAATGGATCATCCCATCATTACATTACCATTTACTTCTCCAAAGTAGTCTTCAATTAAATCTTGAATCCATGCATTAATTATGGTTACCCATGCATTAAATAACGTGGATCAATCTTTAATTAACTTTACATATCCCAATAAAATCAACTATGTCAGCCAGAGATCTTAAATCTCATCATTAATCAAAATATTGGCACTCGGACACCATTTTGTTCTCACTCAGCCAACAGTGATCTTACTCGGGAATTTCACTAGTGCTCGGTCGTCACTAGAAATTCTACTCAGGATATTGGTGCTCGGCACAAACCAACCAGTAAAACTGTCATCAAAAGATAAACAACACATTGTTTTGCCAATGTGCCAACTAATCAAGTACCCTTGTTATTTGCCTTAACTCAACCATTCCACTTGGTCTTCTTGTTAAATCTTCTTCATCAATCAATAGATATGGTACTCAAACAGATAGAAATAGTCTCACCAGTTAAGGTTTGACATCAATGACAAAACAACCATTACTTGCATTGTAAATTTCCAACAATGTTCACGCTCCTTGCATTGGTGGAAGAAGGATAAGGTTCACAAGCATTTAGATAGTAGGCCAAAGTGTAGTCATTAGGGAAGTTCATGATAGGGATAGGATCTGAATTAGTCCAATCAATTAGGTCAGGGTTTATCAAGGATAATAATTTGGAGTTTGGTAAGGACAACATCACATCAGCGTCAAAACTATTAACTAACAAGACATGTTCCGTTAAGTCAACTTCTACAACATTTAGATCATCAAGAGTTAAATCGTTATTAATAGGGTCATTTTTAGTAATATGCAGACCTAACTCTAGCGACTCATTAGTTGAGCTTTCTTCTTCTTCTTCTCTCATCAAAATGGAACTCATAGCTTTTATCCTTCAAATGTCCTCTAGACCTAGTAAAATACCGGTATCGCCATAAAAATCCTAGGCAATAGTATCTCATCTGATTCTGGAACAACAACAGTGTTAGGGGAAGTGTTAGAATTCTCTCCTCTCTCCAATAGAGATGCAAATTTTTGAATCAAATCTATCTCAATGTCCATATTAGCATTAGATATATTATCCAATTCATAATCATGTGAGTCTGTTATTTCATCATCTGATCTATTTAGAAACTCAACAATAGTTATCTGATGTACCCTGTTAGCCACTTGTAAATCAAAGTGAGGTAAATCTAGGACATGTGAAATTGTGACCAATTGCCCCTAGTTAGGATGTAAATCTTGTTGTGGGGTATTTCTTTAGGAGTTAGTGGGACTTCGGGAGAGTCTTCTATTGTTTCCTCTACTTCTTGGATAATAGCTTGTGGTAATAAAGGAACATGGGTCTCTTGTTGTGTTACAAAAGTAGGTACATATCTTTCTCCTTGATATATAAGATACTTTGTACCAATATGAAATATATTAATCTCTCATAGGTCCATGGTTCTAATGTTGTTTCTTCTTCTTCTTCTTCATCATCACTCCCTTCATCAAAGATTGGACCATCTCTTGAAGTAGGGTTTTTTAGAATTGTTATTAAAACCTAATCTTGTTTTGTCTTTGGTGTTTCTAAATTCCATGTGTATAGGTTCAACAAGTCCTTTTCCTTTATCTCCTAAAGGTCCCTTCCCTTTATATCCCATTTGTTTGAGAAGGTCATATCCTTTACCATAACTTTCTAGGGATATCTCCACATGTTTTTCCTCATTTTCTTTTGGTTCTCCTTTGTAGAGCCATGCTAAGACTGCTTTATCTTATTTTTCATCCTCTTGAGAAGTAGAGGCTCTAACCATACTAGTTTCTTTATGAATGTCTTGTTCTTTTGATGCTGTAGGTGTGAAAGATGAGGATGGTTTCCCATAAGATTTTGGAGATACTAGAAGTTCTGCTAATGAAGGATTCATGTCTAGCTTGTACTCTCCCATACTGATTTCTTCAAGTTTTAGTTTCTTTCCAAATCTTCTCATCACCATGTCTTTAGATGTTTTAGGTACATATTATTTTGGGACTTCCTTATTATGAGGAACCATACTATCTGCTTTGATATTGTTGCAAGTATTTCTTGTATTTGCAGGAATTGTTACTTCCACCCCATTATGTGGGAATTTTATGCATTGGTGGTAAGTAGAGGGCATTGCTTGCATTTCATGTATCCAAGGTCTCCCTAGTAAAATGTTACAGGCCAATAGTAGATCCAGAACTTGAAAGATTACATTTTGTTCAATTGGTCCTATTTTGATTGGTAGAACAATGAGTCCTTTGGACGACCTTTCTTCTTCATCATAAGCTTTGATAGTTATCTTACTCCTTGAGTTAATCATTTGTTCTAAAAGTTCCATCTTCTTTATTATATTGAGAGTACATATGTTCAATCTTGCACCTCCATCTATCAATACACGTCTTACATGGGATTTGTGAATCAAGACTTCAATGTGTAGGGGTTGGTTATGCAGATGAGTCAATGATTTGTCATCTTCTTCTGAAAAAGATAGGTAGTGTGGAGCTGAGATATGATTAACCATTGCCTAGAATTTGTCTACATCAATGTCTTTTGGAACATTCGTAGAATGTAGGGCTTGTTCAAGAACTTCCCTATGCACTGAGGAGATATTTAGCAACTCAAATATAGAAATCTAAGATGAGGTTATTTGTAGTTGATCTACCAAGTTATAATTTGCAGATGGGATTGTAACTGTTTGTCTTGTTGCTGCTGGTTTGGGAATTGTGACAACTGGTGTTTTGGAAGATGTCACTTGTTGGATGAGGATTGTGTTCCTTTGATCATGACTTGTGCTTGGCTTCGAGTCACCGTGTTTGATTTCATGGATGTGTCTTTATCACCTTTAATAGTGATCACATTGATTGATTCATATTTAATGTCCAACATGTTGGTCACATTATCATTATTAGAGTAGGTGTAATTTACTTCATTTCCTTTTCCTTTGGAAGATTCCCCTTTTTTGTAGTTAGGGAATGGTTTGTTAAATGTCATATGGTCTTCATTGGTGGTATGTCCCTCCACTTTGATTTTACCTCCTTCAACAAGGTCTTGTATAATGTGTTTAATCTTAACATAGTTACTAGTCTTATGTCCCTTATTTTTATGAAAGACAAGTAAGAATTGTCATCCCACCATCTTGTTTTAACTTTTGGTTCCCATGGTCTTGAATCAGGAATTGTGAGGACTTTATTATCCAAGAGTGTCTTCAAAACTGTCTCAAGAGGTTCTCCCAATGGAGTGAATGTTCTTTGAGGTCTAGTCCATGGTTTTCTCTTGTTATTCTCATTGTTTTCTCTTGGTATTGTAGTTGTTACCTTAGCCTCTTTGTTCTCTTGTAAGATGTTTGTTAGATTGAACACCGCTGGTTTAGGATTAGCATTGGATGCATCTACCACTCCATCATTAACAACATTCTTGTTTTGTTTCCACCATTTAGGCTTGTTGTTGTAGTTGGTAGATTTGTTATCACTTTGGAGTGTGATTTATCCTTTTTTAATCATGACATCTTTAGCACGGACGGAATTCTTGATCATCCTACCAAAGCTTGGTGAATCTTGCATTTGCAATGCATTGTTCATTTCGGGTACCAAGTTGTTAATAAAGATTTCCATATTTTCTAATTTGGGTATTGCTCTTGAGTACCTAGCAAATATTTTCCTCCAACTTTGTAAAAAGTGTGTAAAGGATTCTCCGGTTCTTTTCTTTGTGTTACATAGGTCCATCATGGTTATGTTATGTTGTATATTGTAGGAATAATTTTGGAAAAAATGTTGAATTAACTCCTCAAAAGACTTCACACTTGACGTGAGTTTGGAGAACCACTCCATAGCATTTCCGCATAAACTTCCTGGAAATAACCTCATTAGGTATGTAGGTTCATGCATGTACTCAATGCTTAGAGCAAAAAACTCTCTCACATGGTCATGTGGATCAGTTTCTCCCATGTACTTGTCATATTTTGGCCTTGCCATGTTTGGAGGAAATGGAACCATGTTGATACTCTTATCAAAAGGGAATGGACATATGTGGTCCAAAGAGTATTTTTTTGTTGGTTTGACCTTTTCTTGTTTGAGCGTTGCAAGTTCGGCTTGCATCAAGGTCAATATTTTGGTGAGAATAGAAATAGGTGTTGGTACCTCTTTCTCTTTTAGTCTTTCAACATCATAATATTTAGGGAGTTTGACTCCAAGGGATGCTAGATGTAGGAAGTACTTCTCTTTGTCTTCACCAATGATTCTTTCCAATGTCCTTTGGAATTTTCTACTTTGTCTAAGCTTGTTTAAATCTTCCTCGGGTATGTCTCCATCACTATCCGAGTCAAACAAAGGACGGTTGAGATGTAGTTCTTCTTCACTACTGTTGTCTTGATATTTTTGGTTTTGGTCATTGTTGTATTCCTCAAAAGCTTTACTCTGATCTTGATGAGGAGCACCCATTACGGGTGAGTCTTGATTGAATAGGGGATTACGAGATGTCTTTTCTTGATGATATTATAGTAATATAGGAGGTACTTCCAATTCGTCAGCAAGATACTTGTTGTGTCTTGTGTTAAGCATGAAAGCTGAATCTCAACTTTGTCAAAGTTTTCCAATAGTGTCAAAATAGAGTCTCAAATTGTCCAAGTGTGTCCAAGTAGAAGTTTGTTTGTTTTTTTTGGAAGTGAATGACTTCAGTGTCAGAGGGTTAGAATGCCTTGATAGTGAACTGAGAATCAAGATTTTTTGGTAAATGGGTAGACCACACATTTTGAGACCAATTATGAGAGTCCAAGAGAACATGCAAGGTAGACTCCTAATAAAGCGGTGAAACAGAAACAAGTAGACCAGTAAGAGAAATAGGACCAGACTGAAGAGCCAAAAGGGTATCCAAATGTACTAATTTTCTCTAAGAAACACATGTGTAAGGCCCCACTATCTTAGATGCAACACACTGAATGCGAGATTTGATGTTCCAGATGTGAGCTTCTGCTAAACCCTATGTGAGCTTTGATTCCCTGGATGCGAGAAAGTTCCTTGAAAATGAGCCAGGAATGACCAAAAATGATGCAATACCCTAAATGTGAGCAAGTGCAACTAGATGTGAGCTTTGACAGACCAAAAAAGAGCCTCTGATGGTTTTCATGTTTTTGTCAGATTTATCTTGAAATGCATGAAATTTGTTTGACAACAGAAGTTTTTTGAGAGTTTTCTAGTGTCTTGTAAATAGAATGTATGTCAGGGAATGAAAATTATTGCTTGTTTTTGAAGTTATCTTTTTAGTGAGTCTTTTGGACACATCAAGAAATGTTCTTTTGTTAAAAGGGATCAAACACTTTCCCTATTCCCTAGTTTCTAAGCATAGAATGAAAATATTTGCTCGTAGACTCAGGTACACACTCACATGCTAATCAGAATAGGCCATCACGAAGCACACAATGGCTCAAGTCATGATGTCGTATTAGCCGACTCAAAACGCAAGTGAGGGCACATAATGATGAGTATCTTAGGGCAATTACTATTTGCCTTGCACAAAGATTATCACCCTTTCGGAGATGAATCAGATTTTTTTGACTACAAGTGTTTATTATGTTGGGGCATCCATTCGCAACCATCTCCCATATAATTGCACAAGGAAAAATTGAGGTGTATATCCCTATGAGTACTCAAATGTGTGTACTCTCTTAAGAAAGATTCAAGCGGCTCTACTCTACACACACTCAAGCATGTTCAAGGAATAATGTCAAAATTCCAGGAACAAAACCAATTATGTCTTCCAAGGCTTTGGCCTACAAGGAAGAAAATTGATTATAGTGAGTTGGAAGGGTTGGCGTAAACCTATCCTCACTTGGGTCGTCCTGGGAGATTTTTTCCTCAATTGGTAGGCCCTCTAATGTTTTGAAAGCAATAGAAAGGATTGGCAAGCTTAGGAGTCTAGATTTATGATTATTCAATAGAAGAAGAGAATACTCTCCTATTCCATTCCATTTTCTCCCACAAACACACCAAACAAGTTCATTTCCTCAAACTACTTCACTCAAAACTCAATCTCCCATGACGAGTCGTTGATTCCTCCACTTGGAAAGAAGAGAAAATTCTCTAGTGAGACTAAGTGATAATCTTAAGTTTGACGTTAAATTCATATTTTAAGAAAGCAAAAATCATTTGAAAAGCAAATTTGTGTTGTTCAATTTCCCCAAATTAGGTGATTTTCTTGTTCATTTACTTTTCCCAAAATTAGACAATGAAATTGTTCATTTAACCATAAGATTTAGTGCTTTGATTGTCCAATTAATATCCCAAAAAAATTATGCAATGTGTTTGTTCATTTAACCACAAGATTTAATGATTTTCTTAGTTCAATTACTATCCCCAAAAAGAATTATACAATGAGTTTGCCTTGTTCAATTTTCTCCAAATTCTTCTCAAATCCTAAATTGACTTTTGAGTTTCTGATTTTCCTTGAAGGAAAAGAGCATAATACTCTGGTAAATTTAGTAAGTGATTGGAAAATTTAATTAGGTTTCAAAGCTTTGAACAAATGAAAAAAAATTAAACAATTCTTCAACTTGCAAACCACAAGTTAGTAGTTTCTTTCCACCTTTTTGAGAAAAAAGGCCCTGACAGTAACCTGCAATCAATAGTTAGGCTGTTTGAAAGAAAAAAATAGATAACATCAAAATATTAGTGGTTAGACATTTCAATTTTCAAATCAAATGACTACATGTGATTGCCTTTCCTAAATGTGAGCTTAGATATCCTAAATGTGATGGGATTTACTGAATGCTATGCTTTGCACAAAAGGTGACACAAAATGTTACCAAAAATGATCCTTTACCAAATGCGATGTAGAAATCACTAAAGGCGAGATTCAAAACCTAGGATGTGATCTGATTTTGTGAATGCAATTGGATTTCCTGAATACAAGCCTGGATCAATAAAAGGCGACTCTGTACCTGAAAACAGAGAACCAAAATCAGTAAAAAATGATTAGAAATGAGGTAAAATCTGAGGATTTGCCCCACGGTGGGCACCAGAAATGTGTGTGTTATTTTGTGTATCTGTTAGTTGTAACACAACACTTTAATAAGTCATCTCATTACTGAAATAACATGAAAAATAAGAGTTAGAATGCATATCAATTGCTAAAATTGACCTTTTTCTCCCTATCTAAGAAGAGTTTGAAGAATGCTATAATTTGCCCTTAGATTATGTATTAATCAGTGACATATACATGCTTAGAATAGAATATTTAAATGATTTAATCTAAAATGCTCAAGAAAAGTTCATTTTAAAGCTCCAAATGAAAGATTATGACAATTTCTAAGAAATATGAGCTAAAATTCATTAAGATCTCTAATAATTATGGGCAGCATAAGAATGCTTTCAATAATTAAGGATTATGGGCCAATTGATCTCAAAATTTATTCCATTTATAGAAGAACTTGAGGAATGAGAGGTTAGGATTGAGGGTGGAAGAGAGGTGGAGATTGAATCTTTGGTGATCCATGTGAGGTGATCCAAGTGATTTAACTCTTATTGGCTAGGGAATTGACTTTCCCTTTTGCAAATAAGGAGTTGTAATAAGGATTTATTTAATTCCTTTTTATTAATTACTTTAGCCATGTATTTAATTTGTTTTTGATTTAATTGATTTGATTTGATTTGATTGGCTAAGGCAATTAATTAAATTTAGTGATAAGATCACTTAGGAGATTAAATTTGATTTAAATGAATTATGTCAATTAATTAGAGAATTGTCTTGACATAATTAGGGGTATGATCACACTTAGGGAAATTAGGGTCTATGGTCAGAGAATACCAAGTTAGGGTTGTTACATTTTCCCCTCTTTGAATTGATGTGCGAGCAATACATTGATTTTAAGAAAGTTTTGATGTTGACTTTAGAAAGTTTGAGAATTCCACACTTGATTGAACGAAATGTCTAATGAGAGAAATCTCGCACTTGATTGAACTAAGATTGATAGTATTGACTTTGAACTTGATCGAACAAAGGTCAACAAAGATCTTGAAGATACCAATTTTGAACTTGATTTTCAAATGAGAATTGATAATACTCACGCCAGACTTGATCAAACATAGGTCAGTACGAAGCTGCTAGGGGCTCTAAGGTATCAATTTTGAGCTTGGTTGTCGAAAGAGAATTGATAATAATGACTATGAACGTGATCGAATGAATGTCAGTATGAAGCTATCAGGAGCTTAACAAGGATCTGAGAATATGTAGACATAATATATTCAGCTTGTGATAACCGAAGCCTTCCATCCAACAGTCCCGACTTAGTACTCGAGGGAAACTACCATGCCCTTAGTTTTTTGATGATGAAGTTGTTTTAATGCATTTTGAGAAAGAATTTGACTGATTTAAGTGTGATCATGCCCCTTCGGGAATAAAATCGAAGGAAAAAGAATAAAATCCCTCTTTAGAATGATATATCACTTGAATTGATTGATTGAATCGAGAAAGAATCAATTTGAAGAAATGAAGAAGCGAAGGTTACACTAGTCTATGGTCAGATTAGACTAAATTAGGGTGGTTACACTAGCCACTTTTAACAGGGTGAACCCTCAAAAAGTGTATTGTAGCTCCTAATAAGGAAAACTCATATAATCTAGTTATTGTGCTTGTGGGTGTGACCCCCACCATGGTTTTTTCCCTCTTACAAGGGTTTCCACGTTAAAATTACTATGTTATGTGTGTGAAATTTGTGGATGATTGTTATTACTATTTCATTCATATTTGCATATGAGACTTACTTTATAGGTTTGAGAAGCATTGTAGTAGTTATTTTGTTTAGTGGTTGAATTAGTAGGATATCTATTTGTACTAATTCACCCTGCCTCTCAGTACCTATCATTCCCAACAACTGGTATCAGCGGATAGGTCCTTTTGGTGATAATTCTAACAACTTGGGGTAAAGATTCATTATCATGGAGGAGTATAGGTATGAGATGGTAAGTGCACAAATATGGGGGACCAAAAAGGGGTTTAAGATGCCACATTTTTTTTTCTATGAAATCAGCAAAATCTGAACTTCAACGAGAAATTGAGGATAGTACTCTCAAATTTCAAAATGTGACAAAAACAAGAGTTATTCTACTCCAAATCTAGTTTCTAAACTACTCATTTATTTTGGAAATGATGGATATTAAGGCCCTCAAAAGGGGGAGCACAAAAAGTGGTCCTTTTTGTGAAAAAAACATAACATAAGGGGGAGCATAACATAGCGTCCAGTGTGCTCCCCCTAAAATGTTAACTTAAAAAAAAAATAAAATCGCTCCATTGAGAAATTAGCTAACACCACTTAGTTTATCCCAGATTTTTCTACTAATTTTTTGATGAAAATATGATTTTTTGTGATTTTTCGAAGTGGACACATCCTAAACACGTGAAATTTATGTGTGCTCCCCCTAGAAATCATTGAAAACTAATCGAAAATAAATTTTTTTTTTTTTTAAAGTGTCTAGAATGGAGTCTAGTGCCTGAAAATGTAATTTGTTTCAAAACTTGATGAACAAGGCAAAATCTAAGGCCAAATGAATACACATTGGCTTTTGACAAAAATTGAACTTACTTACAAAAGAAATTATAGATGAAAAGCTTAACATAATGAGAATAAAAATAGATTATATGGTTAGATAGCTAACAAAGAGATATACAATATCATGTTGTTTGATTTTATCGTTATTGAACCACATGCAAACCTGACAGGGAGCACACAAGGAAAAATGGTAATTTTTTGTAGGTTTGCTGGAAAACATGTCTCAGACCTATTTGAATCCTCCAAGCCTTTGGGTTGGATCTCCAAGGAAAATACAAGCCTTAGGATTGGTAAATTTAAATGTAGTTAAATGTGTTCTAGTGCTATGTAAATTTATGGTTTACATAGCGTGCACGCGCTATAGCGTGCTAGCGCTATGTAAACCATAACAAAATCCTTATGGGAGGGAGACACAAAGAGTGAGAAGGTGGGAGAGGGAAAAAGAAAGAGAGGGAGAGAGTAAAAGAGTGAGAAGGATAGGAGGAGAGAGGAAGAGAAGGTGAGAGAGAGAGAGAGAGAGAGTAAATCTTAGGGGTCATAAGGGGTCCTAAGACATAGTAATGTGTCATATGACCCCTTAAGACTCATTAATGTGTACTAGGACCCCTAATATGTATTATTAGGGTTCCTAAGGGTAAATAAGGCATATTAAGGGGTCCTAACACCCATTAATATATCCTATGACCCCTTATAACCCCTTACAACCCCTTAAGAAACCTAAGAGTATATCTTAGGGGTCTTCTGTGTAAAAATACATTAATCTATCCTATGACCCCTTAAGACACCTTAATGTATTTGTCATGTAACCTTTCTAGAGTGGACATCAAAGATGGAGGAGTTGGCCTATCATTGGAGTCTCGTAGGCTAGCAGAGATGGATAGGGACTCATTTAGTGCATACAGTGACCGGGCTTGGCTTTACAGGCAGTTTTGGGAGCCAGTTTGGTGTAGTTCCTTGATTTTGGGGGGTCTGCCTACTTTTTAGGAGGATGTGAAGTGTCCAAATGTGAGGCATCACAGGACCATTCCATGGTTTCATTTTCAGGATGACAGGGTGTGTTCCCTAGTTTCTAGGAGCATTCCTAGATTTTAGGGATGGGACTACCAGTTGACCCATCTCGTTCGGCATTAGTCACAGACAGGTGACATGGTCAGACTCATGTTTAGTTGGTTGGTTTGGGCTATGAGAGGAAAAAAGGGAAATATTTTAATATATTTAAATATTTCCCAAGCCAGTGATTAAATAATTTATAATAAGGTTATTTTAATAGCCATTTCAGAGTAATAAGGGAATAATTGCTTCATTTGGTCAGGGATGCCTTCATGTGATATCTCGTTTGAAAGTTCTCAAATTATTATAAAATATTTTCACTATTCGGAGACCTTTTGGTGCCTTGAGTTATAAATTTTTTAATAAAGTATTATTTTCCTATAGCATGGACACCTTTAATTGGGAAAATATTATTTAATTATAAAGTGTTAAGTGTAATTCTCCTTTAGGGTTCAAATTTCCTTGAGAGAAGTTATAAAGAGATGGAAGCTCATTTTATCATTACCTATTGAAAGTTTTCAAAACTCATGAATTGTAGAATTTTTCTGGAGGGCAATTAGTGGCTTGGGATGAAACCCTCAAGTCTTGAATATTGAGACGCAAACCTCAGGAATCATTGGTAATCAAATTTGTCTTTTATTGCATCTGTATGACCAGAGGAAGTGATTGATCTGGTTTTGGCATTGCATATTCGAGAGAATTAGTTTCAGCTTGGCAACTAGCCATTGGTTTTGGGCATTTTACACCAACTGCTCACGTGGGGTTTAGAGGAATGATTTTTTAGCATTGTTGGGCGGTATAGCACTCAGTGAGGCATTGGTTGATTTATCACAACAACTCATTCAAATTTGGGGCACACACCAAGCATTCTCACATAGCTGGTGTTTATTTTTGTCAAGGACAATATTGTATGCTTGTTCTGAGCTCTTCTTGAAATGAATATATATGATTGCTGGATAAATCGGGTATGTGCCATTTTAGAATTCAAAAATATAATAATTGCAGATTGTGTTTACATTTTTAAATGCTATTTAGTTTCCATTTGTTATGTAATTGCTTTGTTTTTGAAAAACTCCAAAAACTAAAAGAAAACACAAGGAAAAGATAAGAAATCAGAATTCAGCCAGGGCCCTTCCAAGATATATAACAGTAGACAAAGGTTCAAATTCTGTAATACAAAGTAAATTTCAAGATCACTGAGATCAAGGATCTTTCAGTATTCTAGGACCCCTAAGATGTATTCTTAGGGTTTCTAAGGGGTCGTAAGGTGTCTTAACAGGTCCTAGCACCCCTTAATGGGTCCTACAACCCTGTATGACACCTTATGACCCATTAGGAAGCCTAAGAGTACATCTTAGGGGTTGGAAGGGGTGTTATGGTGTCTTAAGACATAGTAATATGTCCTATGACACCTTAAGACTGGTTAATGTGTACTCGGAACCCTAAGATGTATTCTTAGGGTTCCTAAGGGGTCGTAAGGTTTCTCAAAGAGTCCTTAGACACATTAATGCATCTTGCAACTACTTATGACCCCTTACAACCCCTTAGGAAGCCTAAGAGTACATATTAAGGGTCGTTAGGTGTCTAAAGGGGTCCTAGAAACCATTAATATGTTCTTCAACCCCTTATTACCCTTACAACTCCTTAAGAAGCCTAATAGTACATCTTAGAGGTCATAAGGTGTCTTAAGGCCCATACAAGGACCCATTAATGTGTCTTATGACCCCTTACGACCCCTTAGGAAGCTTAAGAGTATATCTTAGGGGCTGTAAGGGGTCTTATGGTGTCTAATACACATTAATGTGTCATATGGCCCCTTAAGACCCCTAAGACTCTCTCTCTCTCTCTCTCTCTCTCTCTCTCTCTGTCTCTCTCTCGAAAGAGAGAGAGAGAGAGAGAAAGTGAGAAGGTGTATGTTTGTGAGAGAGAGAGAGGGTGAGAAGGTGTGTTTGTGTGTTAGAGAGGGAGAGAGAGAGTAAATATTAGGGGTTGTAAGGGGTCTTAAGGGGTCCTAAGACATAGTATTGTGTCCTATGACCCCTTAAGACCCCTTAATGTATACTAGGACCTGTAATATGCATTATTAGGGTTCCTAAGGGGTGATAAGGTGTCTTAAGTGGCCCTTACACCCATTAATGCATCCTACAACCCCTTAAGAAGCCTAAGAGTAGATCTTGGGGGTCTTATGGGGTCATAAAACACATTAATTTGTCTTATGACCCCTTAAGACACCTTAATGTATACTAGGACCCCTAAGATGTATTCTTAGGGTTCCTAAGGGGTTGTAGGGTGTCTTAAAGGGTCCTATGATACATTAATGACTCGTACAACTCGTTATGAACCCTTAAAACCCATTAGGAAGCCTAAGAGTACATCTTAGGGTTGATAAGGTGTCTTAAGGGGTCCTAGGACCTATTAATATGTCCTTTGACCCCTTATGAAACCTTACGACACATTAGGAATACTAAGAGTACATATTAGGGGTCGTAAGGGGTCTTATGGTGTCCTAAGACACAGTAATATGTCCTATGACCCCTTAAGACCCATTGATGTGTACTAGGAAACCTAAGATGTATTCTTAGGGTTCCTAAGTAGTCGTAAGGTTTCTCAAGGGGTCCTATGACAGATTAATGCATCTTATGACCACTTATGACCCCTTAAGACCCCTTAGAAATATTAAGATTACATATTAAGGTTCGTAAGGTGTCTTAAGGGGTGATAGGACCCATTAATGTGTCATTTAACCCCTTATGGCCCTTACAACTCCTTAAAGAAGCCTAAGAGTACAACTTAGAGGTTGTAAGGTATCTTAAGGGGTACAAGGACCTATTAATGCATCCTACAACCCCTTATGACACATTACGACCCATTAGGAAGCGTAAGAGTACATATTATGGGTTTTAAGGGGTCTTATAGTTTCTTAAGACATAATAATGTGTCCTATGACCCCTTAAAACCTGTTAATGTGTACTAGGAACCCTAATATGTATTCTTATGGTTCCTAATGGGTACTAAGGTGTCCTAAGGGGTCCTAGGACCCATTAATGTATCCTAAGACTGTTTATGACACCTTAGGACATATTAGAACATACTAATATGTCTTAGGATACCTTAGGACCCCTTATCATACATATTAGGGGGTCTTAAAGGGTTGCAAGGGGTCATAATGGATCATATAACACATTAATGTGTCTAATAACCCCTTAAGACCCCTTACGACCCCTTAAAATTTGTTAGTGTATGGTAAAGGGTCTTAGGGGGTCATTAGGGGTCTAAGGGGTCATTAGGGGTCTAAGACCACTTATGACCCCTTATGATCCTGTAGGATCAATTACCATACATCTTAAGGGCCCTAAAATGTCATAAAGGGATCATAAGGGGTCTTATGACACAATAATGTGTCTTAAGACCCCTTATAACCCCTTGGGACACATTACCATTCACTCGTGTATGATAAGGCATCTTAAGGGGTTGTAAGTGGTCTAAGGGGTACTAGGACACATTAATGTATCATATGACACCTTAACAACCCTTATGACCCTTAAGATGTAGAGAGAGAGGTATTCAAGGGTCCTAAAGGTTTAGAAGGGGTCCTAGGACACTTTAATGTGTCTTAGGACCCTTTTTGACCCTTAGGAAACCTTAGGACCCCTTACCATTCATTAGTGTATGGTAATGGGTCCTAATGGGTGATAAGGGGTATAAGGGGTCATGTGACACATTAATGTGTCATAGGACCCCTTAACAAACCTTACAACCCCTAAGGTGTAGAGAGAGGGGTCTTCAAGGATCGTAAGGGGTGATAAGGGGTCCTAACACACATTAATATGTCCTAAGACTCCTTATGACCCCTTAAGGTACCTTACAACACCTTATCATACATCTTAGGGATCTTAAAGTGTCCTAAGGGGTCATAAGGGGCTCTATGACACATTAATATGTCCTAGAAAACCTTAAGACATATTACCATACATTAGTGTATGGTAAGGGGTCCTAAGGGGTCTTAAGAGGTCCTAGGACACCGTGATGTGTTCTACGTCAAGTTAAAAACCCTTATGACACCTAAGATGTAGAGAGATGATTCTTAAAGGGTACTAAGGTGTCATTAGGGGTCCTAGGACCCCTTATGACCCATTTCCCTACATCTTAGGCATGCTATAGTGTCCTATAGGGTCATAGGGGGTTATAGGAAAAATTAATGTGTCATAGGACCCCTTACGACCCCTTACCTTACATTAGTGTATGGTAAGGGGTCTTAAAGGGTCTTGCAACATAGTAATGTGTCCTAGGACCCCTTGAGACCACTGGGGACCCCTTAGGACCACTTACAATTCATTAGCTTATTGTAAGGGGTTTTAAGGGGTCTTAAGGGGTCCTATGACACAGTAATGTGTCCTAGGACCCTTAAGACCACTAACGACCCCTTAGCACCCCCTACTATTCATTAGTGTATGATAAGGTGTCCTAAGGGGTTGTAAGGGTTATAAGAAGTCCCACGACATATTAAAAACCCTTAAAATCCCTAAGATTTAGAGAGAGGGGTCCTCGAGGGTCGTAAGTGGTCATAAGGGGTTCTAGGATAGATTAATGTGTATTAAAAGTTTATAAGGGTTCATGAAAGGTCCTAGGACACATTAATGTGTATTAGGACCCCTTAAGACCCCTTAGGACCCCTTACCATTCATTAGTGTATGGTAAGGGGTCCTAGGGGGTTGTAAGGGGTCTAAGGGGTAGTCCTAGGACACATTAATGTGTCCTAAGATCCCTTAACAATCCTTCTACCCCTAATGTAGAGATATGGGCCATAAGGGGTACTAAGACACATTAATTTTTCCTAGGACCCCTTACCATTCATTTTAGGGGTCCTAAAGGGCCATAAGGGGACCTAGGACACATTAATGTGTCTTAGGACCCCTTAAGACCCCTTTCCATTCATTAGTTGATGGTAAGGGGTCTTAGGACACATTAATGTATCCTAGGACCCCTTAACAATCCTTACAACCCTTAAGATGTAGAGAGAGGGGTCTTAAGGGGTCATAATGGGTCCTCACCTTCTCTCTTTCTCTCTCTCTAAAGAGACTTATGAAAATTAATGTGTTCTAAGGGGTTATAATGGGTCCTAATGTGCTATAATGGGTCCTAAGGGGTTGTAATGGGTACTAATGGTTCTTAGCACCACTTATAACCCATCATAACCCCTTAGGAAACATTAGGACACATTAGATCCCATTAGCGTGTCCTACAATGATTAATGAATTATAAGGGATCCTAAGAGGTCCTAACTTGTCCTAAGAGATCCTAATGGGTCCTAATATGTACTAAGGGGTTTTAATGGTTCCTAATGGGTTTTAGGATCACTTAGGATGAATTATGACCCCTTATGATACAATACAACCACTTAGAGCTCTAAAGAGTGTCCTACAATGATTAATCTCATGGGTCCTATGACTATTAATGTGTTTTAAGGGGTCCTAATGAGTCCTAATGGGTCCTAAGGGGTTGTAATGGGTCTTAAGGGTTCCTAGGACCACTTAGAACCCATTATAGCCCTGTATGAAACATTAGTACACATTAGAACACATTAGAGCCCATTAGTGTGTCATATGATGATTAATGTGTTCTAAGGGGTCTTAAGAGGCCCTAATGTGTCCTAAGGGGTCATAATTGGTCCTAAAGGGACCTAGGACCACTTAGGACCCATTATGACCTCTTATGATACATTAAAACCACTTAGAACCCTGAAGAGTGTCCTCAATCAAGTCAAGGACTTAGGTTATAATCAATAGTCCACTGAGAATCATGTTGAAGGAAAAATGTCGATTCCTGAAATTTGGCTAAGTCTAAAATTTCCTAAAAACCCTCAAAATCTAGAATCTTTATCATAACTCGTATGAAGCTAAAACCACTCTCAAACATCCTGAAAGTATATACATAAAATGCAACTTAAGTATACTTAAATGTTACATTTTATGTATTGACCTAGTGCTGGAAGTGGTCTGACAGGGTCTGTTGGACTTTCTTCCTCCCTCCCTTAAGCATTTTCATAATGTTACACAACGCATATGCGCTATAGTGCGTACTCACTATAGTGCCATGTGCTATAGTCTACATGCACTATTAGCTTTGATTTCCCAAGCCATAGCATGTGCACACTATAGGGCGTACACCCTATTGATTTTAAGGGACTTATATTTTTTTGTCACCTTTTTGGTCCCCCATCTTCATGCATATACCCAAGATGCAACTTGATAATGCAAACAAGATGATCAAAGAGCTAAAGGAAAAGTTGAGACACTCTCTTCCAAAGAGGAGAGAACTTGTTGATCAACTAAGTGAAAGTCATGACTACATAGAAAAATTGTCTGAAGGAAGTACATCTAAAGAATCTGAAGAAGTTGTAGAAAATATATTAGAAAAGAACAAGAAGCTTAAAGAACATATGACTAATCTAGAAAGAGAAATAGAAAGTTAGTCTGTCAGGATGTGTGAAGATCTGGAAGAGAAAAGGAGTGTAGTAGCTGTTGAGAAATTTGTTGATGATGCCCTAAAATAAAATAAAAGTGAAGAACTTGTCAAAATAAGACATGAATGTTCTCTATATTAGAATCAAATGCAGGATATTGTTACAGATAAATTTAAAGTATTAGCTTAGAATGAAAGACTGGGGAAGATGAAAAAAGTCACTAAAGAAAGAACTGGAATTTGAGAAAGAAGCAAATGAAAAACTAAAAATTTATAATGAAAGGTCACAAAAGCTTGATAAACAACTGAAGTGTCAATGAAGACACAAAGATACAATCGATCTAGGTTATTCAGGAGAAGGAATATTCAAAGTTGGAGAATCCTATAATGTTGAACCTAAGGAGGAACATAAAGATGAGAAGGTAGATCCAATCAATTTAGATAAGAAACCTAACAAACCCACTTTCTATAACTGTGGAAAGTTTGGTCATGCCGAAAATGTGTGTAGAAGCATACCGATGAATAGAACCTACTCTTTTAATGGTTATTGTTACAATTGTCACAAGTATGGTCATGTTGCATATGAGTTTAGATCTAGTAGTAGCTCCAATAGTGGTAACTTTGATGGATATTTTTTTCATGCAACAAGTATGGAAACAAAGGTGAACATTGTAGGTCAAGAGTATATGCACCTAGTTCACCTATTCCATCAGTGAATATTGTTAGAAGGGAAAAAAAATTAAACACTACATGTTCTTTATGTGGTAACTATGGACACCTAGCAATGAATTGCAGAATGAGAACTATGAGAGGTAATGTTGGTCATTGGAAATCAACTGGTAAAGAATGTTTTATCTGTCATAAGAGAGATCATATAGCAAAAGACTATCGGTTTAAGTCAATCACCTCATCAATCTGAAGATAGTAAAGGAAAGTAGGTTGCTAAAATTGATGAATTCATAAGTGATATGAAGAGGACCTGGGTGAAGAAAGGTGAGTTGAATTCTTTTGAGTTGAATGAGAACTCCACAAGTTTAGGAAATGTGGATGCTGTATTGCTAAACTAAGCATGCTATTTTCTTAGAGGAGCACTTAAAAGACAAATCCATTGTCGATCCCCTAGATTCAAAGAGCTGTAAAGATCTATATGCACATTGTGGTGTAATTCTCTATGATTTTGTATTTTGAGATTCTTTATGGATCGCATTGAGATTTGAAGGTCAAATATCTACTTGAGAGTGATTATTGTTGTTGGTTGTGCACCAACTGGTGGTTAAGTACTAATTGGTGACATGCCACTATTCCTACCGTTGATGTATGCAACACCTATTTCTCTAGCAGTATATAAAAGAAAAAGTAACTTCTTTTCACACTCTTTACTTTCTTCTGAAGAATTAGAAGAGTTATCTCGAGCTAGTGTGTGCAAATTAAAAAGATACTTTTGTGATCAATATCTGGTGATTAATTCATATCAAGTTCTCGTGGAACTCTAACCTATGTAGTACATAATATTGTAGGATTTGAAAAGTGCAAATCCACAGAATGCCAAGAATACCTGCATGCAAATAACCTGTTACAAGAGAGAAGCAGAAGGAGGAAAAAGAAGAACTCAGAAGTTACTCAAAATGTGAGAGAAAAATTATAATCTAAATTAATGAAAAAATAATTACAAGGTTCAACCTACAAAGGTGAACAAAACCCTAAAGCCTAACAAAGCTAGGTTGCACATTAATAATTAATTAATAATTCACCTAAGAGAAAGATTAAGCACTAAAGAGTAATAACTAAATTAATTAAATCAACATGATTTAATTAATAAGCAAAATAATGATTACTCTAACACCCCCCCTTAAGCTAAGCGCAGGGGGTAAGCTAACCTAGCACAACTATGAAAGAAGGAAAAAGGGTCCCAACAACAAGGCCTGATTAGGTACCCAATACAAGGAAATCTCTATAAACCGGAGACAAAGAAGAAAACCCAGTGGGAAAAACCCCTCTCCAAAAAGAGATAGAAAAATGTAGAAAAGAAATGGCTCAAGAGACTCTCTCAAGATCATAAGTACAATCAGCCCCCCCATGAGAGAGGGGTGAGACACTAAAGTCCCCCCAGAATGAAGAAACTCCTGTCACAATGGTAGATGCTTGATGTAGAATCCAAAAGGAGATCCTGAAGTGACAAATGATATTCCTCCCCTTGGGAAGAAATGAAACCCTGTGAAGAGTGATGAACCAATCTATCTCAGGATGTGTGCCATGATCGGATGTTGAGGAATCTCTTTGTCTGAACTGAAACAAATGATGCCAAATCCAAACTAATGTGGAGAGTCCTGAAATGCAACCACAGAATGCATGGATAATGGTGGGCAAACAGTGATAACCTAACTGTCAAGGAAGAGGAGATGAATGTCCTCAAAATAATCCTCCAAATCTATAGTATAAGACTCGACAAACAAGAAAGATATGTCTGCAACATAAGAGTCCAAAGTATCTATGTCTGGAAGATGTATGATTTTTTGCTACATAGAATCAGGAGCAATATGAGATGCCAATGAAGTCTCAATCTGAAGAGTGGGAACTATGAGAAAAGCCTCTTATCCATCGAAACATGTAAGGGTGTCTAAATACTCAAGCTCCTCTAAAGTATCATGATCAAAGGGTGTATTCTCTCTCCAAGCAATGGGTATGAGACAACCTAAAGAAAGATCCTTTGGGAATGGAGAGAGATTAGGGTCTCCATAGATCTCCCAAAGATGTGTCCAAAGTGGGTGAGGACAATCAATATCCAATATAGCCAACACAGTGTCATGGTCAACACTAGACACTATAAGTCCTACTATGTGATCTCTAATAATATCCCATGCTAATTTTCCCTCTGAAGTGGCTGGTTCAGGTATGAGATCATAAAAATAAGGCAAAATATTAAGCCACCTACAATGTGTAAGTATACCCTTCCCATGACTCATAATTACCCTGTTCTATAATAACAACAGAAGGGTGAGAAGAAAAACCCATGATAACTCTTCACATGAAACAAACTGAGTGCTGAAAAACACAAGTTCTGACTTTGACTGGAAAAATAGACATAAAAAATGCAAAACCAAAAAATAAAACTTGCATACTGAGATAGAGCTCGGAAATATCTTTCTGATGATATAAGAAAGTCAAAAATCTGATACTGTATGCTCAAGATATGGCCAAAATACCAAAAGTGCGCAAAACTACCCCAAAGAAGGTTTGAGAGTAAACCCTGGTGGTTAGGTTAACTGCTAGAGGTTAACCACTAGCAGTTAACTAACGGTGGTGCCCATTTACAAAGCAGTGTTGATTTTTAACACTGCATGTGTTAGTTTTTTAATGCAAAAACCAATTAAAAATTGATTTTTTTTATTTTTTTTTATTTTTCACCTCAAAATTTGAGCCGGAGGGAGAAATTTTTTCCCAGAGGCTACTGTGGCCAAAAATGGCAAAATTTATATGAAAATTGACTCTCTTGGGCCTTCTGAGTGCGATGGTGGTGTTCATTTTTTCTCAATGTGCTCTGGAAAATGTGTCTCTTCCAGAATGAAGAAGAAACCCCAAAAAAGCTGTAGTTTTTTCCCTCGAATCATAGCTTCACAAACCCCAGACTAGGTAGCAGCAGTGTGGCTTTGATACCAAGAAGGATTTGAGAAATAAAAATCCACAAAATGCCAAGAATACCGGCATGCAAATAACCTATTACAGGAGAGAAGCAAAAAGAGGGAAAAAGAAGAGCTCAGAAGTTACTCAAAATGTGAGAGCAAAATTATAATCTGAATTAATAAAAAAAGAATTACAAGGTTCAACCTATAAAGGTGAACAAAACCCTAAAGCCTAACAAAGCTAGGTTGCACATTAATAATTAATAAAAGAATTAATTATTAATGCACCTAAGAGAAAGCTTAAGCACTAAAGAGTAATAACTTAATTAATTAAATCAACATGATTTAATTAATAAGAAAACTTATAATTACTCTAACAAATATCATTTTAGTTAGTGGTTAGAAATGTGTGCTATTGCAACTGGTCATAATGGCATAGAACATTAATACACCTATTCTGGTGAACATTTCTGAGGAACCTCGACCAATATTTAAAGTGTATTAAAGAAAAGCAGCTAAGATAGATATTCTTGGTGCCCTATCCACTATTCCTCATGGTGTGATACTGATTGAAGATGTTCGTTCTTATATTCATTGTAGAATCAAAGAATTGGGAGCTGAAGCAATCCATAAAGAATACAAGGATCTATGTATCAATGGAAAATTGAAAGTTGAGCACAAACATTTACAAGAAAAGGGTTTGACTTATATTGTGGACATTCCCACATAATTTCATTCTGATTAGATACATTATGTGTTGAGAAGAGTGCATGATCAATTCATATGGTTGGATAGACCACACAAGATCTCGAAGACATTGATAGCTGAGCTACATGATTTTGAGTACAAGGTTTGGAATGCACATTGAGAATGATGGCTAATCACTTGGTCACTAAACTTACCAATTCTAAAATAGATGAGAGAGCAATGACTATTAAGCATATTGCAGATAAGGAAGTTCATTTTTCATCTATGGTGATATGATATAGGGTTTATTAGTCAAGTTGAGTTAACAGTGTGCCTAGTGGACCTATTCATGTGAAGGATAATTCAACATATGATCTATGTGAGATGATAAGAAGCCAATTTATGGTGAACATGGAAAGGATTAAAAGAGTCACGAGACAATCATTCAAGTATGGATCCCTATTGGTATGTATATTTTTCTATGTTTACAAGTTTTTCCTAGGTAAAGAAAATGTCACATGGTGAAGGGACAAACTGGTAGTTATGCAAATAAGTGAATTCATAAAGGAACTAGGAACTAACTTCAATAAGGTCATGTGGGGTTATTTCAAATATTTCCAATCTAGAATGCATAAATGAGAAAGGATTCCAGCTAGCATTGTAGATAAGTACAATAGTGATATATGTTTTCTTGTAGACACTGATTCATGTATTGTGCAAGCTATAGAACCTAGGACATATTGGATTTATCCTATGGGTTATGAATTTTAAGGTGATATAATAAATTTGCATGTTGATGGTTTGTTTTCAAAACTATTAGACAAAAAGGCATAGACTTGGAACTCATGATGAAGTTGTTTCTAAAATTCAAAAGGAATTAAAGAAGCTGGTCATAGAGAGAAAAACTAGAAGATTGGTATCTAACCTAGAGCATAAGTTGGAAGCAATGACTTAGGAACATCTCACACTACTGCAACCCTAACTATAGTTAAGAGAAAACAAAGAAAGCCAACTACTAGTGAAGTTTAGTCTAGAAGAGGATCTTCAAGGAGGAAAAGATAACACATTTCTACTCCAAAGAGAATCTATAGGAAAAAGAGAAGATTAACTAATGAATAAAGGACAGAATCATATAAGGATAAATCTAAAATGAAGAAGAATGGTGAAACAAAGTTGGCCTCTTCTATTGATGATATTGTGAAAGGTATTGTTAACAATTATAGACTTGCTACTTTTGGCAAAAGATACACCTTGGGGAGCATTGAAGATAAGAAGAAAATAGAAGATGTAGTTCTGTATCATTTTCATAAATTTTTTAGAATGCCTTTGTAAATAAATTATTTCATCCCTAATGAGTTATATTAGGTAATTGATGTTCTAGATGGAGTGCTGCACTATAGTTGGATAAATAGATCATGGAGAGATCACTTATTCAAGTTCAACCTGAGTTGTGTGAAGAAGATGCTACGATAATGATTATTGCTCACATGCATAATTAATTCAATATTAAGAGCAGAGCAGCTAGAGTTCTAATTGATGATACACAAAGTGTACATGATGAAACTATTGAGACATGGAGATAACTACTAAAAATAAAGGCAATTACAACCTGGAAGATCAAGTTCATACATAATGAAATTAACCAATACAAGGAAATGACACATTGTCTACAGATCAGACAGCTGGGAATATTGTTCTAGACATTCCTAACTTAGTGAGGGACATTGAAACACAAGATATAATTCTATAAAAAATTGGAGGTGATGAGATAACAGGAAAGAAGGATTCATCATTGCTTTTGGAGAAAAAATAAGAGATTATTTGTGAGAATAAAGAAGAGAAAGATGAAGAAAATAAGTAGATGGAGACTCTAAAGAAGATTGAAGCAGAACCTGAGATTTCAAAGGACTTAAGTCTTGTAGTATCTAGTGTACATAAGAGACATAAACCTATGACTATTGTTGAAGATGGAGAATAAATTGATGAAGAAGACTTACCGATCACACCAATAGATATATCCAAACTCAAACCTAAGGGATCAATGAAAATTTTAGAATAATTAAGGTTTCAGGCTATAAGAAACAAGATGAAATCAAAGAAGAAGAAGACATGAGTATTGAGGAAAGATAGATATATCCTATCTGAGTTAGTGCCTGAGGTGACATATGATGAAGCTGACATGCCTATTGATTAGATAGAAACACTTGTGAAGGCTATTCTACATCAAGGCCCAAACTTTCAAACTCTCACAATGAAGAATGCAAAGGAGAACCTAGAGAAGAAGATGACAGGAAAGATGATGGAAAAGATTACAGAAGATAGGATCAAATTATCAGACTTGATAGATGAAGTTAAGTTGACATGGACAGAGGCAGGTCAACTGATTATCAAACTATCAAGGTATTCAAACTTTGTTCAATATTTGGAACAAAGAAGAGATGAAGTTGAGAAGGAGTTGGAGAATTTAAGCAATCAACTTGATCCACTATCAAGTCCATTCACAACTTACAGTCATCAAGTCAAGAAAATCAATCACAAGGTTAAGCAGATTCAAATTGATCAAGAGTAGAGATTTATCACTCTACTAGAATTTCAATACACCTTATCTCCTACAATATAAGTGATGAAACTAAATGTGAAAAAGGCATAAGCTATATTTTCCTTGCCAGACATAAACAATTTTGATAGCATGGAAGAGCTAGTCTCGAGTTTGATCAAGAAAATTGTGGCTATGCAGTACTTGCAGAAGATATGGGAAACAACCTTGAGTTCACCAAAGATTCACTTCAAGGTAATTTTTGACAGGTTGCAAGCAATATTTTGTGTACATATATTCAAGTTTTAGGTACCTTGGTCATTATTGTCAAAGGGGGATTTTATGCATGGTTAACTATATGTATGGGGGAGTAAATGCATGTATGTGGAGTATGATTATAGTGAGTCATAAGATGATATTATGATTGCACAATTATAAGCATATATTAGAGTTAGTATATGTTTTCCATCAATGCCAAAGAGGGAGATTGTTGGTATTTGATTGAGATTATTGGTATTATAGATTGATGACTATTGTGGTGCAGTGGTAAGGAGTCATTTATATTGTTTTCATTGATGTCAGCTAAGTCTATACATTGAAACTAAATGAATATAAATCATAATATTCAATAGGTAAAGTGAAGGTATAATCTCTTGAAATTTGGTTAAGTCTAGAAGATAGGTAGACTGTTCAAACAACACTTTGGTGGAAGTCATGATATAAAATAATTATGAGGAGTGGTCACAGATAAAGAATAAAAAATTTCACATTTCAATGTGATTCCAACCACAACACATTTGGTTGAGTGGTGATAATGTTTTGAGTGACACAGACACTAAGACAAGTAGAAATTCTATGTTCTTGATCAACCGTTCAAGATCACAAAGAAGTGAGTAATAAAGTGTATGCGATCATTTTTAATGATATGATGATGTGGAATAAAGGTTATACATCCAATGTATTTATATTTACATGACCAATGCCAACATTTAAGACAAATTTAAGGGATTACATTGGAGAAGAAAAAATGTGTTAGTTATCTTGGAGATATAAACTTGCAGATCTTATCTTGACCTAATGTGGTTATGGAAAATAATTTTTCTCATCAAGATTATCAATTGGAAACATGGTGTTTTCATGGGAAATCAATTTGAAGATAATTTTCAAGGCGGTGCAAGTTGTTTATTTAAGGAATGAGAAGTTGTTACAGAAGTTGTTGCTATTGTTTTGGGTGTTGCGATCAGAGAACAAAGAGAAGATGCATAGTATAAAGGTATAGAGTATGAAAAGATTATAGGATCTATTAACCAATCACTACTATACTTAGATCATTTATCTTATTTCCTTCCTAACACTTGCAGCAGGTCAAATCCCTTGACCCGGTGAACTCTAACAAGTTCTTTTTATAAATACTTTAACATGGTGACTTCTTTATTGAGGTTTTAAATCATTTAGCAAGGTAGATCATAGCTGATCTTATGGTAATACTAATAGTGTACTAGTCACTTGTAACATGGTGAACCCTCATAAAGGGTATGGTAGCTCCTAATAGGGTAAACTCATATACTGTTGTTATTGGGCTTGTGGGTGTCATCCCCACAATGGTTTTTTTCCCTCTTACAAGGGTTTTCGCATAAAAATTACTATGTTATGTGTGTGAAATTTGTGGATGATTGTTATTACTATTTCATTCATATTTTCATAAGAGGGTATGTGCACCAAGTTGTGAACCAAAAAGTGGGGTATAAGTGGACACATTTTTTCTGAAATTGGGTAAACTTGAACTTGGAACAAACGTTTGAGGGTCATGCACTCAAAATAAGAAGATGTGTAAAAAATAAAAAATTTAGTACTCTGAATCTAGTTTCTAAAATAATAAATTTGCTTAAAAACTGATAATACTAAGAGCCCGTCAAACCCTACAGGCACGAAAACCTATTCCTGATTTTTTTTAGAAAAATATAACATAGTTGTTTCGATGCGCTATACAAAAGATATAGTTATATTCAATATTTTTCAAATCCCTTAGGTAGGATGAAAGGTAAGAGTGAGATCTAGAAGTTGTATAATTTTTTGTAATTTTCTGATCAGTATTTTTTTTCTGTGATTTTATGAAGTGAACGCATCCTAAAACTTTGGTACCTGTTCATGCGCTGGGCATAACTTGCATCAAAATAATAAAAAATGAATTTTTTTTTTTAAAAGTGCATAGAATCAAGTTTAGAACAATTATATGTAGTTTATTTATAATTTGGTTAAGTATATCAAAATTTATTAAAAAAATGGTAGACATATGTCTGTGAGGACTGTCAAGACATTGGTAAAGCAAATTAAAGTTTACTGTGCTAATGTCCAAATATACAAAAAATTATATGGTTAGAAAGATAATAAGATGTATGAGATTATGGTGAAACTTATAGAGCTACCATCTTGAAAAATTGCAAATGTGATGAAGATAAAATTGAGAATTCATCTTAAAAGATGAAAAAACCTCTAAAAGAACAAAAAAGGAGGAAAAATGAGCCTCCAATCCTTTGGGTTGTTTTCCAAACCTCTTCCCATGCCATAACCCGATTGGGTTTCTAAATTTCAAATAACCCGATCGAGTTTTGAAAAGAAAAAAAGTACTTTTTGAACTCCTAAATAACCCAATCGCATTCTAGAAAATAAAATGCACAATTTTCACTTCTTCAAAACCCGATCGGGTTTTGAAGAAGTAAACATTCTGCATTTTATTCTCCATAATGTGATTGGATTATGAAGAAATTAAAATAGGCATTTCTCTAGAAGCCATAACTTCCACATAGCTCTCTCTCTCTCTCTCTCTCTCTCTCTCTCTCTCTCTCTCTCTCTCTCTCTCTCCTTTTTTTTTANCTCTCTCTCTCTCTCTCTCTCTCTCTCTCTCTCTCTCTCTCTCTCTCTCTCTCTCCTTTTTTTAAAGTTTTTTTAGAACCTGATCGGGTTCTGAGGAATTAGGAATGTTGAGCCTTTATGTTCTCATAACCCGATCGGGTTCAGAGGAAAGAGGAATGTTGAACCATTAAGTCCTCATAACCCGATCGGGTTATGTTGAATTAGGAATGTTGCAAGTTTGTTTGCTTCAATGGTCTAAAAATAGTCATTGCAAGTTGTCCCAAGGTCCCACTACTATTTTTTTTTTGTTTTACGCCAGTAACAGACATGTCTGCACTTTTTGTATATTTTTTCTTTGCAATGATTGAATTGTGTTGTTTATTAGTGTTTTTGATGTTATTTTATCATTATAAGTTCACATTTCAAGAAAATGATTGATTTGTTCTTGTATTTTAGATTTGATGTTTGCATGTTATTCTATGTTAATGATATTATTAGTAGGGTCTATTCAATATGAACAATGGGAAAGAACAAAAGAGGAACAATTGAACAACAAGAGACAGACAAAGGGAGTGCATGAGGAGAATCCGACAAGGTATATCATCAAATGCATGCAATGTAAGTGACGAAAATGAAAATGTTAATGTTAATGTGACCAATACACCTATTTCAGCAAATGAAAATGTTCAACATACACCAATTAAAATGATGGGGATAAATGCACCTAATTCATCTAATCCACCATTTCAATTCAATGTCATTAATGAAAAAATACACATAATGAAAATGAAAATGTTCAACATACACCAATTGAAATGATGGGGATAAATGCACCTAATTTATCTAATGGAAATGTAGAGCATGCAGCTGTGTTAACACCTCCTAGAATAATTTATAGAAAACCAAAGTTTCTAATTGACATTAATGAAAATATTTTGAGGCCAATGTATGATAAAATGTTGGAAATAAATTGTAGAAGAATTGTTAAAAAGATTTGGAATAACTATTTTGAAAAATTAAATCGAAGTGGAAGATGTCAAGAAGTTTTTGAAATGATTAAGAATCTAAAATTTAGAGAGACAATGAGAATTGTGGGGTTGAGAACATATGAAAATAGTACTGAGAGAACCAATGTGAGAAATCTATTCGATGCATACCAAGTCATTGGTTCAAAATCACGCAGTAAATATGCTAATGTTAATCGACATGTCCTCACATCAACTATAATGGGAAAGAAAATGAAAAAATCTCGTATAGTAAGAAAAACAAGCAAGTCATTAAGGATAGGTAGATCAACATTACAAAGAACCTTACACAGGCGAGACAAAATTGAGGATCCAAACACTAATTATCTTTGGTCATTCTCGGGTAGACTCCCACGCAAGGACAAGGTTGTTGATGCATTAAGAACATTAATTGAAAAGTTTTGTCATGAAAACAAAAGGGTTTCACCCAACAAAAGAGACTTTGTTAGGAGGAGAATCAGATGTAAAAATTGTATGCCACATCCAAAACACTTTTTGGATATGACACAAACACAATTTTATGAAAGATTCCTCCAAAGATTTTCTCAAATTAAAATTAGTCAATTGTTTTTTGAAATGGAAAAACCCTTTTACGTCAAGATTAATCATGCACACACCACATGTTGGTGCAAGGTACATATTGAATTTTCCATGCATTATGATAAATGGGTATGTGCAGGATCATGGTATGCCAAAAAGTGGCGATGTGAAAAGAAGTTCTGATTGGTAGACTTATTGAAAAAAAAATATAAATTTCAAATGGTATAATATTTTTTTAAATCTCCAACATATGTCACATTCTATGCTTCACCTACCACAAGAAAAAAATTAAAAAAATTCAATTTGATGAATTTTAGACTAAGTTAAGGTGGTCAGACATGAGAGCTTTTATATTTTGGAAAAGTTTTAGAAGAAAAATAAGAATTAATTATTTACTTGGAAAAAAATTACAAAAAATATGTGTCACATCTGGATGTTTTTCTACTACTTATATCTAGGATCTAGTAAAAAATATTATCATTTTATTGTGTTTAAGGTGGTCAGACTTACACCTACTTCTTATCTTTTTAGTCCTGGTTGATAGACTGGTTGAAAAATAACTATAACTTTCAAATGGTATAACATTTTTGAAATCTGAAACTTGAGTCACATTCTATGAATTACTTACTATAATAAAAAAATTAAAAGTTTCAATTTGATGAATTTTAGACTAAGTTAAGGTGGTCAAACACGAGATTTTGTATATTCCAGAAAAGTTGTAGTAGAAAAATCACAATTAATTATTTATTTGGAAAAAAATTGCAAAACAATATGTGTCACATCCGAACATGAGCCTACTACTTATATCTATAATCTTGTAAAAAACTATTATCATTTGATTGTGTTTAAGGTGGTCAGATATACACCTACTTGTTATATTTTTCCTGAAATTTTCATACTATTGCATTGCAATTTGAAATTTATACCATATAGAATAAATTTTTTTCAAAAATGGCTAGTATCTTAGAAACTAAATTCAATTTTATATAGATTCTCTTCTTACATTTTTTTGATATAAGATTGATAATATGTTCAAATTTCTATGTGAACTCACCTAACCCTGATTTTCTAAATTTTCATTCCCACTTAAGGACCTGTTTGGCATACCATGATCCTGCACATACCCATATATCATCATGTTTGTTTTACTTTGCACACTAACACTATTTTGTAGGAATGTGGTCTTCAAGCACGCCCTATGTCATCAATAGATTTTATGTCAAGTGTATTATGCAATCGAGATGATAGTTTCATTTATTATAAGATGATGTGTTTGGATGGATCTTGTAGAGCATATGGTGGTATGAGAAAGTTGCAGATATGTCACCATCTAGAGAGCACAAATGAGATTGGAAATACACTAGTTTCTTTTGGAAAATACAAGACAGTAACTTATGGTCTAAAAGATGGAAAATAACTTAAGAGGTGTGAGTTAGTGAAAAATGATATATGCATAGCTGATTTTATGAATATTTTTCAAGAGAAACTAGTTTATGAGTACATATGTCATTCACATAGAGCTAGGTGGTTGGATGAGCAATTCAAGATATGTAAGGACACTTTTCCCCTTGTTACTATTGTCTCCATTGTTGATTTTGCTGAGAATTATACACTTAAACCTAAGAATGAAATACATGCAATGTATTACCATTCTATACAAGTGATGATCTTTGTACATATAGCATTCTTGCATGCACATGATAGCACAGACGCAGATAGAAAGGTTTTAAGAGAGTATCACTTCTACACCAGTGACGATCGCACACATTCATCAGAGTTTGTGCAAGGTTTCTTCAAAGTTTTCTATGAGAATTTAAGGGAAAGAGGTATTGAGTACAACCAACATAGAATATGGTCAGACAATTGCACCTCACAATTCAAGAATGCAAGGATGTTCTATTGGTTGAGTATGATGCATGTGACAAGTGGCGTTCAACATTTTTGGAATTTCACCAAGGCGGGGCATGGAAAAGACGAGCATGATGGTGTAGGTGCATGTGTAAAAATAACTCTTGCCAGAGAGGAATTGAAGTACAAAGGTGGTGCAGAGTTAATAAATGTAGAAACAATTTTGCGATGGTGTAACTCTACGATGAGAACATGTAATGAAGGTAAGTCTATGGTTAATATATTTTTTTGGTTGATAGGCGAGTCTAACATTGAAAACTATCTAGATTGTTTTACACTTACAGGATCAAGTAACATGCACTCATTTAGAAGTTCAAATGCAACATTACTGGGTATTTATACTAGATTAGTGACATGTTTTTTCTTTTCTTATATGAATTTTGTGTGGGAGGACTGTGAATCAAAAGAGTGGGTTGACAAATGGTCTTATACACCTTTGCAACCGCTTGATACATATCAACTTCCTAGAGCACTACAATTGAGCCAGTTTGAAGCATCAACAGATTTTGATCACATATCTAACCTAGTTGAACTAGGTAATTTCTCAATTTATTATTCATTCTAAGATGAACTCTGTTGAACCTACTTGAAGTCATTTTACTGGGTGGTTAAGTGTTTAGGGTGTTAACTTATACCTCTATAAATTGAAGGTCATGTATATGCATTTGTTGCAGATAAGAACAATGAGGAAGTGACTGGTTACTTTTTGTGTCATTATATTGAGGGAAAAAATAAATTGATAACTACAATCATTGATGGAGAGGGTATTGAGTAACCAATAGGATATGTTGTTGTGATAGGGACATACCATAATCTCAGATGGTTCTACTATACATACCATAATCTTAGATGGCTCTACAAATACAGACCATAATCTTAGATAGCTCTACAAATACATACCATAATCTCAGATGGCTCTACTATACTCATATGAAGATTTGCCTTATCTAAGGCAACTATGACCGATTCCTATATGAAAAGTCATAAAAAGTGACATACTAATAGAGGAACATGAGTTCTCAAATATTTTGAACAAAAAAGAATGTGATTGAAAGTAAATATGAAAACATGTTACCTCCCCCCTCTTCTGAACATCAGCAGTGTCTGGTGCATTCATTAGTTCAATGAAACCCAATTGATTCTACATGTACACAATAAATAATTCAAGTTCATTCATCAATATAGACTACATTGAAATGTTCATAATAAATTTCAACAACTATACTTAAATTGGACTTAATTACCTTTTTTTGTTTCAGTATCCCCAATGTTTTCTTCCTCTTTCCTTATGACCTCAAGCTTGGTTGGGTAGGCTAACAAAAACAAAATTAGCATAAGATAAATAATATGATACCACATGGGTTCAATTAAAACTATAAACAAGAGGTGTGCAAAATATGATACCACATAGCTCTGTAAGACAAAGTCAATGGAAGAAAGGGTGACATCATCAATCTCATAGATCTGAGCCCCTAACAAGCCCTATAAAACACAAAATAAATATAAGAAATAGTTTACAATCAAGATTATGATTCACTTGAATTCCACAAATGCTTATGCTCAACAACTCTATTATGAAAAGTTTATAAACAAAATTTATGAAACATTATTACAATATAAAAAAATTATCTTCTTTCACACAAGACTATTCTTTAACAAATTTGTAGTCACAGTTAGAGAAGGATGGTCTGGATTGTATTCATGGACATCAGAGGTTAGGACCAGTTTTGCAGCAAGTAATAGGACTGGTGTAGCCTGACAGTGAGTATGTTTTGTTAGAATGAATTTAGAATAAATGAGAGGGGGGCGGGAGGGTGAATCAGTCATTTTCGGGTCTAGATGTGCTAAATTAAACTTTATACAACTTTGAACAACTCAAATCTTCTCGACAGCAATAGCATAAATAAAAAATATACATATGCATTTTACTTTTCAAATTTAATCAACTTGTATAAACTTAATAGTAAAACACAACATAAACATCCACACAAGTTGACACCATTATTTAACGTGGAAACCTAATTTGGGAAAAAACCACCAACAAAATGCTATCAAGTTTTCACTATTTTGAAGTGAGCTCTATTAGGAGTCAACCCTGTTAAAGGTTACAAAACACATTGCTAAATGTGACATAGTTAAAGGATTTAATCACCCTATCAGGAGTGGCCTTGTTAGAGGACTTAGAGCATTCCACCTGAATGTCACCTTGCTCAAAAGATTTATACAATGACTGTTAGGTCAACCTAGTTAAAGGATTTTGACTGATACAATGGTTAGAAAGTAATCAGTAGGTGTGATCTGATTCATACAACTTACTTTGCAAATCCAGATCCAATTTAGCTTTAGTGCTAATTCACTGAGTGGCCTCCATTCTCTTTTCAATCTATAGATCTCCTTGGAAATCTATCAAGCAATCACTCTCCGCAGCTTTCTGCTTCTCTACTCAACCTTCTTTGCTAGATCATGCCAATCAGTCAATTAAGTATGCAATCCTCTTGCATACACATTATGCTCCTCACAAATAACCCCTTGAGGTTATCTTATACCTCTTTATCTAGGTAAAATAAATCTTTTCCACTTAATCAAGATCATAGATCTTAGGTTAGGTCAGATCCAATAGATCTTTCCATCTTTACATTTAATTTACTTCTCCAAAGCAATCTTTAATTAAATCTTTGATCCATGGATTAATTACAGTTACCTGTGCATTTAAATAGTGTGGACCAATTGTTCTTATCCTCAATTAACTTTACATATCCCAATAAAATCAACTATGTCGGCCAGAGATCTCAAATTTCAACAATTACCAAAATACTGCTGCTCGGCCAACACTGCGTTCTTCCGCTCGGTCATCACTAGTTTCCTCAGCAATTGACTGGTGCTTAATCATCACAAACTTTTCTCGACATAAAATTTTCTTAGTAAACTATCATCAGAAGATAAACAACACATTACTTTGCCAATGTGCCAACTGATCAAGTACCCTTGTGATTTCCCATAACTCAACCATTTCACTTGGTCTTCTTGTTAAATCTTCTTCATCAATCAATAGATATGGTAGTCAAATAGATAGAAATAGTCTCACTAGTTAAGGTTTGACATCAATGACAAAACAACAATTGTTTCCATTGTAGCTTTCCAATAATCTCCCTCTTTGGCATTGATGGCAACACTAAACAATAAAACAATAATTTTCCAACCATAGCTACCATACAATCCAAAAAGTATGCATGTGTTCCTTGATATGAAAAAATCTTCATTAATGTCTTTAGCATCATTCTGATTCTCATCTTGTAAAAAATTTCTCCCTCTCTATCTGTAATCACACTAAAATATTTTGATTCATCTGTAGACTCCCTCTTTCAGTAATCTCTCCCATTTAATCTCTTTTACAGTAATCTCTCCCTCTTTGACAACAATTCCAAAGACATTGACATATTCATCATGCAAATTCTTCTATTCTAAACTCTATATCATGCTATTCCTATCATCTTGCTTATGACTGATCTTCTTTTCTATCCTTGTCTATTTTTCACAACTTTAGGTAGCATCCTAAAGTGTGACTACCTGTGCATCAATGTGTTAAATATTCTAAATATAACTTTTGATGCAACAATATCCTTCTAAACTAATTAGCCTCAGCTAGGGGAATCACCCCTAATTTACCTCACAGATACTCATGAGCATCCTTGGGTAGTGCCTTTGTAAATATGTCTGCTAATTGTTCCTTAGTATTCACATATTCCAGTCTCAAGTCCTTCTTCTGAATGAGCTCCCTCGAGTAATGATGCTTGATAGCTATATGCTTTGTTTTAGAGTGCATCACAGGGTTCTTATAAATATTAATGGCACTCGTGTTATCACAATATATGACAACTGGTTCTGTGATCTCTTCTTTCATACCTTTCAGTAGTATCTTCAACCACACAATATTAGAACAATTAACTGCTTCTGCCACATACTCAGCTCCAACTGTAGATTGTGAGGTGCAATTCTATTTATTGCTTGTCCATGAAACCAATCTTTTTCCTAAAAGAAATGTGCCCCCTATTGTGCTTTTCCTGTCATCCACATTTCCAGCCCAATCAGAATTAGTATAGACTCTAAGTTCAAACTTGTCATTCTTTTTGTAATACAGACCATAATCATCTGTTCCTTTTAAATATCTCAGAATTCTCTTTACTACCATCATATGTGTTTCCTTGGGATTGGTAGAAAATCTTGCAACAATTCCAACAACCAGTGCAATATTAGGTCTGTTGTGTACAACATATTGCAGCTTTCCAATCATTGACCTGAAAAGGGTTTGATTTACTTCTTTTGTATCATCATTTTTTGTTAACTTCTGTCCAGTAGCCATGGGTGTACTCACTGGTTTTGAATCTTCCATTCCAAAAGTTTTTAGTATCTCCTTGACATATTTTGATTGAGTAATATAGATACCATTCTTCATCTGATATATTTGTAAGCCAGTAAATTTTTTTTATCTTACCAAACATAGACATCTCAAATTCAGTTTGCATCTCTTTTGTAAATTCTTGGCATAACACATCTTGTCTACTAAATATAATGTCATCAACAAAAATTTCAGCCAATAAAGTACCTTTACTTTGCTCTGTCTTCAAATACAGATTGTTGTTGTCATTGGTTCTTGTAAATCCAAACTTTATCAAATAATTGTGCAATCTCTCATACCATGCTCTTGGTGCTTTCTTCAGTCCATATAGTGCCTTGTGTAATCTGTGTTGGCTAAATATTTTGCAAGTCACTAAGACTACAACTTGCAAAACGTGTACTTTAGGCAGCAGTATGTGAGATTTCTCTCTCCTCTCAGCAATAGGGGAGGCTCCCTTCTTACTGCAGGTGGCT